>CM053617.1:50314419-50385857 GCA_028646535.1 Procyon lotor
CCCCCCCCCCCCCCCCCCCCCCAGGTCCTGGCAACCACCATTCCATTCTGTTTCTATTTGTTTGACTATTTTAGATTCCTTATTTAAGTGGCATCATGTATTTGTCCTTCTTTGTCTGGTTTATTTCCCTTCGCATAATGCCCTCCAGTGTCATTTATGTTGTTGCAAATGGCAGGATTTCCTTCTTTTTAAAGATTTAATAATATTCCATTGTATGTATGTACCACATTTTATTTATTCATTCATTCATCAGTGAACATTTATGTTGCTCCCGTGTCTTGGCTGTTGGTGAATAGAGATGCAGTGAACATGGGAGTAAAGATATCTCTTTCAGATTCTGATTTAAAGATACACATTCCTATGGATGTGTATACAGAAGTGGTATGTTGGATTATATGGTAGTAAAAAGACCATACTGTTTTCCACAGTGGCTATACCAGTTTACATTCCCACCAGCAGCATACAGGAGTTCTCTTTCCATCACATACTCACCAGCATTTACTGTCTCTTGTTTTTTCTTAATATACATCCTAATAGATATGAAATGATATCTCATTGTTGTTGTGATTTGCATTTTCCTGATAATTAGTGATGTTAAACAGCTTTTCATATGCCTGTTGGCCATTTCGCATGTTTTCTTCTATGTTTTATCTATGTGTCTATTCAGTTTTTTGCCCATATTTTAATTGGGCTATTTTTTTTTTTTTTTTTTTTTTTTTGCTGTTGGGTTGTAAGGATTCTTAATATATTTTGAATATTAACCCCTTATCATGATGTTACGTTATTTACAAATATTTTCTTCCATTCCATAGATTGCCTTTTCATTTTGTTGATGGTTACCTTTGCTATGCAGAAGGTTTTGAGTTTGATGTAATCCTACTTGCCTATTTTTGCTCTTGTTCCCTGTGCTTTTGGTACCATATGCAATAGATCATTTCCAAAGCCAATGTCAAGAAACTTGAAGCCTATTTTTTTTCTTCCAGCAATTTTATGGTATTGAGTCTTAGGTTTAAGTCTTCAATCCATTTTGAGTTGATTTTTGTGTATGGTTTAAGATAAGGGTCTAGTTTCATTCTTTTGCCTGTAGATATCAAGTTTCCTCTACACTGTTTATTAAAAAAAAAACTATCCTTTCTTCATCTTGTATTTTTGGCATCTTTGTTGAAAAATAAGTTGTTTATGAGTGGATCTATTTCTGGTCTCTACATGTCTGTACCATCTGCCTATACCATATTGTTTTGGATACTGTAGCTTTAGGTATTTTGAAATTAAGAAGTGTGATGCTCCTAACTTTTTTCTTTTTGCTTACAATTGATTTGGCTACTTGGGGTCTTTTGTGGTTTCACATGAATTTTAGGATTATTTTTTTCAATTTCTGCATAAAATTCCATTGAGACTTTGATAGGGATTACATTGAATCTGGAGATTACTTTGATAGTGTCAGTTTTTCCAATCTCAGCATGGCTGCCTTTCCATTTATTGGTATTCGTTTTCATTTCTTTCATTAATGTTTTATAATTTTGAGTGTATAGGTCTTTTGCCTCTTTGGTCAAATTTATTCCTAAATATTTTATTCTTTTTGATGTTGTTGTAAGTGAGATTATTCTGTTAATTTCCTTTGTGTATAGTTCATTGCTTGTGTGTGGATGAACCTTGAGGACATTATGCTAAGTGAAATAAGACGGAGAAAGAGAAATACTGTAGGAACCCGCTGATAGATGGAATTTAAGGACAAAGAAGCCAGACTCACAGAGACAGAGAAAAGATTAGTGGTCACCAGAGGCAGGGGGTGCGGGGGGGAGGTGGGCAAAATGGATGAAGGTGTTCAAAAGGTATAATCTTGCAGCTATAAAATTAATAAACTGGGGATATAATGTACAGTATGGTGACTGTAGTTAATAATACTGAATTGCATGTTTGAAAGTTGCTAAGACTGTAGATCTTAAAAGTTGTCATCACAAGAAAAATAGTTGGTAACTATGTGTAGTAATGATGGATGTTCACTAGACTTATCATGGTGATCATTTCACAGTATATACAAGATCAAATCATTATGTTACACACCAAGAAAATGTTATATGTCCATTAGATCTCAATAAAGAAGAGAGAAATGCAACTGATTTTTGTATATTGACTTTATTTCCTTCAACTTTACTGAATTTGTTTATTAGTTCTAGTAGTTTTTGTTTTTCTTGAGACTTTAGGGTTTTCTTATATATAACATTATAACAGCATGTCATCTGCAAGCAGATAATTTTGCTTTTTCCTTTGAGGTTTGAATGCCTTTTATTTTCCCTCCTGATTATTCTGGCTAGGAGTTCCTGTGCCATGCTGAATAGTAGTGGTAAGAGTGCTTTTTCACCATTGAGTGCCAGATTAGCTATGTGTAGCCTTTATTGTGTTGAGCTAAGTTCCTTCTATGCCTAATTTGTTGACAATTTTTTTTGTGTGTGTGTGTGAAAGGACGCTGAGTTGTAACAAATGCTTTTTCTGTGTTTATTGAGATGATCATGCAATTTTTATCTTTTATTCTGTTACTGTGGTCTGTCACACTGATTGGTTTGCATAAGATGAACCATCCTTGCATCCCAGGGATAAGTCCCACTTGGTTATGGTATGTGATTCTTTTAATGTGTTGTGAATTAGGCTTTTGTTCATATCTTGTTGGAGATTTTTGTGTTTATGTTCATCAGAGATATTAGCCTGTGTTTTTTTTCCTGTTGTGCCATCTGTGCCTGGGTTTGGTATCAGAGTGACACTGGGCTTGTAAAATGAGTTTGAAAGTGTTTCTTCCTCTTCTCTTTTTTGAGAAAGTTCAAGAAGGATTGGTATTGATTTGTCTTTAAATGTTTAGTAGAGTTCACATGTGAAGCTATCTGGTTCTGGGCTTTTCTTTGTTGGGAGTGTGTTGATTATTGATTCAATCTGTTTGTTATTGGTCTGTTCAAGTTTTCTGTTTTTAGGGGGTTTAATCTTGGTAAGTCATATGTTTTAGGAATTTATTCATTCTTTGTTTTTTCCAATTCGTTGGCACGTAATTGTTCATAATTGTCTCTTATAATCTTTTTTTATTTCTGTGGTTTCAGTTGTCATGTTTCCTCTTCCATTTTAGATATTATTTATTTGAGCTGCCTTAATTAGTCTAACTGAAGATTTTTTTTTATGTTTTCAAAAAAATCAACTCTTAGTTTTGTCAATTATTCAATTATTTTTCTGTATTTCAATGATTGCTCCTCTAAACTTTATTATTTTCTTTCTTCTGCCAACCTTGGGCTTAGTTTGTTCTTTTTTTCCTAGTTCCTTGAGGTGTAATGTTAGCTTGTTTGAGATCATTTTTATGTAGGTACTTGTTGCTATAAACTTCTCTCTCAGTCCTGTGTTTGCTTCATTCCATAAGTTTTGGTATGTTCTGTTTTTGCTTTTCTCAAGATATTTTTTTTTTCTTTTTCTTTTCGTTTCTTATTTTTAGAAAGAGAACTCATGTGGGAGCAGAAGTGGGGGGCAGCCAGATGGGGGAGAGAAAGAGAATTCCAAGCAGGCTCCACACCCAGCATGGAGCCTGATGCAGGGCTCAGTCTCACTACCCTGAGATCATGACCTGAGTCCAAATCAAGGATTGGGTGCTTAACTGACAGATCCACCCAGGTGTACCATCTCAAGATATTTTCTAATTTGCTTTTTTTTTTTTTTTAACCCATTGATATATTTGTGATTTTTTCCCCCTTTTATTATTGATTGCTAATTTTATTCCATTGTGGTCAGAAAGATAATGGGAATGATTTAAATCTTTGTAAACTTGTTAAGGCTTGTTTTGTGACCTAGCCTGTGATTTGTTCTGGTGAATGTTCTGGGTAGTGGTGTTGGGTGGAATGTTCTCTATATGTCCATTAGGTTTATTTGGTCTGTAGTATTGTTCAAGTCTGTTTCCATATTGATTTTCTGTCTGGATGATCTGTCAACAATTGGAAGTGGGAGATTGAAGATTCTTACTATTATTGTATTGCTGTCTATTTCTTCAGATCTGTCCATATTTGCTTTATATATTTAGGTGCTCTAATGTTGGGGTCTATATAATGTCTGTATCTTCCTACTGAATTAGCCCGTTTAAAATTATGTAATGACATTCTTTTTTCTTGTGACAGTTTGAGCTAGTGTAAACATAGCCACCCTGATACTCTATTTTGGCAACCATTTGTATGCAAGATCATTTTTCATCCTCCACATTCAGCCTCGGTGTGTCCTTTTATTTTATTTTTTTTTTAAAGATTGTATTTATTTATTTGGCAGAGAGAGAGAGATCACAAGTAGGCAGAGAGGCAGGCAGAGAGAGAGGGGGGGAGTGGCAGGCTCCCCACTGAGCAGAGAGCCTGATGTGGGGCTCGATCCCAGGACCCTGAGATCATGACCTGAGCTGAAGGCAGAGGCTTTAACCCACTGAGCCACCCAGGCACCCTCGGTGTGTCCTTTTTTTTTTTTTTTTTTTTGTTGTGTCCTTTTTTAAAAAAATATTTTAAATTTATTTATTTGTCAGAGAGCGAGAAAGAGAGAGAGAGTGTATAAGCAGAGGGAGAAGCAGGCTCCCTGCTGAGCAAGGACCCCAATGCAGGACTCAATCTCAGGACCCTAGGTTCCCAGGATCATGACCTGAGCCAAAGTCAGCTGCCCAATCTACTGAGCCACTCAGGTGTCCCACCTGGGCGTGTTCTTAAATATAAAATCAGTCTCTCCCAGACAGCATGTAGTTAGATCTTTTTAAAAAAAATACATTCAGGAGCGCCTGGGTGGCTCAGTGGGTTAAAGCTTCTTTTAACCTTCAGCTCAGGTCATGATCTCAGGGTTCTGGGATCAAGCCCCACATTGGGTTCTCTGCTCAGCAGGGAGCCTGCTTCCCCCCCCCCCCCCCCCGGCCAAACCCCCACCCCCACATCTGCCTCTCTGCCTAATTGTGCTCTCTCTCTCTCTCTGTCAAATAAATAAATAAAATCTTAAAAAAAAATACATTCAGCTACTCTTTAGCTGTTGACAGTGAGTTTAAAACATTAAATTTAAAGTAATCATTGATAAGTAGGGACTTACTATTGCCATTTCGTTAATGTTTTCTGTCTTGTAGTTCTTTCTGTTCTCTTGCTGTCTTCCTCTCTTATTTGATGATTATTTATACTTTGTAGAGTCAAAATATCCTTTGATTATTTTATTTCGTGTTTACTAAACTTTTTTTCATTGTGGTTACTTTGATGTTTACATAAAACTTTTTATAGTTGTAATAGCCTATTTTAAGCTGACAACAACTTTTTTCTTTTAACTCTTATACTAGGGTTAAAAGTGATTCATACACCACCATTATAGTATTGAATTATTCTGTATGTTTACTTTGCCAGTGAGATTTCTACTTTCATATTTATGACATCTTTTGTATGTTGAGTCTTTTAATATATGAACATAGTACACCTCTTAATTTATTTAATTCTCTGGTTGTTTGCATCAGCATTTTAAAATTTTTACCTGCATATGTTTTGTTTAAGTATCTAAGTATTTCATTTTCTTTGGAGTGATTCTAAAAGGTATTGTGTTTTTAATTTCAGTTTCCATATGTATATTGTTAGTAAATAGAAATAGAAATGCATTTGTGTTTTGTCTGTTGATCTTGTATCCTATGACCTTGACTAATGCATTTAGTATTTGCTTTTGAATGCTTTTTGTGGACTCAGCACTCTGCTCTGTGCCCTTTCTATATCATGGAATAAGTATATCATGAGACAGAGTGAAATTTCCCAGTGAGGGCTCTGAGTCCAGGAAATTTGTTTTTTCTGTGACCATGCATTAGACCAGTTCATTTAATGATACTTACTATGTGTAATTTCTGAGCTAAGCACTGTGGACCATACAAAGATGTAGAAGAAATTTTCTCTTTTAGGAATCTTTAGTTGAGAGAGAGCAAGATAGAGATAGAATATACAAGCCTTTCATATTATTATTTATTGTTAGAAATAAATAGAAGTTTAAAATAGAGACCCAAGAAAAGAAGATATTACTAGCTTTAGGAGATCAGAGGACACTTAATGGAAAGAGCAGTGTATGAGATGGGCCATGGAGGAGAGAAGGACTTTGCTGGGTGATGTGAGGGGATGGGCATTCTAGATACAGAAATAGATTAAAATCCAGTGGGGAGAAACTGACCAGGACAGGTTTGGAGAATGTCCAGGAGATGGGGGAGTTGAAGTGTCGATGCAGGGCAGGGAAAGAAACTGAGGAGGAGGCTGGATAGGAAGCGAATGCCACACTGGGGGACACCTGGGTGCCTGACTGAGCAGTCTGGAACCTTTTCTGTGGGGTGAAGAGGAAAGAGCACAGACTTATGAACAGCAACTGTAGGTAATAGCTGTGTTTTGGAAAGGGTGATTTAGTGTGGGAAAACCTGTAGCCAGGGAAGATGTTTTGATATGGTTAGGACATTTGCATTATTTTTTTCCTCTTTGTTTTTTTTTTTTTTTTAATTTATGAATCCACCTATGAGTTTGACTGTGTGTTTATTTATCTTCTTACCCTTGTAGACCCTCTGATTATCTGATGAATCTGTTTAATGGGTCAGGAATGAGGAAGGCAGGTTTGTAAGCTCCAAGGCCCCTTGCTTGAAGGAAACCAGAAACTTCCTCCCCACACCCCTGAATCTCTGATTGGCTTTCAGATGTACAAACATGGATTCTATACCACTGAGGTTAAGCTGTGGTGACTGACTTACGTGTTGGACCTGGTAAGTGGGCCAGCAGGGACACAGCTTGCTTCACTGCCTTCTGCACTCAGACTAAGGTCAGACTTCAGTACTCTGAAAGCATGGGGCAGAGGATAAAGAAATTGGCCTGGCTTCATAAGATTATTCCATTTCATTCCTCAACATGTGCTCGCTGTGGGGCTAGGGAAAGTGGGGGAGTAACAAGGCAGCCTGTGAAGAATTTGGAATTGCACCTAATTCTGATTTGCTTTGATACTTTGGTACCTTATAGTGTCATTCTCTGTAAACTCATCTGCCCAGATTCCCTAAGATTTGAGAATTGAGATGTTATACAAAATTGCCTCTGGCCAATAGGGAAGAAACAGTGAGTTTCCTAAGCTTCTACTTTTTTTCTCATTTTTGCATACTTAAATTTTTAGGCAATAATTTCACTAATAAAAATAATTTTCCAAAACTTGAAAAATGAAGCACACTCTAAAGAAATAGTCACCATCTATAATCCTGCTCAAAAACATTGTTGCTTCAGGATAGGTATACCTATCCCTGTTTTACCTATCCGTTTTTGCATAATTGAGATCCTCTTGTATCAACGATTTTGTTTCTTTTTTCATATAACATTTGAGTAAGCATTTTTCTGTGTTACTCAAAATGTTTTGCAAACATAATTTTAATGTTTGCATAATAGTGTATTATATTGCTGTTCTGTAATTTACTTAACTATATTCATTCATCTATTTTTGGAGATTCAGATTGTTTTACAATTTTCCACTATTTTAAAAATGTTGTAAGGAATATCTAGATACATAAATCTTTGTTTTTGCCTGCATTTTATATTATTTCCTTAGGATAGACTGCTGGAGGAGAAATTTTGAGACTTTAGTATACATTGTCAAGCTGGTGATAAGAAAGTTGCTTTTCTGAAAGTCATAGTGCTGGGGAAAAAAAAACAACCACAGCAACTCTGAAACTAAAAGAAGTTGACATGCTGCCGTGTGCATACATGTGTATGTGTGTGTGTGGTGTGTACACACATGTGTTTACATACTTTAGGGTAATGAGTAGGCCTAAAATTATTGTGAAATTATTGGAATAAGACTCGGGTAATGAGATCCTTGAAAATGATGTATCCCTAGAGTCCAGGAAGAACACGGATGTCTCCTGCTGACTGAACATATCCCGGCCATTCTGAGCGGATCAAATGGCAATAGTAATAACCACGTCAACACTAACAGCTGCTCACACTTACTGAGCACTAATTATGTGCCAGGCACTGGCTGGAGTGCTTTTCCATGTGTTTAAAGTAGCCTTATAATAAGCCAGTGTGGTGAATACTGCTGTCCTCCCCATTTGACAGCCGGGGAACCTGGGAGCCAGGGAGTGAAGAGAACTTTGCCCCAGGCTGTGCTGTTGGAAGGTTGTAGGGCAGGGATTTAGATCCAGGCCCTCAGATTCTAGAGCCAGTGCACTTAACCCTACTGTAGTCATTCACTTAGACCTGATCGAAGTTGGAAGTTGTTTTGGGGTTCCCAGCAGTCTAGATGTACAGCCCACTGAGTGCAAGACTCACAAGAAAGAAGGATACCTCCTGGATTAGACCGAAGGCCCTATCTGTATGGAATTGTCACGGGAGGAGTGTGGGAGGGTCTAGTCTCTTCCTTCTATGAGGGTTTGCTCTTCTCTCTCTCTCTTTTTTAAAAATAAGATTTTATTTATTTGTTTGAGAGAGAGCACAAGTGGCAGGTGGGGTGGAGGAGAAGGTGAGGGAGAATCTCTCTTCCTCAGTGAGGAGCCTGACACGGGGCTCCATCCCAGCACCCTGAGATCACGACTGGAGCCAAAGGCAGATGCTTAACCAACTGAGCCACCCAGGCGCCCCTCAGCTACTTCTCTTAATAACCCCTAAAGGACTTGTTGAACAGAGCTTACCTGTTCCTTGTAACTGCTTACCTGCACACTCCTGAGAGTCTCTGTGCAGACAGGTTCAAAGCACAGATACTGGCAGATACTGCCTGGGTTTGAATCCCAGCTCAGCTGCTTCCCAGCTGTGAGTGTCAGGCACTTCTTTGGGCTCCACTTTCTAATCTCTAAAGGAGTGATAACAGTCCCCACCTCACTGGGCAGCTGAGGGGACCCCGAGTTAATAATGGTAAAATGTTTGGAACAGTGCTGGCTCCCAGTAAGCATGTGCTCTGTATTGGCTTCCGTTCCTATTGGGACTGCTCTGCCTTTTGTCCTTATCCCTCAAGGCTCCTGCTTGAGGGGAGGCTTATGCCTGCCAGGGCTTATTCCCATGTTCCCCAGACATAATCAACACAGGTGTACGGAGCGCTCCCACCTGCTTGAAGCCACAGATACTGTGGGGAAGGAAACAGAGACGCTGCCCGAGCCTTCGTTCCTTCCCTCCAAAATGGAGGCAGACATCATATAATCTCTACGGGGGCTGAAGGAAAGCACAGTCTCCACAAGATAGGAGGCGGCAGGAACTTACCCAGTGGAAGCATCAGGGAAGGCTTTCCTGGCTGTATTAGTTTCCTGCAGCTGCTGTAACAAAGTAATAGAAACTGAGTGGCTTAAGCCACAAAAATGCATTGACTCACAGCTCTGGAACCTGGAAGTCTGAGATCAAGGTATCAGCAGGGTTGGTCCTTTTTGCTACAAGGAAGAATCTGTCCTATGCCTCTCTCCTAGCTTCTGGTGTTTTGCTGGCAATCCTTTGCATCTTGGTCTATAGAAGCATTACACCACCTCTGCCTTCATGTTCCCAGGGTGTTCTCCCTGTGTGCAAATTCCCCCTTTCATAAGGCCATCAGTCTGTTCCAGTCCAAGGGATTAGGAGCCCACTCTATTCCAGTATGACTTCATCTTAACTAATTACATCAGCAAAACCTTGTTTCTAAAATGAGGGGTGTTTGCACTGGGGGTGAAATATGAGGCAGAATCAATCAAGAGCCAAGGATTAGGGAAGAGAAGGGGAGAAACATTCCAGGCAGGTCTGTGCAAAGATCCTGGGATGGAGGGGGGAGGAGTTTACCTTTTCAAGGAGCCGGAGTAAGTGGAGTAAGCCAGCGAGTGTGGCCTGAGTGGTCCCAGATATGTTTGGTGGGGGCAGGGGACATGTCCTATAGTGTCTTGTTAACCATTTTGAATAGTTTGGTTTTACTTGGGGCACAATGGGAGACCATTAAAAGGCTTTTAAGCAGGGGTGTTTTGTCTTGTAATGAATGTTTTAAAGATTTATTATTATTGAACCTTAATTAAATTTTTATTACTGATTCTATATTAGCATGAATGGAACTTCTTTTTTTCTTATTTGTTATCTACTTGTAGCTCCTCAGTGCATTTTCTTTTCACGCATTTTGTATGATTATCTACTGGTGACTTGTTTTCCTTATCATTCTGTACATGTTTTTTTTAATATAGTACATAAACTGAAAACATGAACTCTGATGCCAATATTCCCCCATTCTATTTTTTCTCATCATCATAGTTTTATTTTTCATAAAGCAGGAGTTTCACATTTGTAGATAATCAAGTCTGCTAATCTTTATTTAAAATCACATTCCTTCTTTTATTTGTTAAAATTGAAGAGCTCTCACCTTCTTCGTGTATTCTTACACAGCAGCCAATCTATCCCTTAGGTGGGAAATGTATGCTGAAAATTGTTGAATAAGCTGTGACATTCATTTGAGGAACCATCTGCTTGTTTTGTTCTCAATTATCTCATCAAATCCTCCCCCAAACCTTATGAAGTAGGTACTATTGTATTTTTCTTTTTTGCAGATGGGGAAACTGAGTTTTTAATAAAATGAGTAATCTGCTGAAATTCACGCAGGTGGATTTGGGTGGTTCACCTCAGATAAGCAGACTCATGACTTCTTCACAACCAGGAAACTTCTCAGCCAGAGAAGCTCTGAGTCGCTTCTTGGGTGGCTGCCACCTGATCACTCTGGACCTTAGTACTTACTTTGCAGGTGGAAGGGAGAAATTCTCAGTGGAGCAAATGCTAAGTTCCCAGCTAAGCTGCGCCTCACTTTCCAACACCCCTGGCCTTCCTCATGCCACTTCCCGTTCTGGAATTCCCTCTTTTCCCCTCCTATTCACTTTTGGGGTTTAGGTTCTGATTTCTCCCAGAGACTTTCTTGAGCACCCTCTGTCTTTTTTTCTTTTGAGTCCCTTAGAATCTGTTCTCCCACCCACTCATCTGCTACTTGGCTTCACCATGAGAGCACTCCTGGCACCTGGCTGTGTGCGCTGGATGTCCTGTGTGCTCCGTAAATGTCTTTTGGGGAGAGGAACAGTGCGATCCAGCTGAGTGTCTTAGGTCTTTGTGCAGGGAATGCGTGGAAAGCCTGCCTGGGTCTAGCAGCCTTGGGTCCTGCGGGCACTCTAAGTGCCAGGCAGCCTCCTCCAGACCCTTGGTTCTTGGTGTCCCCTTTGCTACTGTCACCAGCCTCGCAGCAGTGTTTTCTGCTCTGTAGCTTGTGCTCCGTCACAGTTAGATGGCGTAGGATGCGATAAATGGATATTTCGGAGTGACAGCGGTGTTGGAAGGCGGCCAGCTGATAACTGAGAATGGCACACACGGAATGCCACAGTTATTGAGATTCACTGGCTATTGTGGGGCATTTGCCAGATTGCTTATCAGGGTTGACAAAAGGAACATTGCCAAGAGATTGAGGGATAAGTGGGGGCAAAATGTGCTTGGGGGCAGTTATCATTGTTAGCACATTCTGAATGGCTGCTGTGTGCCAGGAATAGGTAGTTTCTGATATTCTCTCTAATTGAAACACCCTGCTGGCAAGATGTTTCAGGAGGTGCTGGGTATCGAATGAGTGGTGTAGGATGGCACGTGTGGGGCTGTTGCATGGCCTTCTGGCTGTGCTGTCTTGCCCAGAGATGTCAGGAGTTGTTACATGTTTATAAAAGCCTTAAGATTAAAGAGGAAGAAAAAACTTTGAGAGCTTTTCCTCTTCTGGGAGCCTATAGGAGTGGGGGAAAGCTTAGTGTCATTGCAGCTACAACCCCAGAGCCCAGGGTTGGGCTTCCGTGGGATCACTGGGTGAGTGCAGTCCCAGAGGGACCAGTCTAGCTTTGGTATTTTAGGACACTTCATTGCCCTCTTCAGACACACTGTCCTTTCAGGGTTCTCACTCCAGCCACCGGTGCACCCCTGGAGTGGTGCCCAGTATTAGGCTTCAGGAGGTTTGTCCATAAGGGTCTCCCTGGGTGATACCATCTTCCTTTCATGGCCTTTTGGTGCACCGTGATGGGTAGCATCTGCCAGGGAGCGCTGGACCAGAATGTACCCCATATCTTTGCATCAGTGATATCATTAGTGATACCATTATGCTCCCTCTTGTCCACTATGAAAGTGTCAGCAATAAGGCAAACGCACCAAGTTCATAGAGGAGCAAAGTTCCCATAGGAGCAAATCATGGGGTGCTGATGCATGCCGCCCCAAGTCACCAAAGGCAAGCTGGTTTCTTTTAGAAGAGACCACACTTCTTCTTGCCTGGGGTCTCCACATTTGCCTGGAATACTCTCTTTCTCTCCCTACCTCCCCTTTTCCAAAAGCCTTGTCCCCAATCTTATTTTTCACAAGCTTCACTCTTTTTAGTTTTATTCTCTTATTTAAAGTTTCTTCAGTCTGCATATCTCTTCCCTAGGGAGGTGTTGTCTAGCTGTGCTTTCTAACCGAGGTTTCTGCGTTGGCCCAGCTCTGTCCCCCACAGTACGAGATAGCGTACCACTTGTGGTTGTTTCATTTTATGTCTTGTGTAGGGGTGTTTCCTCATTTCTCTATTGTTCTACCTTCCCTGCTAAACAGATTCCCTGAGCTCAGGGTCGTATTTGTCTCAGACCTCAGATTCTCATGAGATTCTCAGATTCTCAGATTGTCCTACAACCTTTTCTCACCACCAGGCACTGCTGGGCACATCATAGGAGCCATGTGATAGAAGGAAAGAAGGAGGGGGGAGGAGGACAGGGAGGCAGGCAGATAGGAATCTGCAGACAGGAGCCAGAGGAGACAGGCAGATGTGTGATTTCCAGTTCCCTCAGTGGCAGTTCTTGAATGAACACCTTGGACATCCCTTCCTTTATATGTTCTCTCACTTAGATTGCTGATATTTCATGCTAAAAGAGACAGATTTCATCAAGCCTTCCCTACAGACTTTAGGGATAAGGACAGTGAAACTCACAGAAGGGAGTCTCCGTACTTGTTCTGTATCACTTAGTTAAGGCAAGAGATTGGACCAAAAGTAAAACCCACACACTTCAGACGGGAAGGCAGGCATCTCTGAAAGATCTCTGGAGCCCTGTCTTTCAGGACTTGTGACTCAACCTTTTGCCTTTTAGGGGAACAGTAAAAATCGTGGGAAACTTAAGATACAAAGACAATCAATTGCTGGTCTTTTACCCAGAAGCAATTGCTGAGTCCAAAAAGCCTTTCTCTGAGAGGGACCTTAAAAGAACAAGGCTTTTTTCTCTTCCCTATAGGGAACCTACGAGCTGCACAGAATGCACCAGGAAGTGAGTGAGGCTCTGCCTCAGAGCAGTCCCCAGAGGTGGAGGGCTGGTGCATCTTTGGCCTTCTGTGCAGGGCAGGGCTTCCTGTGTGGAGGCTGACAGCAGGGCAGTGGTTCTCGGCGATGGGTCCCCCCTGGGAGGGAGATGTGTAAGAGATAAGACAAGAGTCCTCTGTTCACTTCTCACACTCATCCAATTGGGGCTGACACCTTCCACGCATTATCCCTGGAGCTTAAAAAGGGAGGGGGTGAGGAGATACAGGTAGAACCTAGCTTCAACAGGAGCAGTGAGTTTGGACAAAGGTCTCAGAAGGAAGAGGGAGCCCGTGGTGATGGGTTCTCGAGGACCTGTGCTGAGGCATGGCTTCCTGTTCACAGTCAGTGACTTGAGGCGTCGGGATCTGAACAGGAAGAGACAAGTTTAGGCGAGGGAAACAGGTTTCTGTGAGAGAAGTTAAGGACTCTCAGGGTACAAAAGGAGCAGGGTAGTACTGTAAGATATGTAAAAAAAATACATGTTTCTGAAAAGCAGATTGTCTAATTATGTTGACTACTCTTCAAGGATAGATTTGTTGGGTATGTTGGTCTAGGAATTCTCGAGAATAACCAAACTTGGGAACAATATGTCGTGACCATCAGTCATTGTTAGGGTTACAGCCCAAGTCACCGAAGTGAAGTCTGTCCAGGTGCTTTCTTAGGTCATGTGGGAGAGTGGTTTTGGTGCTGCAGAACCCAGAGTTTGAACGCCAGCTGCCTCAGTTACTTGCTGTGAAATCATGGACAGACTGTAGAACCTCTTCAGTCTCCACATTGATGTCTTCATCTGGAAACTGGTGACAGAGTTGACTTCTGAGGGTTCCTGTGAACATTGACTGAAATAATCCTGAAGTGCCTGTTGTAAGAGGGATTCATTCATTATTTATTTCTAATTTCTCTCTCAGTGATTTGGGGAAGGTGTTCCTAATGCTTGTGGAATTCATATTTTCTGAACTGCTCTTTACCACATCAGGGGCTTTTTTGCCCCCAAATTTATTTATTTACTTGTTTCTTTCTTCCTTTCTTTCTTAAAGATTTTATTTATTTATTTGTAAGAGAGAAAGAGCAAGTGAGCACAAGCAGGGAGAGCAGCAGGCAGAGGGAGAAGCAGGCTCCCTGCTGAGCTGGGAGCCCGATGTGGGACTCGATCCCAGGACCCTGGGATCATGACCTGAGCTGAAGGTAGCCTCTTAGCTGACTAAGCCATCCAGGCATCCCTGGCCCCAAATTTCTTTTGGAGTATCTCACTCTTGAATACATACTCGTGACACTGGTTCACTCTGTATACTTTAATGTAAGCAGGAAGAATGGGAGGATTCTGTTGGGTTGTCCAGGGTCACCGGACCTCATTCTCTGTGGATGTTTTCCCACACTGGTTTTATTTCCATTCAGCAGACCATGTCCTGGGAGCCTGTGTGCTGACACTGTGGGAGGCAGTGGGGATTATGGGTGGGGGTGGGTGGAGATAGATCACATTCCTGCGCTCATGCAGCTGACAGAATATGATAGACAGTTGATGAATAACCAGGTAAGCAGGTGATAACCAATATGGAGAGGGCCGCAGGTTGTGGGCATGGGAGAGGAATTCTGGGGAGCGCCCTTATTAGCATGGTTGAGTTAGACCGCCTCTGGGAGCAGGGACTGGGGGAGGCGAGGGAGGCCTGTGGGGAGCCAGGGTACAATGTGTAAGGAGGTGTCCCCTCTGAGGATCCCACAAGGGCCTCCTTAAAATTTGGGCCCTAGATTGCCTGTCTCATGCTAGTCCCAGCTCTGCCCAGGAGGTGATAACTGAGCTGGGACCTAGAAGATAATGAGGAACCAGGCCTTCAAAGAGCTGTGTGGTCATCAGCTAAACAAGAAAGTGAAGATTGCCTTTGCTGTGGCTCATTTCAATGTTGCGCAAAGATATCCACGTAAATCCTAATTGCCCAAATTGACCCATCAATGTTAAAGACCCTTTTTAAGTGGATCATTTTCTTCCTTTTACACGGCCATCAAATGCAGCACTAATGAGGGGTGGTATTCATCTTGTTTTACAACCCCGAGCTCCTCTGTATTCATTAGCACGCGGGAATCTGGCTGCGCATGGTTCTTTGAAATGTGCGCCCCCATCCTTCCTCATGTTTTCATGTACAGTTGTTTTTAATTGCTAAGGAGCCTTGTGGCTCAACCCAGGTGGCTCCTTCTGTTTCCTCCTCTACTCTGACTTTGCAGTGCTTATGGGGCTTGTTCTCTGACTCAGGGATCGTGTCTTGGCTGCCTTCTTGGGGAAATGTCTCTTTATCAATAACATGCATAACTAGAGATCATTAATTAAAAGCACATCTACGATATTAACTCATCATTGAGAAATGCCACATTGCAACGTTCCAAAACTGCGGGCAGAGTTCTGACTCCTGAGCTGTGTCTGATGCATCGCTCTTTCTAGCATGGTCTGAAGGAGCGCGACCCTCACAGAACCTCGCGCTGTTGCGAGGCTATGCACGGGACTGCCTGCCTGTGCAGTGAACTTTCCCCTGCCCCTGCTTTCCAGATGGCATTTCTCCGATGGAACTCTCCGGGCGCTACTGCCAGCGATATCTTCTCCAAGCGAAAGCAGAACACGCCCTGGGCCCTATTTAAATGTGCTGGCTTGAGGGTTGGAACCCAGCACTCAGCTTGTCAGGAAGTAGCATCACCGCACACGTGATGTGATGCTCACTGCCTGTGCCCTCTCGCTGCCTCCGTCATTCTTAGCTCCATCAGCGTCCTCATCTGCAGAACGGGCATGACCATGTTGACACATACTACAGGGGTTTTGTGCTGAGAAAAGGCGTTGTTACACAGAGGGTTCTTCAAACAGTGCCGGTATATACTAAGAGTTCTATAAATGCTCTCTAGTATTATTATTTTATCACACAGTTGATGTGTATTCTGAGTGCCAGCAGCTCTTAAAGGATGGCACATTTTACCCTATTTTTATCTTGCAGGTGAAACATATAAACAAAAAGGACACAAATTAATATTTATTGTTTCTATCATTGGTTCTATGTTCTGGAACTGTCCTTGGCCAATCTAAATCCCTGGGAAAGAGAAACACTGAGCCCCTTTAGTAAGTGGCGGTGAGCAGGAATCACACGGTCACTCATTCATGCCTGTGTGCGTCTATTCTGCAGGGTTTTCCGAGCCCCACTGTATGCCAGGCTCTAGGCCAGCCCCTCGAAGAAAGTGACATATTATACATGATCAACGTTTTTGTTCTTGTTAAATGCTGTTGTGACTCTTCAAAGAAAAGTAACATTTAGAACTGCCATCAGCACCTGGCCCATCAACGTGAGATGGTTTTGAGAGGGACTTTGGGCAGGGATCTGGGGAAAGGGTGAAGGTTCAGGTTGTCTTGGGCCTGAGGACAACGGAGGGCATAGGGAGCTGGCCAGGGAGGCAGACCCCAGGGTGGCCAAGGTGTGAAGGGAATGAGAAACAAGTTCACCCTGGAGAGGGAGAGGCTTGCTCTGGTGAAGACAGCATTTTGCCATGTTGAGAGTGGCTCCACTGGGCCCGTGCCCAGCTTGGTTTGGATGGGACAGGCCTGTCACATGCTCCCCTCTTCTCCAGCTGTTGCTCCTCCTCTTTCCCTTGGACATCTGTCTTGGAAGGAATCTTGCAATGAACCCAACTCTGAGGCATCCGTCTGACTCTCGCCCGCCAGTCTCCTGATTGTGTTGTAGGGTGGGGGGGCCAAAGGCTTTAGGGCTGGGGGCTCTCAAGGAGCTTGGAAACCAACGCAAAGCTCAGGACTGAGCAGAAACCACAGTGGGCAGAACAACTGTACATGCTCACGTGAGACCCTGCGGGTTTGGATGTGAAGATGTGACAAGTCTGAGAAGAAACAAGCCTGTAGTTGTCATATACATTGAAAGATCACTCCGTGCCATGCGCTGTTCAAAAATGTCATATAGATTAACTTTTTAAACTCTCATAGCAATCTGAGGAGACGGATACTTTAAGGATCCCCATTTTGCAGATGAAGAAATAGAGACACAGGGAAAGCTTCACAGAGGACTCCATTGTGGATTAGGCTTTGGCGAGAGTTTAATTTTTGAGGGGAGGAGGGAAGGCATACAGTCTTATCTATAGGGTCCCTGTACCTAACTGATACCAACCAATTTTTTAAGAGTCAGGATTCATCAGTGGTCTAGTGTCCTGGTTAGAGGTCTTTGTTAGAAAAGTGGAGGCCCTGCCCTCTGCCCCATTGTGAGCACTAGCTCTGGGCCTTTGGCAATCCAGGTGGACCTTCAAATGCAAATTTCCAGAAAGATAAATGAGCATTGGCAGCTGTATTTAATTATGCAGCCTTCTGCAACGTGTCTACAACAGACATTTTTCTTACAGAGAGTAGTCATTCTTAGCATGCCCATCTGAGTGAGATTATGCTTTGGTAATTGGTTTTGAATCCTTGATCCATTTTTATTTGAGCTGCCTTGCTGGAATCCTTTCTCGAAATGTTTGTGAGCTGAGGCCACAGTGCGCAGGCCTCTGAGACACAGCTCAAAGGTGATCTGGTTTCTGCCCTTCCTGGAAACCTGCAGAGGGAGGGCGGGATTCCCCGCAGCGATGGGCAGACCCCCCTCTGTGGGATATACTTGCTTAGTACTCTCAGACCCTGCTGAGAGGTCTTCCTTTTGGCCCTTTGGCTTCTAGTTCTGATTGTAGTCTTAACTGATTGCAGCAGTTAAGTGCTGTAGGCAAGGAGGTGACTTCTGCTCTGTCCCACATTCTCAGGCTGCTCTGCTCACTCTGACCCATTGACTCACAGATTTACCCGGACACTGATACCCTAGTCAACTAGATCCTACTCCAATCCTCTATACCCATACCCATGGCCGTCTTATAAATATAATAATAACTAGTGCACGAAACTCATAAGATGCTGGAAGCAATGCATGTGATAATAGTTGGCAAAGTGCTTTTAAATTAGACGTTAAATTATAAATGGAGCTATTGTTACTGGCCTGAATTCCAGCAGCGACTTCTGCATGACCTTTGGCAAGTTGGGTTTCCTTCCTGGACTTTCATTTCATTGTCAGGAAAATGAGGGGGTGGTGACTGATGATAATCCCGATTAAGTATTTTTGGGAATCTATTTGCATGCAGGGCCTTTGCCCTGGGGAAACAAACAGAAGTTCCACTCTCAGACTGCAGGGCATCCCCCTTACCTGGCCAGAGCAGAACACAATCCTGCTGAAACACCAGCTCTGGGGGGCCCACCCTCCTGGGACTCTGGTCCAGTCCTGAGGGGTAGGAGTATGGGATCCTGTGTCCACCCCCCCTCCTTTTTTTTTTTTTTGCAGCCATCCCAAGGGATTCTGAGACGGCTTTTCCACCAGCCATCCCTGGGCAATTCCTGCAGCACAGGAAAAGCAAAGGAGAGTGAAGCAGAAGGCTACTTGCACTGACCCTCCTTTCAGGGGGTCTGGGTTTCTGATGAGCTTCCTTTCTTGAGCTCCAGGTCCTTATGTGTGTGTCTCGTGTGCTTGCACAAATGTGCACAGGCACGCCCACGCCACACATCATTACAAACAATATGGGTTGAAAAGTTTGTTTTCGGAAAAGCACAATACGCTGGAGTGTTGGCGGAAAGAAAAGTGTGTTACGTGCTAAAAGCATTGTCATTCGCCATGCGTGAAAGCTTATGGCTAGAAGGACTGATACTCCGTTTGCAAAATGTGATTTATAATCACGTGCACACACACACACACACACACACACACACACACAGACACACATACTTGAGTATGCTCCTACACAACAAATGTGTTAAGAGCAAAGAAAGGTCCAGAGAATCCTTGCCCTCTCTGCAGCAGTGGGCAGGGGAAGCCGGTGTGTCAGTCATTCTCACAAGAAGAGCTTTTGCTTCTTGTTTTCAAAACTGGCAGAAAATAGAAACAGAGCGAGGGCTCCTGAGACCGAAGTGCAGTCAGGGGTGTGGAGTGCTGGATTTCTTCGTCCCAGACCCATTTTCCCTCAGTGGGATGAAGCCCCTGGTTCTTTGCTTTTCCTTCGTTGCCGGTCAGATTCCTCCTTCCCTGGAACCCATCCATTCCTAAATGGGGTGGGCGGCCTGTACTCACTCCGGAGTGCCCCCTGCTGCAGCGAGCAGGCTTTGGAGCAGTGGGGCCTAGTTTGGAGCATAGAGCAGAGTCCGTCAGAGCCCCATTTGGCTTTCACCCGCCCATCCTCAGAAGCACTGTCCCACCTATTCAGAAGGAAAGTGTGCGTGCAAGGTAATCCCTCCTCTTTTGTAGCAGAAATGATTGCCTTTGGTGGGTAGAGCCCCATTGTTCTCCTGTGGATGCAGAAGTCCTACAGTCACTGCAGATGCACGATCTCTCATTTTTATTATAATTGTGGCATATCTTTAATTTGCGTGGCCTAATGCACTTAATTCATAATTATAAAATATGCCACTAGCCCTTGGCCTCATTCTGCTCTCCCACCACAGATGCAGCTTGGTGTTTTTATTAATTTAACTTTATACAAGCTAACAGATTGCCATAAAGGAAAACAGAATTTCTCAACCAGTGCAGCTAATAGCTTCGGCGAAGGGCCCTGTGGTATGTGTGAAACCGTAACTACCTCTCTCTAGCTCTACTTGCTGTTTTTAATTGAATTTCTATCCCATGGATATCACGTTGGAACTATTCATCTGCTCCACTAAGTCTTCTGATATTAAACAAGTTCTTCCAGGTTATTACTGTAATACAGATACTGTTAGTTGATTTGCATTAAAAATTCACTGCTGTGGTGAGGCTAACACGGTGAAGGGAGTTTATCGTGAACATGGCCAAGCAGAGAAATCACATTAATTGGGGTGAGAATGTAGCCTGCTTATCTTGTTTGACTCCTTAACACCCCCCCCACCCCCACCAGTTCTTTTGTTTGAGTGAGGGGGTTTGGTCATGCTGACAAATTTTGATAAATGACAAAATACCAGGCATTTTCAGATAGTGCTTGGTCTGGTTTTAGGTATCTGCCATTCAGATCTGCCACTAAGAGGCACATACATTCTGCTGGGTTTCTCTTTTACTTCCTTTTTCCTTTGCTATCTTTTCGCTAGCACACGTTGCCGTTCTAGTTGGCGTTAGGAATATCTGCCACCAAGAGCTATTCTGACTGTTAGGAGAAGCATTTTAAAAGGCCTTACTGTCCCCTGAATTGTGTGTGCTGTTTCCTTTCCAGCATTTGCCAGTTATACTTCCTGATTTCTGTAGACTGAGTTCACCAGAGTTTCAGGACATTTAAACTATAGAGGCCTTCTGAAAAATCCCAAGATGAATTTTCTTAATAAATGGAAGGAAACTTTATATGTAATCAGGATGGGTGTAATTAAGAATGGCTTTCCTGTGTTTTCCAGCTTTGTGAAGATACCTGCCTGCCTGCTCTTGTTCCTTAGATTATAGTGCCTGACCGCGGGAATACCTCACCGTGTTCTTTGTCTTGTCCCCCGCTTATACCCATCTGCATCGCTGTGCCCTTTAACACCCTTGGCAGTGTCTTCTCCATCTATGTTAGAAGACACCTTCAGTACTCTGGTCTCATTGTCTTCCACTCTCTTCTTCAACCACCTACTAGCCTCATCAAATCTTGATCTTCCCCTCATTTCTATTGCCTGACCTATGATAACTTGAACCTTGAAATTCCCCTATCTGATCACATTCACTTATTTCTTCAGTTTTCTCACACACTTATGTCTGCTGAATTTGTTTTTGAGTCTACGATGTCTTCCATTTTCTCAACTGCTCCTTACCATCAAGTTCGGGAGTCATATGTCTTCTCTTCCTTAAAAGACTATCTTCTTCAAAGACAGGGATCAAGACTTCTATAGGCAGTGCTTTGCTTGGAATAGATAGATGCTCAGTGAATGTTTGCCAAGTGGTAGATCTATCGAAATGCAGGATGTTTGACCAATCAATAAGAAAATTACACTCTGACTTCTATTTTGGGATAGGCATTGGATCAAGAATGCCATCTTGACAAAATACCATTATTTGCACTTTTGTTTCACAAAAGTGATTTACATGAACCATCAATTCTGACTTTAAATTCTCTCTCTCACTAAATGGTCGTGTGACCTTGGGCAAATTACTTCTCTTAACTTTAATTTTGTCATCTGCAAAATGGGCATAACGATAAGGTCCACCTTATAAAGTCACTGTGATAATTACAGTAATTAATGCTCATAAAATGATTAACATTTTTGCTGGAATTGAGTGAAGTCTTCAAGAAAAAAGATGATACTGATTATTACTAGGAATCATTGACCTGCCAAAGTTTCAAGCCTGTGTTTGCTTAAGATGAACTTCTGAAATTTCAGGTTCGGCTCTGGAGTATTGGAGAAATTTGAGTCTATAAATTGTGGCTGAGACCCAGTTGCTCTAATGAAATTCCTAGTTAGTTATTGCCTCTGGCCTGCCCATGTCCATGAGAAAATAGATGGTCTCACGGGCTCAGTGGTGCATATTAGAAATGTTTCTAAATTGTAAAACCTGCACTCCTGTCTGAGTGAATAAGTGCCAGGCTGATGGTCAGTGCAGAGCTCTTCAATGGACATAATTATTAGTGTTTTTGAATTTCTAGACACTGTAACACTGATGGGAAGGCCTTAGAATGGCAAAAAGAAGGTGGCTCTTTTTCACGTAGCACTGCAAATGGAAGCCCACAGGCTCCTAAAAAGTTTATTTGGGAGTTTTGAACCATGTTTTTTCTCGCTGGTTAGTCTTATTCTGGATGTCAGGGTTAGATGCCAATAAGTAGCAAATTGTATTTCTCACCTTGGCCTGGTTGTTAGACCTGATCTTTCTTGAGAAAAACAGCAAAGCCTGCTGACAAAGGGGGACTGTGACTTCAGTCGTAAGTCACCAAGGGCAATAAAGATTCCTGAAAGGGATTGTGTTCTGAGGATTGTAATCATCTCCTTTTGTAGCCAGTTTATCTTGGATAACTGTGTCATCAGATGTTAATTACTTGCTTTGATTTTTCTGGCTGTTGGAGGGTGGTGCTTATTTTTAATAGTGTTACCCTTTATCTTTGGGTTTTTGTCCTTTTAATTGTTAACAACTCAGGTTCCAAAATACGGTATACTTACACAACCTCCAAATTAATCTGGAGAAGCATAGAAACTGTAGATCAATTAAAGGTCTGTTTCCATGGGCGCGATACCAGCAACCCCAGAAGAACTTCTGGTCCTCGTAGGAAATGATTGTACCTCAGTTTGATCTGAGAGCCCGAGTTGGAAGTGAGGGGATTTGGTTAGAGCTTTTCATGGCTCTCACGCTTGTTGACCGTAGAGTGGAAGGGACGTCTCACCCATGTGCTGCTCAGTGGTTCCAAGCTGATGCACCGCATGGCTCCGCCCCTAGGCCCCCCCCGCCCCGCCCCCCGTCATCACACCTGTGGTTCTCCGGTTCTCCGGTTCTCCGTAACCTCTAGCCCTGCTTCAGCTGCTCTGCCCCCCGCCATCCAGCATGCCCTGGGGTCCCCCACATTGTTGTTTCCCCTGAGATGTCTCACTCCCCATTCCTCTCTTTGCCTTTTCTACTTTCCACCTTTCAAAGCCCAGCCCCAGCAATTTCAACCCACAGTGATCTGTGTGACCTTGAGCGATTTTATTTACCCCTCAGAACCCGTTTCTTCGTCTGTAAGATGGATACAGCTGTATCATATGTCTGATGAGGGTTAAGTAAGTCAGTGGTTAGTGCACAAGTATTGGACTCATAAAAGATGTTTAAGAAATACAATTTACCATCAGGATTAATTTAGTGTATCATTGTTTATCCCTTTAAGCCTGTGTGGGCACCTGGATCGGGTGCAGGGGATAAACAGGGAAGAGATTGACCACAGTCTCAAGGGGCTTGGAATCTAAAAAAGAAATGTGCCCATTATTAGTTTCCAAGGCAAGGCCTTGCCTTGTAAAGGAATGCCACAGGAGAGACAGAAAATAGGCTAAGAGAGGAGAGGAAGGCTAGTTTTATAGGGGGATGAGAGGGAGGGTCCTGGGGAAGAAATCAGACACCACAGAGGATATTCTTGCTGTGTTGTTATCTGTACTTTTTCAAAGTTCCAAAACATACACAGATTGTATTTTTAATATTTTGACTTTGAAAATCTTCTTTAACTTTTGTGTTATACAATTTGTTTTCTTAAGAGGTCTTTGAGATAATGACATTTCTATTTTGAATAATTTGTATTTATTTTTACATGCCTTTCTGTTTTCCAGAAAGGATTTCAGGTGGCCCGATAGTATCTTGACTGTCCTCCTAGTGCCTTTGTTAACTCCAGATTTTAGGAAATGCACACAGAGTTTTTTCAACTGTATTTGTTTATGAGATTCTTTTGTCTTTATTGAGCATTTGTTTGGGGACAAGGATACAGCCATGGAGATCTTCCTGGAGAACTGTGCGTGTCCACTTACTCTCCAAAGTTGTATATGTACTCTGGAAAGTGTGTTCCCACTACCATGCTGTGCCTTCAGGGTTCGACATGGACAAGACATGCATGGTGTCTGCCCTTGACAAGCTGACATGCTAGTGGGAGAATCAGCTGACAACCAGATTAGTTAATAAGCAGGATAATTATAGCTGGTAGTCAATCCTGTGGAGGAAATAAGCAGGTACCGTGATAGGGAAAGGAGAATGGTAGGATGGGGCTGTGGAGAACTCGATTAGATGAGCATTTTGGGCAAAGGATGTGGTTTGTCATGGCAAGTCTACTTGATGTTTGAGAAGATTTACTCAAAACTTGCAAAGATGATCAACTCTCATCGCCAGTGTTTCTTGTCTTTAACTATAAATGTATGTGTGTGTGTGTGTGTGTGTGTGTGTGTATGTGTGTGCACAGGAAAAGATGTTCACAAGAGAAAAAAAGTGAACTCTTCAGTTCAGAGAATGGCTAAGTAATTTGTCTTATAGGATGAAATACTCTTACCATTCAAGTGATTTTTACAAAGGTTTTAAAAAAATGTGATGAAATACTTATGTGAAGAAGTTAGTAAAATTATGTAGGTTGAAATGTAAGTACATAGAATTATACCATCCTCAGTCATGCTTTAGTCTCTGGGGAATACACTCTCTGTACTCCAAATATGGAGGGATTTGTAAAGGGATTAGAGAGAATTGCATAATTTGCTGGAAGGGTCAGGAACAGAGGTGGGAAATAACCCTCCCGGCTGCAGCTGGCAGCATCCTGATGGATCTCTTTTAAGGGCTCAGCCTGAAGCTATGACAAATCTCCTGGAGTCTCTGGGAAGCACCAGCCTATTCCATGAGAGTTTCAATCAGCAGAATCATGGTTTTCAAGGATGGCTTCATGTTACAAGAGACTGTTCTGAACATGTTTTTCCTGAGACTTCTGCCACGTGCGATGACTCAGTTTTGGGGAGTTTTAGGATGGACAGGCTATGATGGATAGTCATCATATCCATCATGTTAATTTCCTCCTGCTGCCGTAACAAATTACCCCAAATTTAGTGGCTTAACACATGTTTATTATTTTACAGTTCTGCGTGAGAGAAGTTAGACACAGGTCTCACGGGTCTAAAATCAAGGTGACAGCAGGCTGTGTTCTTTTCTGGAGGCTCTGGGGGAATCGGTTGCCTTGCCCTTTCCAGCTGCTGAGGCTGCTTGTATTCCATGGCTCATGATTCTGTTCCTTCAATTTTAAAGGCAGCAATGACAGCCAAGTCTTTCCGATGTTGTATCTCTGAATATACCACTGTTGGGGAAAAGTTCTACACTTTTGAGGACTCATCTGATTAGATTGGGCCCACCTGGTAATCCAGGAGAATCTCCCTATCTCAAGATCTGTGGTGAACTGCATCTTCAAAGTCCCTTTTGCAGGTGACATATTCCTAGATCCTAGAGATTTGGGCATGGACCTCTTTGGGGACCATTATTCAGCTTTGCCATGTATATGAAAACAATGGTGAGCCAGGCCACCACTAGCCCACTCTCTAACACATGCATTTGTCTAACTTGCACAGAGGCACCTCCTCTAGTTGGACATGGCCCCTTGATGAGAAGATGGAGCTTGGATTTTGAGAATTTGCCCTTTCTACTGAACAGCTGTGGCCCTGAGCTGGGGCTCCCAGCCTGCCTAGTGGAGTACAGATTGGGTTCAGACCAGTTTTTCCCTCAGCAGGATGTCCTTAAACTGTACGACACTATACAGAGGCCCTAGGAAAGGTCAAGGAGTAGAAACATCTAGAGGAAAGGTGTGGAAGTCTATTAAATTTCACCTGCCACTTCTTTCTCAGGATGGTGGCGGTCGTGGTGGTCAGCTTGGTGGATACCCAGGGGTAGGTGAGGATTCCAGAGCCCATTCCCCAGGGCCCAAGCCACTCTGCATTCGCTTCCTCATACTTTCATCTATACTTTTCAATCATTACAAATCCCCATCCTCAGCCAGACTGTAAGTTCCTGGGGGACAGCAAGCCTACCTTGTCTTCTTATATTCCTTCTAGTCCAACCTGATTATTAGATGCTTAATGACACGTGTGGCCTAAATGAGCCAGTGACTGAAATAAAATGTGATGAGGGTTGTAAATGATCTCTGAGGGTTATCAACACATGCTGCCATGCTCTTCTCCCTGTAGTCATACCAAGAAAAAGTATCAGACATCAAAGTTTATCTTCCTTCCCTGAGCACTTCTTTCTTCCATGGGGCCTCCCTCACTCCCTCCCCTGTGGCTGCTCCTGGCTCTCTGCCTTGCCTTTCCTCTGTCCGCATCTGCTGGCTGGTATGGACGCTCAAGTATGACTGAATTTGACTGTGGCCTTTCAGTGATACATGCCTTTGGTGCCTAATTACAGAAGGAAAGTCTTTACTTTGTGTTAAGATCACTCATTGTCTTGAAGTCAGGGGCTTCCTTGATGCCTCAAACATCCTGTCACAGGGGTTTGTCACCTCCTTCACTATTGCCTCTAGCAGCCACCCTTCAGCCCCCACCCATGGGAAGGAGGCATTCTTGCAGAACATTCGAGTACATTCTCCAACCCCAGATTAGAAATCCTGCTTTCCCCCAGCCAGGCCTCCCTGCCTTGCTCTGTAACGTTATAAATGCAGATAAGTGGGGAGGTGGTCTGTGTCAGTGGGGTCATTACTGAAAAGATCACTATCACAGACAATCATTCTGCAGTGGGAATGTCATGATGTGATCCACAATTGCATTTCAAAACCACATGTTTGTCATTCTACATGCAGGAGAGAAAGAGATTAATATTCCCAAGATGGTTCTCTGAATCTGATTTGTTAAAATATACATTCTCTGTAGTCCGAAAGATAATGCCTT
This sequence comes from Procyon lotor, assembly GCA_028646535.1. Lineage (NCBI taxonomy): Eukaryota > Metazoa > Chordata > Mammalia > Carnivora > Procyonidae > Procyon > Procyon lotor. The sequence continues at coordinate 50,341,037 of CM053617.1, forward strand.
GAAGTTGAAACCATGATTACTTATCTGCTCCAACTTCAGCGTCACTTATGCAGCAAAGTATGCAAAAAGAGTTACACTCTTAAAAAGAACAACTTTTCTGGATAAAAAAACAAACAAAAAAAGAGTTACACTCTTAGATAACATCACTAAACCCCCATTTAGTGCAGGTTTAAAAGGGCAGCTGCTAGTTTACTGGTCTCCCTGATCATCACAAACACTGGAGGGTGAGCAGCTATGCAGTAGCTATGTGCAGAGTGCAAAAGAGATATGAATATGGGTGAGCACATATAGATTGTAGTTTACTCTCCCAGAATATTTCTACTGATCAATTACTGCAGCGTAGTGGTGTGCAACTGTCCCCTTTAAACCAAAATGGCCCGCCTCTTTGTGAACTCCAACTCTGTGCCTTGCTGGGGGAAAGAAGTGGGAAAGAAATATGCTAGAAATGCATAGAGCAATACTTTGTAATCAGAATATTAACATTTTTTTTTAAAGATTTTATTTATTTATTTGAGAGAGAGAAAGTGATAGGATGAGAGGAGCAAAGGTGAGAGAGAGAAGCAGACTCCCCATGGAGCTGGGAGCCCGATGTGGGACTCGATCCGGGGACTCCAGGATCATGACCTGGGCCGAAGGCAGCTGCTTAACCAACTGAGCCACCCAGGTGCCCCCAGAATATTAACATTTTGATTGAATTGATGGAGCATTTAAATAGAAATATTCAATTGCAAAGACCAAACTTGGGAGGGAACCTACAACATGCAGACAGAGTTTTAGCCTTTTTTCTTGATTAAAGTGAATTCTTTTAACAGAGAAAAGAGTAACAATCTAAAGAACTTCATATTAAGAATAGAAGGCCGGGCAGTGTTCATTTTTCAATTGCTTCTATTTAAATATAGATAAGTACACACATTGGCAGCTCTAAAGGCAAAGTCTTTGATTTACTGACGATTGAAGAACTGTATAGTAGTTTTATCAAGAACCAAGGAGAGTGACTAAGCAGAAAGACCCTGGGATGTGTGTGTTACCAGGTTTGGATGCTAGTTCTGCCTCCATTCTAAAGGAGCTACTGTAGTGTCAGCCAAAGCACCTTACTGTCTGAGCTCAGTTTTTCTCACTGGTAAAATGGGAGCAACAATACTTATGCTAAGGAATTCGCATGTTTTTCATGGGACCAAATGGGATAAAAGCTGTTTGCATCCTCAGCAGCCAGCAGCCCCCTCTGTTCCTGGATGGGAAAAAGGCAGTCCCCAAATGGGATCTGAAGCCAGGGGTGCTGAGCTGCTCAGGGAAAGCATAGTGCAATTTAGAAGGAAGATTCTCCTCTGAAATCATAGATTCTCCTTTGAAGGGTTTTAACGGATCACACTCACTGATCAATACACCAGGTTTTTTAGAGTAGGGGAGAAAAATCTGAAATTTCCTTTGCAACAAGTTGTGGATAGAGATCCACCTGATTTCATTTCTACCTCTCCTTTATTCTCAACCTAACTGTGAAACGCCCAGATGTATTATAAAGGTGGTTCCCAAGTCACTTTTTTTTTGCCTTTGATGCATGTAGGACTATCTCCTGGGTTAAAAGAAACCTCCTGGCTTTAGACACTTTTAAATCAGAGCCTATTATTTGGAGTGAGAAAGAAAACAAAAATGACAATTAGAGCATCACCTTATGAAGCAAGTATCCTCATAATACCTAAAGTTGTGAAAGGAAATCCTGGTAAATATGGTCTCCTTATTTGTGATGAGGAAGGAACATGATCTCCTAGAACTATAGGATTCTACAGAATCATTTTACAAATGAAGAAACTGAGGCCCAAAGAAAGGAGGGAAGAAGCATCCAGATGGCCACTCCCTTGCTCATAACATACCCTGTGATTTGTATATTTCCTTGGAGAACTGTCCAGTTTGGTGCTGCCCCTTCCATATTATCGCTGCCTATTCCCCAAGCCATGGCCCTCTCCAGTCACCGTAGATGAGAGAATCTTTGCCAGTATCACAAGAGCTAGTGAGTATTTGGGCTGGAGAAAAGCATGCTAATTCACTATTTCTTTGTCACCCAGTGCTTGACCCCTCTCTTCCACTTCAAAGAGAATGCTGAAGTATAGAAGAAGGTGTCCTGGCCCTCAGGAGACCAACATCACGGAATTACGTGGAGGAAGGGCCCACTTTTTAAGGTTACGGGTGGCTGTCATCTGCTTGCTTTGTTCTCAGTAGATAGCATAGGGGCTTCATTTTTCTATTCCAGAGCAGAACAGTGGGTGTGGGGAACTTTCCTGGACCTCATTCAACCTGGCTGCCACACGGTCTGGGGAGCCCAGGAGTCTCCACATGGAGGTGAGTGGGTTTGACAGCAGAGGCAGGGAGGGCATCTATGGGAAAGAGCTACCTAATTAATCACAAGCTCTCAGAGCCCGTAGGCAGAAAGAGTCTCTGAGGTCTTAACGACACCCCTCAGTAATGTTAAAAACCAGCTTGGTATGACTTCATTTTCTTAGAGACACATGATTGATCTGGCTATTGGTGAATGGAGACACTGCGGCTTCTTTCCATAGATGGTGTCATTAGATGAGAAGATTAAGTGCTTTGCGCAGAGGCTATGAGGAGACTGTGAGTGATTCACTGGCAATGAAGGGAAGATAAAGAAAATTCTGAATTATGTATTTTTAAAGGCAGAACCTTAGACTTTGCCTCATTTATTAGCATCATGAAAATCTTGGTGGAGAGTCTGAGCTAAGACAAATGGCTTTTTGGGTCAAATCTTTCAGAGACGTTGTACAGAACAGCCATCTGGGGCTAGTGTCTGTGAGGGATGTCGTATTTCTTACTGATGATCTTACTGAGCATTTCAGGGCTCTGAAAAGAGGTGGGGTCTTGTTACTTGGAGCTTCTTAGGTATTATGGGGCCAGATTGGGGCAACTCAGCTTTTTATTCTGAGGAGCCTGGGAGGTGGGTTATTTCAAGTGATCCCTGAGACTGATACTTTACCTTTCCCAAGAGTTTCTGGACTTCCTACGGAAGGCATGGCCTTTTTTCTTCAGTTGGCCAGTAGCTACACCCTCAGTTCCTTCTGTGTGTGAACCATGGGGACCAGCCTCTTTCTTTTTTTGTAGATTCTACTGTCTACAAATGGCTGACACTACTGAACTGTGAAGTGCACAGCACCAGACACTTGCTGTTGACTCCTGGATTGTGTAAAATGCAGTAATACCTGAAAAGTACCTAGAACATGTTCTGGCTCAAGTAAATATTCAATAAATGTTAGTTATTATTATGATTAAAATGTGTATGAGTTGGAAGTCAAGGATTACAGAGTCAGATATACACAGAAGAACAAATGGATAAAGCAGGATGGGTACTGGGTGGGGGGATGGGCCTATGGTTAATAGAAGCATTTGTATCCCCAAAAAATTGTATCAAATTTTTACGTACTTGTTCTGGAGAACTTAGCTCATAAGCTTCCAATTTGCAACCCTACAGATATAGATTTTTAGAGAAGAGCTAATTTAGTGCAAGTATGCTTTGATCACTTCATTCATTCATTCGTTCCTCAAACATGGAGGGATTACTACCTACTGGGTTATGCTGGAGGAGATAAAAAGAAATAAGACTTAACAAGCGGCATAAAACAAACCAGCATCTAGGATCTGTGTTATAAAGATCAGTGTGTTCTGTGAGAGACCTTGAAATATAATACTGTAAAGTCCAGAGAGAAGGTAGGACAGTGGACTTTGGACACCAGGTTAAGGAAGCAGTCAGCAGACTTTGGGGAGCCGTCAGAGGTTTTGAGCTGGCTGTACAAGGATTAGATGTGAAAGCTGGGAAGAATAATCAGGTGATACTGTATGAAGTGTATGTGATGGATTGGTCTTAGGAAAGAGGGACGAGTTTCGATTGGGTATAGCAGAAAGTGACCTTTTCAAGAAGTAATATGGTTACAAAATCCATCACACTTCATGGAACCTCCTGGTGTAAGGAAAATTAGATGCTTCCAAAGTCAAGTATTGCACTTCCATAATTAGTAATTTGGGTGAAAAAAAATGGTGCCCATCAGCAAAACTCTCCCAAATCTGGTCCCGTGTGCCTTTCTAGCTTTTCTTTCTTCCACATTCCTCCAGGCATGCTTGCTACCAATCATAGTAGACCTAGACTGGCTTCTTTGCCCAGAATATCCTTTGTGTTTCTTGCTTATAGATTCTTACACCATTTCTTCTGCTTCACTGAAGTTGGTAGGAGGTTGGGAAATTGTGGGTGGACTAGTAATATGTTTCTAAGTCAGAATTTTTGACAAAGAGTTCCCGAGAATCCACTGAGTGCCAGTCACCTTGCCAGTGACCAGGCTGATCTCTGCTTGAAACCCCGGCTGATGCCGAGGGGACTGATGTGTGGCTCACCCGCACATCATCTCCGTGTCCCCTTACTGATGCTCATCGTTACTGCCAAGTGGGCTACAGTCTCTCATGTCAGTGGTGTCTCTTCAATGCATATTCTGGAATCATGTGTTTGGGTCACCTTTATCAGGGTCATGTTAACAAAGATCTCAAGGACAGCAGATTTCAGCTTATGCTGCCAGGGAGATTTCGTAGCTTTCTGAGGGCACACACACTTGAGTTTTAAGTGCACCAGAAGCACTTTAGAGATGTTCAAAAATTCCTTTCTATTCCACAGACTCTGCTGTATAGGTGGTCCTTGTGGCAATGTAGTCTTAAGTACTCAGCAGGACTTTTAAAGTATATTTTTATGTACTTTAATTTTGTTAGGGTTAGAAAAATGTTAACGGCCACCATTTCTTAAAATGCTTGCAGGGTGTTAAGGCTCAGGAGAAAAGCATTCTCCTTCAAATATAAAATTCATAACCGAGAAATGATCTTTTCTATTTCTTTTTACTTCTCTCCCATTCTTTGCTACCATATTCACATGAGGGTCTAAGGTAAAGCAGATGGCAGCATCAAAGCAGCCAGAACGTACGTAGGATGATAAGCCCGTCATCCTGGGAAAGTTCTGGGTACACCTTAGTGTTCTCTGAATGTTTTAGGATTTCAACTTTCATTCTTAATTGTTCCATGAATTTCTCTTGACTCCTGTGATCTGAAGCCAAACAGCAACGGCAGCAATGTCAACAGAATGGTTAGAAAAGAGAGAGCAGGGGTGCCTGGGTGGCTCAGTCAGTTAAGTGTCTGACTGTTGATTTCTGCTCAGGTCATGATCTCAGGGTCATGAGCTCCAGCCCCATGTTGGGCTCCGTGCTCCCTCTCCTCCTGTCCCCCCCCACATGCGCTCTCCCCCCACTAAAATAAGTAAATCCTGAAAAAAGGAGGGAGAACATAGTTGCATCTATTCTCTGTGACAGGTTGTTTGTCAATGTTCAAAGTAAAGCAAGAACCTCAAAACCAGAGAAGATATCGTGGTTATTCCTCCCATTTAACAGATTGAAAAACTGAGGGTAATGGTCTCACAGATACCCCTGATACAGATCCCCCAGTTGGATTGCAGTGGTGTGAGGACGAGAGTTTATGTCTCTTTGCTCCCTACTCCATACTCTTTAAATGCATCTTTAATGAATTTTTTCCTGTGAAGGTAACTTGGTCCATAGTTTTATACAATGGAGTTGGGGTGGAGGCTTTTGTTTGGGGACATTCCTGTATGGAGGCAACAAAATCTGTTTGCATCCCTTTCTCATCAGCAGCTCTAAAATTCTTTTTTTTTTTTTTTTTAAAGATTTTATTTATTTGACAGAGAGAAACAGTGAGAGAGGGAACACAAGCAGAGGGAATGGTAGCTGGAGAAGCAGGCTCCCCGCTGAGCAGAGAGCCCGATGCGGGGCTCGATCCCAGGACCCTGGGATCATGACCTGGGCTGAAGGCAGACGCTTAACGACTGAGCCACCCAGGCGCCCCAGCAGCTCTAAAATTCTTATTCAAGTGATGCTTCTCTCTTTTCAATATTCCTGGAAATTGAATTTGAATACCTTTGTTAAAATGATAATTGGTGAATTTATTCTTTTTACTTTATGGCCTTAATTTCTTTCTTTTTTTTTATTTTAAAGATTTTTATTCATTTATTAGAGAGAGAGAGATCACAAGTAGGCAGAGAGGCAGGCAGAGAGAGGGGGAAGCAGGCTCCCCGCTGAGCAGAGAGCCTGATGCGGGGCTCGATCCCAGGACCCTGAGATCATGACCTGAGCCGAAGGCAGAGGCTTTAACCTACTGAGCCACCCAGGAGCCCCTGGCCTTAATTTTCTGTATACTTTGATTTGTTTAGAATAGGCACATACATAGAATATGCCCTGAAGCCATGTAAGTATAAATTATATATATTTATATGTGTCTAGTATACATTATATATACAATAATGTATACAGTGTACAAAAATATTACATGTATATGTATGTGTACATATACATGTATTTTTTCCCCTAAACGTAGATTAGGAATTATAATCCTTTAGGTAAGAGCCCAAGATAGTCACTAGATGTCGACTGGAAATGCCATGTGATTTAGAACCTATTTGCCATTGTGTTCTTTGTTTAAATTAATATGTAAAATTTGTAACATAGTGGAGAAAATTTTTTCCCTAGATTTCCTGAATAAAAAGTTTACTTTTATCTATGGTGATAGCTTTCAGGCTCACTTACAGAGTTTCTTTTTCTTTTCCTTTTCCTTTTCTTTTTCCTTTCCCCTTCCCCCTCCCCCTCCCCCTCCCTCTCTCCTCTCTCCTCTCCCCTCCCTTCCTTCCTCCCTTCCTCCCTTCCTCCCTTCCTTCTTTTCTCACAGTTTACCCACCACCTTTTTCATCCAATTTTTGGAGTAATCTGACTGGAACACAGGCAGGTTATTCACTTTCCTGTCTGTGAGCTCAGTGACTGTGCTGGTTGACAGAGATTTTCAAAAGGAATATTTGGGTGGGAAGATCTGGGTAACCCTAACGATTCAAATTTCTTCATTTAGCAAGTAATTTAATGAATACCTCACTAAGCATAGTAGGGAAAATATTTATTCTAGAGTGTTTTGTAGGAATTTAGGATTTAGTTGGGGAGATAAAGGACTCACATAAGCAGTAATTAAAGGAGAATTTAGAGCCCTGTTTGACACTTCACTGTTTATAATAATGCCAAAGGACTTCAGAATAGAAAACAATTTTGGTGGGCAGGTTGGGGGAGTCTCCCCAGATGGGAGAAGCTTGGGTGAGGGCTGAAAGGATAGGTAGAGAAGAGCTGGGCAGAGATGAGTCGTGGAAAACATTCTAGAAAGATGTACAGCAGAAGCAAGGGAGCCATATGGGATACTCGGGCTCATTCAGTTCTGCTGGTATGGAGAGGGAGTGCCAAGGAATTACGAGACATACAGTTGCGGACACGAAGGGTGGGAAGATGGAGATTTTAGAGGGCTTTCAAATTTTTGATGCTGAGTTAGTATGCCTCTGTGGGCTTGTTACGTAGAATGGCACTCCTGGACAGGCGTCCAGTTATAGGCGGGGTAGGAGTGCCACTTGGGGTCAGGTAGTGGGCTGCTTACCTGAGGGTTTTCCCTCTGCCTCAAGATCACCAGGTGGTGATATGATGGCTGCTATCCAGAATTTTATTAGATCCCATGGGAACTGGAGATTGTTTTCAAATGCACCTCTTTTGAGTATCATGCTTACCTCCTCTGCATCTTTGTTACTTTCTTGTTTTCCTCATGTGCCTGTGGATGTTTGAAGTTCTGCTGCATCTGTCAGGATTAGCTGTGGCCAGATCTGCATGGCTTGTCCAAGCACACATGCCTGCACATTTAGTGCCAGGCAGACTTCCTCTCTTATCTCTCGTGCCCTCCCAGCAGCATATGGGGAGTGTGGCAAGCCCATGGATACAGCAGGACAACAATGAGACTGCTTCTAAGAGTTTGAGTTTATGCTCTGCTTTTTGGAAGGTGGCTGGGAAGCTGTGCTTTCCCCCAGGACCTTTTTTCTTCGTGCTTGCAGCATTGAGACATCATAGATTTCTTTTAGTGAGCATTGTAAAACTGTTCCCCTTCCTTTTACTTTTTAGAGTCTTATACAATTGTAACAGTTAACCTCTTTTAAAGGATTTTACTCTGACTTTTATCCCCCTGCTTCTGAGAATAAAACTGAAAATTAAACGTTGAAATCAAATCCATAAATCCCTAGCCACTGTGAGAGCAAAGTGACTGGCCGAGTGGTTGAGCCAAGAGCCTCGTGGGCTGGTTGAGCCCAAGGATTGCACTTACTTGAGTTTTCCTGCAGAGCAGCAGACCTTGTAGTGGTCAGCAAGAAATGCAAAAGGACCCTGAGGAAGAAGCCCTTGTTTTCTAGGTTTTCCAAACACATGGTCTACACCTACTACGCGAGCCAAGTGAAGACATTGTCCATTCTTGTTTCTTTGCTCTTAAATACCCTTCCACCACTCAACATTTTCTGTGTTGAGTCAGCTTGAATAAATGCAATGATAAAGCCTTGTAAATGGTAAGAAATTTGGAGATGACCTTTATCCAAGCCCAGACGTTATATTTAAAATACTAAAGAGTTGGTAGCAATCAGTGTGTATAGATAGAGACTATAGGGTTGGAATAGGGAAAGGAGATGCCATGGTGTACAGATGTTACTCTCTTAGTTTCTGAGATGGGGAAGATCTGAGGGGAAATGCAGGGATGGCTGGAGATGTTTGGGGGGCCTGGAGTATCAGCAATTTACCAAATTCCATTATTTTAACATTACGGTTAAATACTAGCCCTGCCTGTGCCTTCATATATTTTGCAATTCTATTAAAAGATGTAAACATTAGGAGTGATATGTCTGCTGGAAAGATTGAGTACTCTATCATTATGAAATGGTCTTATTAATCTATGGTAATATACTTTGCTCTGAAACTCACATTTTCTGATGTTAGTGTAGCCACTCCAGATTTCTCTTGATTGGTACATCTTGTCCCATCATTTTGCTTTTAATCTATTTGTGTCTTTATATTTAAAGCCTTATTTCTTGTAAACATCATAATTGGGTCTTGCTTTTTTATCCAGTCTGACAGTCTCTGCCTTTTGGAATATTTAGACCATTTCCTTTTTTTTAAAAATTAAAATTCTATTAGCCAACTCATAGTACATCATTAATTTCAGAGGTGGTGTTCAATAATTTATCAGTTTTATATGACACCCAGTGCTTATTGCCATTTAGTTTTCATGTGATTATTGATGTTTGGATTTAAGTCTATCACCTTATTCTTTATTTTCTGTTTGTCGCATTTTCCCCTTGTTCCATTTTTCCTTTTTCTTCCTCTTCTGGATTGAGTATTTTTTTGTTATTTCATTATACCACCTTTTTTTGGCTTATTGGGCATAACTCTTCAATTGTGTTATTTTAGTGATTGCTTTTGGGTTTATAGTTCATGCCTTGAAATGTTCACAGTCTAGACTCAAGTGGCATTTTACCATCTCATATATGGCATAAGAACCTTATGACAGTAAACTTCCATTTTTCCCATTCTAGCCCTTGGATCATTGTAGCCACGCATTTATAATATGCTATATCTACATATGTTATAAACCTCACAACACACTGCTATTATTTTTGCTTTAACAAAGAGATTTTTTTTTTAAAGGGAATTTTTTTTTTTTTTAAGATTTTATTTATTTGACAGTGAGAAACACGGCGAGAGAGGGAACACAAGCAGAGGGAATGGTAGTGGGAGAAGCAGGCTTCCTGCTGAGCAGAGAGCCTGATGTGGGGCTCGATCCCAGGACCCTGGGATCATGACCTGAGCCGAAGGCGGACGCTTAACGACTGAGCCACCCAGGCGCCCCTAACAAAGAGATTTTTTAAAAAAGATTTTATTTATTTACTTGAGATAGAGACAGAGAGAGCACGAGTGGGGAGAGGGGCAGTGGGAGTGGAAGAGTGACAAGCAGACTCTCCACTGAGCGTAGAGCTCACTGCAGGACTCAATCCCAGAACCCTGAGATCATGACTTGAGCCAAAGGCAGATGCATAACAAACCGAGCCACTGAGGCACCACTTAACAAAAAGGTTTTTTAAAAGAGATTTAAATCAGAGGAAAGACTTACATTTATCCACAAAGCTGTCATTTCTCTGTTCTTCATTCCTTTGGGTGGATCCAGCTTTCTATTTGGCATCATTTTGTTTTGTTATGTTTTGTTTTGTTTCTTTTTCATTCAGTTCTTATAAAAATATTGCTTCACTTTCTTGTCTGCTGTCATATATATCTTTGCTCTACCAGTCTTTGTGATACATCTTTTGTCTCTATATTTTTATATCTTTATTATCGGTATTAAGCACTTTGAGTATGATGTTCTTTGATGTTGATTTATTCATGATTCTTGTATTTGGGAATTTTTGTGCTTTTTGAATGTTGGTTTATAGTTTTCATTAAATTTTGAAAATTTTCAGCCATTACCTCTTCAAATATATTTGCTTCTCCCTTTCCCCCAACCCCCTTGTTTCCTTTGGGGACTCTAATTACATTCGATGTTGTCCTGCAGCACACTGATGTTCTATTTATGTTTTTCCATTTTTTAAAAATTTCATTTCTACAGTTGTTATTATTACAGTTTCAATTTCACTTGCCTTCTGCAGTGTCAAATTTGCCATAAATCTCATTTAGCTCAGACATTGTAGTTTTCATCTCTGGAAGTTTGATTTTTGTCTGATTTTTAATACCTTTCAAATATATAATTATCATATATACCTTTTCCTGGCTCCTTGAACATACGGAATCACATTATAATAACAGTTTTATGTCCTTTTTGCTAATTCTATCATTTATGTCATTTCCGAGATGGTTTTGATTTCTCATCAGTGGCAATATTGGCATCTTGGTTTGGGCAACTTTTAGTTAAGGGGGAGATTTTCTGTGCATTGTAGGATATTTAGCAAAATCCTTGTTCTCCACCCCCTAGATGCCAGTAGCATCTTCATTCATGACAATTAGAAATTTCTCCAGATGTTGACTAACGTTCCCATGTTGGAGGGGATGAGAAATCACTCCTAGCTGAGAACTAGTAGTTTCAATTGATTTATTTTTTTTCTTCTCATTATGGATTGCATTCTTCTGCCTTTGTCATGCCAAATAATTTTGTAATGGATGCCAGCTATTATGATTCTTATCTTACTGGGTGCTAATGAATTTTTGAATTCTATAAACATTGTTGAACTCTGTTGTGGGACACTCAAGTCACTTGGAAGTGGTTGAATTCTTTCAGGCGTTGATTTTCAGCTTTATAAGGTGGCATCAGATGGCAGTTTATTTAGAGCTGATTTTTCCCTGCTACTGAGGCAGAACTTTTCTGAGGTTTTCTCTCTGATACTCCATAAAGGGCACCACTCTGGCTGGGGGGAATACTAGCCAGTGCTGATCCTCTGTGACCTTCTAGGATTGTTCCCTAATCCTTAAGGGTGGTGGTTCTTTCTCCAACCTTGGGTGGTTTCTTCACATGCACGAACTGATTACTCTATAATGTCCAGAATCAGAAGTGCCTATACCTTATTTTATACATGATAGAAACAAGGTCAAAAGAGGTGAGTATTTACCTGAGGTTTACTCAGCCAGTTTCAAGGCAGAACTGACGTTGGCCCCAGACTTCTTTCCTCTGTTTGTGCCCTTTTAGTCATTTCACGTCCTGCAATTGCAGACTCCAAAGGCAAAGACTAGTGACAAGATTTAAATCACAAACAGAGTGAAGCTCCTGGAAACTCTCTGCCTCTTCCTTGCTCCTTCTTTGTTAAATGCATTTTTCTGGAGACAGGGTTGTGACCCCTGGGAAGAAGATGTAGACTCTGTGTCGGCATGAATATTCTGTGAAGATTCTCAGTTTAAGTTTTACAGCTTTATATTGTTGACGTTGTAAAAATATGTACTGGGTTGTTGATATGTCTCTTTAAAAAATTTCTAGTTTGATGGTTAAGATGTCCATTCAGGATTCTATCTGTCTCTAGTGTGAGGAAACTTGGATTTTAAGTGGAGAAAAACTTAGTAATAATGGACTAGCTCAGCACCGTGCTGAGGGAGATGAATCAGGCTTGTTGGGATGAAATGTTATTTTGGCTGAGGGATGGTACAAAATGACACATCTTACATGCAGACTCTTACCAAATCAAGATTAATAGAAATATCTCCAACATAACTGACCATTCTCTTTCTCTTTTATTTTTTTTTTTTTAAAGATTTTATTTATTTATTTGACACAGAGAGAGAGATCACAAGTAGACGGAGAGTCAGGCAGAGAGAGAGGGAAGCAGGCTACCTGCTGAGCAGAGAGCCCAATGCGGGGCTTGATCCCAGGACCCTGAGACCATGACCTGAGCCGAAGGCAGAGGCTTTAACCCACTGAGCCACCCAGGCGCCCCATTTCTTTCTCTTTTAAAAAATATTTTATTTTTAAGTACTCTCTACACCCAGCATGGGGCTTGAACTTATAACCCCAAGATCCAAAGTCACATGCTCTATGGATGGAGCTAGCCAGGCGCCTTCATGATTGATGAGGAATGACGGATCATTCCGTTTTGTGTATTGTAGTCCTCTCTGCAAGCTTCTACAGGCAAAAGCAGAGGCCATGGTTGAAAGATCTCTCTTCCCACTTGAGACATAGGACACAGTGAGTCAGTGTTGGTTCCTCTCTCCCATATTGTGTCCTTGGTGTGAAACGTGAGGCCGGGCCACATAGCTTGTTCTTATCATGTGTTTTCTCTTCCTTGTTTACTGCCTTTCTTAAACTGGGCAACCTCTTTCCTGCTTCAGGGTCCTGACTCCTGCCTTCTCCACCACAGGGCTCAGGCGCCCTGTGTGCCTCTCCTTTTCAGATCCAACCTCACTGGGGTCTCCTCTTAGAAGATGCTTGTCCCCACTGGCCTCTCATAGTTCTTTTTATTTCCTTCGGTGTGCTCCTTAATTAATTTTGAATTTACTTATTAGCACATTAGTTCACGATGTATTTCCCCATCCCCCCCAGATTGGGAACTTCACGTGAGCTGCAATTTCGTTTGCTTTATCACTCATGGAGTGGCTGATTTGGGCCAAGAACAGTGGGAAGGCGCACGGCTCCCACTTTGTGTTTGTGGCAGAGGATCCCCATGGAAAGCTGATGGAGATACTCAGTAGGTTCTTGGGGAGCTGAATCTCCAAGGGCGGTGAGTCAGTCCCCTGGACATCGCCAAGTATAAAGCATAACCTCATGCAGAGTATAAAGCAATTGGTGACAGTGGCCTCTTCTGTCCAGTCCCCATGCTGTCTGCCTCATCGGCTGTGGCATTCAGAATGAGGAAAGGCACAGTTCCCTCGAGTTTGATGTCACTTGAAGTGAGATTTCCTGGCTTTCAAACTCTATCAGTGGTAGGTACTGGTTCTTTTCAATGCCTTTTGTCCCTCTGGTCCCCTTTTGTGCCGAGTCTGACTTTCGGTCCCCCAGTGCCCTGGTATGGGACCTGTCATGGGCACTCCTGTGTAGTGTGTTTCAATGAATCAGGGCTCATTTCCTCTCAGGTGCCCAAGCCTCCTTGCCCTCCCTGCTCTGCATCTTCAGAGGTAGCCAGAAGTCTCCGTGGCTGGATGAGCAGCAGCTCCTCGCTTTTCCAATTATTTCCTTCTCAGGCAAGCCCTGTCACACTCAGTAGTCTGGTCATCCTGCTGCTCTTCTGAGACTCTCCTTCACCCATTCTGATAAGGACCTCAGGCTTTCTCCTGTGGCAAATTTATGCCTCTCTCCAGCACCTGTTCACTGCTACCTTTCTGCAGCACTCCTCACTGACAAATTCATTTCATTGTTTAGCTGCGTCTCTACTCTTGGTCCATAAATTACTTTTCCCTGGCTCACCCGGGCCCTTCTGTTTTATTCACAGCCCTTTCGGGGTCATCCTCTTAATTATTCTGGCTGCTCAGCGACTGGGCTTCCTCCCTGTTATTTGTCATGAACTCCGCTGTAATCTCCTTTCTTCTCTCCACCCTCTGCGTTCTTATCATTGTTTTTTACACTTGTAACTGTCAAATCAGTTCAGTTTTATGAGCCTACAAGTTCTCTCAATGGCAGCGTTCCTCCCAAATAGCCATAGAGGGAAAGGGAAAAAAAAAAAAGCATACAGCTCCTTTTAGCCACCAACCATTTCAGCCTCAAGCAGTTACTGTGGTTGGACTGTGTGCAGTGCCCCCCCTGGGTGGGGAGTGAGCCATGGATGAGGTGAGTGCAGATGGGGTGGAGAAGACCAGGATTCCATTGTACAGTAAATATGGTTGGTTCTTGAGCTAGAAAGTGACTTTGTGCTCACAGCTAAGCTTTAGGTAGGTGGATTAAACACCACTTTGGTCCCTGGACTGAGGAGGAGAATGTCCTGAGGTGGACAGCAGCTCGGGGAGCATTCCAGCAGCCCAGGCAGCCCATTATGTGGAACTTGGGTTGTTCAGAAGGAAAGACCAATGCAAGAGGTATTTCTGAGGCACAGTTGACAGGACCTGGCCAGGATTAAAAGTGAGGGAGAGAACATTCTCGATGATTGTAATGTTCCCAACCTGGGCGGGTCAGTGGGTTTGGTCCCGTTGCAGAAATGGGGAGTGGAAGAGGTCAAGGAGGTGGAGGGGCGGAGAAATGGGTGTAGGAGTACGATGGTGGGGGAAGTACCCGGCTCAGTTCTAGCTTCTTGGGATTGCAACGGTAGCGGTTCTTTGCACAGAATTTGGGATGTGGGACTGGAGCCTGCAGGAGGGTCTGGTGCAGAGTAAGTTTTGGGAGTCATCCAAACAGAAGTGGGAGGCGAACCAGAGGAGCTGCTGTATGCACAGGAAGAGGCAGCTGACAACACAGGCGGCAGGTGTGGAATCCCGGTGTGGTGTGGACAGCTCCTGTGGGCTGTGGACATGCAGGTAGATGGAGCACTGTGGCCAGACGCTGTCAGCAAGGCCTTTACCAAAGAGCTGGGCTTTCCTCTGTCCTTGCCTATCATGTCATTTGTATTTGTGTTTTTCTCCCTTTCAGTGCTTTCCCAGATCTGGATGCTATTTCATCAACCTCAGTGTCTTCCTTTCCATTTGTCATTGAGTCTGAAAGTGGAAGGTAGAGCATAAAGGAAAACCATTAGATGCAAACTTGTATCTTTTCCTTAAAGGCAGTGAATGATTGCCTTTCTTTGCAAAGCATGCTGGGCCGCAGAAATGGAATCAGAAATTCCTGCTTCTTTCCCACTAGCACCAGGAAGGAGAGGAATTAAACAAAAGGATTGTAGAGTCCTGGGTGCATTTTGTCTTCCTAAGAACTCAGGCGCTGTGTGTTCACTTTCCTTGTCCAGAGAACTAGTTTTGCTCCAGCGTCTCTGGGCCTCGCCTTCCTTTCCTGTCCGATTCTCTGTGTCTGTGCCTCAGCCTGTGTGAGAATGGAGAAGTGAGTCCGCTTCCTCAGCTGGTCTCATCAGCTGTTCTCCTTCCTGCTGCACTGAGTTGTGGCTTTGCTGGCAAGCCAACGGCTCCCACCGCTCCCTGCATGCGTGCCTCCACGCCTGTACACACTCACACATGTGTTGGAGGTAGACTTTGGGACGCTCTCTCTGCCTGCGAGCTTTGCCAAGGCCGTTGAATTAAGCAGGCAATTTCCTCTCACTTTGTCTTTCTGTAAATTTTCCAACCATATGGTATGAGGAGAGTTCTTGGATTATAAATAAACAATGCTGCTCATAAATCTCAGGGTTTTTGTTTTTCCCTCCACTGGGAATAAATAGAAACCATAGATTTGTAACTTCCGAAGAATGTGTTAGAGAAGAAGATAACGTCTTTCTCTCTCTCTCTGTATATAAATATTCCCTCTACCTCATTTCTTACGCACAGTCTGTTTTTACCGAGAGTCATCTTTTTGGCTGGATTCCATTTATTTTTTATTGCTGCCATTTTCCAACCTGGATGTAAACTGTTGCTTTAGGCAAGGTGAATGTAGCTATGTGGGCCTGGCCAGACTGTGCTGACCAGATGGGTTTGGTGCATCTTTTTCCCCTGCTGGAAATACCAGTTTCCTTCTTTATGGGACACATACTTCCTTACTGGTCTTATGGGGGCGGGGGGGGAAAAGAGGAAGTGGTGGAAGCCTCCCTTTCTCTTCTGGAAGAAGCCCAGCTTGGGCATCTTGCATGTCCGTCCATTGGGTAAGCTGCAGCTTGGCCACTCCAAAGCTGCAGATCTTTTTAAGGTATGAAGAACCACGACATTTGGCAGCCCTTTTGTTTACTTTCCTACTACTAAAGCTACAGTGAATCAGATGGGTATGCCAACCACCAAGGACAAATGCCAGGATAGCATCCTTGTACTGGGGTGGTTCAGGTAAGGGACAGCTCAAAGAAGACATGGCTCCAAGTGTGAGTGCAGATCTTGGTCTAGGAGGAGATCTGAGTGTCGGTGCTGCTAGGTCAGCCAAGGGTAGTGGGAGCTTCTAGTTGAGAGGGGGAAGGGGGGCAGCGGCCATGGGCGGGGGTTAGCAGACTGTGACCCCTAAGCCAGATCCACACTGCTTCCTGTTTTGTAGAGCCTGTATGCTAAGAACAGCTTTCACATTTTTAAATGGTTGAAAAACAAACAAACAAAATAATACTACATTGCGACATGTTAAAAATAAGAGGAATTTGAATTTTGGTGTCTGTACACCAAGTGTTATTGGGATTTCACCGTGCCCTGTTGGTTATGGGCTGCCCAAGACTGCGGTGGTGCTACCAGGATGGAGTAGAATAGCTGCCTGCCCAAAGCCTATGGTACTTGCTCTCTGGCCCTGAACAGAAAAAGTCTACTGTCCTCTGGCCTCGTTGCTAGGAATTATGGTCGGAATGATAGAGAGCATGTTTAGGGGTGGCAGTGGGTTTAAAACTGGGCTCTGAACTCTAGCGTTCTGGGCGTGCCCCATTGGGTGCTGCCCTTACAACATGCTGATTAGAGGCAGGTCAGCTTATTTGCCATGTGAACCCGAGACAAAGACCCAACCTCTGAGGATGGCAAAGTGATGACACTTACAGCTTTGTTGGGCAGAGTTTGTCTAAGAAGTAGAGGTCTATGAGTCCATCACATTTCACTTCAAACTTGGTACTTGTTTTATTTGAATTATTTGGTATTAGACCAAATAACTTCCAATAACATAATTCACATAAAGGAATTGACTATCCAATACCTTGCCCAGGATTTTGCCTTTTCCAGCAATGATCTCAGTGAATGCATTTCACTTAACTCAGATGAATGAATATCTAAACATGGAATTAGAAGCACTGGAAAGTCTGTTGGGAGACATTTTTGAGATGGGAAGACTTCATGCATAATAACATATCCCACCATTAAGATCAGTTCTACTAAAATCTGTAAGATTCTTCAAAAGCCAATTCATAGATAGTTGAAGTTATTCATTTACCTTTCTTTAAGGGAAATATATTTTTTCACTCTGGAAAACTGTATTAAATTCCAGGATTTTAATTTCTTTGGTATTGTTCCCCTACGACTGACTTAATGGCTTCTCTCTCCTATTATTTTATGGTCTGGTAAACTGTGAGATGATAGGGTCAGTGATGGAAGCTAGGGAGAAAACTATTTTATCTTTCTCTCATGAGTGAAGAACATAGTCTTTCTTGCAGGTGAAGCCGTTGTTGGGAGGTCCTGGGAGTGCAATGCTTTGAGCAAGTCCTCTCTGGTCCCTGTGCATTGGAGTTGGTTGTCCGGGGTGGTCCCACTCATGCCTGCCAGCCAGCCTTTAACACACACCCAGATAGCTTCAGCCCGTACGGACTTCTCATGCTCAGTCTGGCTGGTTCATTCTAGTGGAGGTGGAAAATAGAGGGTGGAATCTCCTTGATTACATATCTCCTTTGCACGGTTGAGAAGCTGATTTAGAATTGGGTTGCAGTGGCCTGTGTTGAAGGTATCTACCTATCTCTTTGGCTCGGAGAAGTGTTTTATTGAGAACTAGTATGTATGGCATCGGGAGAAGAACTTGGGTTCCGAAGTAAAGTAGACCTGGTTTCAAACACCCACTTTGCTACTTACCATGTATGTGAATTTGAGCATGTCAGTTGGCCTCTCTGAGCCTAGTTCGTTCCTTTTCTTTTTTCTTTTCTTTTCTTTAGTTTTCTTTTCTTTTCTTCTCTTTCTTCTTTCTAATGAACATTTTTTAATTTTACAAAATTAATCAATTTTACCATTTAAGGCTATAAAATCATTGGCATTAAGTACATTCACAGTGTTGTGCAATAATCATCACTATCCATTTCTAAAACATATATAGATTTTAAGTAGAAGTTTTTAACCTATGATAAATCAACACTTTTGTCAATTTTTAAATTTTTTATTTTGTGGTGAGAATTCTTAAGTTGTAGTCTTTTAGCAGATTTCAATTACACAGCACAATATTATCAACTATGGTTACCATAATATATATTAGATCTTCTAATATTATTCATCTTCTGACTGAAAGTTTGTATCCTTTACCAGCTTCTCCCTTTTTTCCCTACCCTACTGCCCCTGGCAACCACTCTTCTATTCTCTGTTTCTATGAGTTTGACATTAAATTTTTGTTTGTTTGTTTGCTTCTACATGTAAGTGATGCTGTGCAGTATTTGTCTTTCTCTGACTGGCTTATATCACTTAGCATAATGCCCTCCAGTTTCATCCTGTTGTCACAAATGGCAGGATTTCCTTCTTTTTTAAGATGGAATAATATTCTGTTGTGTATAGAGACCACATTTTCTTTTTCTGTTCATTGGGCATTTGGATTGTTTCCATATCATGGTGATGTGACTAATGCTACAACGAATACCACTTTGGAATCCTGATTTCAATTCTTTCAGGCATATACCCAAAAGTGGAATTGCTAGATACTATGGTAGTTCTATTTTTAATTTTTAATTTTTAAGGAACCTCCATACTGTTTTCCATAGAGGCTGCACCAGTTTCTTGCCCACTAGAAGAAGGTTTTCCCACCAGTATCTCTTATCTCTTGTCATTTTGATAATAGACAACCTTTATTTATTTATTGACTTATGGGCTACTGAGTTGTATAAGTATATTTTGGATATTAACTCTTTATTATTTGCACATATTTTTCCCCTTTCATAAATCTCCTTTTCATTTTGTTGTTGGTTTCCTTTGGTGTGCAGACGTTTTTCAGCTTGATGTAGTCCTACTTGTTCATTTTTGCTTTTGTTGATTTCACTTTTGATATCAAATTGAAAACATCATTGCCAAGATGATGTCAAGGAGCATACCCCATATATTTTCTTTTAGGAATTTTATGGCTTCACGTCTTACATTCAAGTCTTTAGCCCATTTGCATTTGATTTTTGTGTGTGTTGTAAGATAAGGATTCAGTTTCATTCTCTTACATGTGGATATCCAATTTCCCCAGCACCATTTAGTGAAGATTCTTCTTTCTGTCATGGTATATCATTGGTTCCTTTGTTGAAAATTAATTGACCTGGATGCCTGGGTCATTCAGTCAGTTAAACATCTGCCTTTGGCTCAAGTCATGATTCCAGGGTCCTGGGATCGAGCCTGTTCCTCCCTCTCTCTCAGCCGCCCCCCCCCGCCCCCCCCGTTGTGCTCTCTGTCTCTCTCTAATAAATAAATTCTTTAAAAAAAAGAAAATTAATTGACCGTGTATGTAAGGCTTACTTCTGTTCCATGGATCAATGTATCTGATTTTATGCCAAGACCACACTGTTTTGATTGCTAAAGCTTTGTAATGTAGTTTGAAATCAGGAACTGTGATGCTTCCATATTTGTTTTTCTTAAGATTGCTTTGGCTGTCTAAGGTCTTTTGTGGTTCTGCACAAACCTTAGGTTTACTTATTTTTTAAATTTCTGTTTAAAGAGCTGTTGGAATTTTGATAGGGATTGTATTGCATGTGTAGGTTACTTTGGGTGGTATGGACATTTTAACAATATTAATTCTTCCAATCCATGAACACAGAATGTTCTTCTATGTATTTGGTGTCTTCAGGGTCTTTCATCAAGATATTATAGTTTTCAGTGCACAGATCTTTCACCTCCATAGTTAAATTTAGTTCAAAGTATTTTATTCTTTTTGATGCAGTTGCAATGGATTGCTTTCTTAATTTTTCTTTCTGGTAGTTTTTTTTTTTTTTTTAAAGATTTTATTTTATTTATTTGACAGGGAGGAAACACAGCGAGAGAGGGAACACAAGCAGAGGGAATTGCAGCAGGAGATGCAGGCCTCCTGCCAAGCAGGGATCCTGATGCGGGGTTCGATCCCAGGACTCTGGGACCATGACCTGGGCCGAAGGCAGATGCCTAACGACTGAGCCACCCAGGCGCCCCTCTCTGGTAGTTTTTTGTTGGTTTATAGAAACACACCTGAGTTTTGTATATTGATTTTGTACCCTGCAAATTTGCTGAATTCATTTAGTGTTTCTAACCATGTTTTGGTGGAGTCTTTAGAGTTTTCTATATATAAGATCATGTCATCTACAAAAATAGATAGTTTTACTTTTTCATTTCTGATTTAGATGCCCTTTATTTCTCTTTCTTGCCTTATTGCTCTGGCTAGGACTTCCAGTACCATTTTGAGTAAGAGTTGTGAGAATGGCTATTTTTGTCTATTTTGGTCTTAGAGGAAAATGTTTCAGCTTTTTACCATTGAGTAATAATCTGTAATGTCATTAGCTCTGGACTTGTCGTACATGGCCTTTATTATGTTGAGGTACATTCCTTTTATACTTAATTTGTTGTTGATAGGTTTATTATTATTATTATTATTATTATATAATCATGATGGGATGTTGAAAGGACCTAGTTTCTTCATTTGGAATGTTGGATTAAAAGTAAAAATTCCCGTCTTAATATAAAGTGCCCGACACTTGCCTGGCTTGCTTTCCCTGTGGAGCTGTTTTGAGCACCTAGAATAGTGTCTGGCAAGTCATAGGCACTGCATGAATATTTGGCAAATGAAGAGATAATCAAAAGTTATATTCCTATTCTTTTGGTGAGTAGGTTGTATTTCTGGGTGTTTTAAGTGAGCTCAGAATCTCCTTAGGAAAAAGAAGTCATTAACTGGTCAATCTTTTATGTAAAAAGACAAAATACTAATTTCAAAATTCTGAAACTTCACCATCATGTTCCGATGGCAGAGACTGAATAGATAGATGGTCACTACACCTATTTTATCTTCCTCTAGGACAAACAACTAGACTACATTCTTTCATTTAAATATAGCCATAAGACTGAATGCTGGCCCAGAGAAGGAGGCTGGAAGTGATAGGTGCTTCTTCCATACCTGGTAAAAACACTTCTTACACCATTCTCCATGCTCACTCATTTCTTCTTCCACCAGTTCAGTTGAGTACTCCTAAGATCTATAAGATAGCAGAACCTTGATCTGAAAGGAGCCTGGGTCTCTTAATCATTGCCTCAAGTCACAGCCTCCTCTGGCCCTTTACTTCCCTGCCAGCCCATATTGCACTATGATGTGAGTGAGAAATTCACCAACATAGTGTTAAGGCACTGAAATGTGACTAAATGTCGATGATGTTTGCTACTATAGCTAGCTACCTTGATGCACACAGTCTTTGAAATGCTTATCCACTCCTTCTCCTCCTACATTACCTTTATTCTCTAGCCACAATGTCTATTTACTATTCCCAAGATATGCTGTGTTTTTCCAGCATCTAGCATAGTGCCCTTCACACCATCAGCACTCAATAATAAACATCTGTTGATTGATTTTGGGGTCAAAAATGAAACAGCAGCTTTCTATACACTGAAAGCATGTTTTATGTTAGATCTGATATTTCAGAGGAAATATGCATTTGGGTGTGATTCTCTACTGTAGGATATAGTATGCAGCTCTTAAACAAGGTTCAGCGTACTTGTAGCATTAAAACTAACAGTAAAGTCACACAATACTTCCAAGGAGATTCCTGCCACATAAGAGGAAAATGCAGCCACAGGGAATCTTGGAAGTGGTAGAGTAGCCTTGCAGATGGGCTCCAGCCAAGAAAGAGGCTCTTTGACCAGAATATATGAACTAGCAGTGAATGGTAGGGGCCCAAAGAAATAGAGCATCCATGTCAGGTTTTTCCATCCATATTCAAATGTTTAAAATAGAGACAGCCTATCTTTTCCACCTTTTTAGAAAGCCTCACCTGACTTTGCTTTTTTATCTGTGATGCATTTGCATGGCCAGTGTTGAAAACCCAGAAAATGACAACTACTTAGCTTTCTGCTGCTTACACAGAGCAGATCCAGAAATGGAAGGGAAGCAAATTATACTCCCGGGCAGAGGTTGCACAGGAGCAGAGAACTGGAGTTGCTCAGAGTTGTTCTCCTTCATTCATGACCTGTGTTGGACATCTCGCCATCTTCTTCATGCTAAAATTTATAATAATAGAAGAAATTTGTTTAGTGTTATGTGCCAAGCCTTGGGTTGACATTCCCTTTACCCATCCTTCAGCTGCTGTGGGAGAAGTGGTCACCATCTCAGAGGGAAGACTTTACCTGGATCAGACTTTACCTAGAACCACATCTTTGCTGGCCTGCCACTCCTTGCCTGTCTTGCCTTCTTCTCTTCTGATAGGTTTTGTCTAAAAGCACTCCTTCAATACTTTCTGAGCTTCCAAATCCTAGAGGCAGGCTCTGATTTTAAGGAATTCAGCTTAGAAATGTTTTTCTTCTTTCTCAAAGTCCATTCATATCTGCACCAGAGGTGTTAGCTCCTCTCTTATTTCTGCTAAAGGCAATATGATTCTCTTAGGCTCTCATGTGGCTTGGAATCTTTAAGTCACCACCACCAACCTCCTCTCTTTCATCTCTGTCTCCTGTCTGGGAAACAGATTATGCTTCTTCTCTGTGTCCCTGTTTCATTTCTTACAACTACTGCCATCAGCTAGTGAGATGGATTGCTAATAAGTATTTCTGTCTCTAAGAGGACATGCTTCACTGATCCGTCGTATATATCACCAAAAGATTAGGCTTCCCAAACAGGCTTCTATCATGTCCCTGCCCTATTCGAAAGCCTTTAGAGCCCCCATTACTTGTAGATGAGGTTCAAGCTCTTCAGCAGCTATCTAAGACCCTTCACAAGGTCTTTTTCCACTAAACTTAGACCCTTTTTTGCCCATGTAAGAACATTACTTTCAGGCCAGACCCATCTCCCAATTATCTTCTGAAAATATTTGCCTGGTTAAGGTTGGAAGCCCTTGGACACGCTCTTTATCTTGCCTTGGCTTTCCACACTTCACCTTTTCCTCAAGGCTCCCCTCTTCCATGAGGTCTTCCCTCCTTTCCTCTGAGATCCTCTAGCACTGATAAATGTCTCTGTCTTCAACATTGTAGTCATCATCATTGTATTAATAATGGCCACCTTTTATTAAGAACCTGTAATATCCACATCGTGATAAGTGCTTTATGTGCATTTCCTCACTGAGCTCTCAAATAGCCTGTGGGTAGTTGCCTTGGATAGTTTTGCCTCTTTTATAGATAAGAAAACTGAAGTGCACAGACATGAAGTGACCTGCTCAAGATCACAGAGTCAGTCAGGGCTGTGGAGCTTGGCCTTGAAACCACCATGTCTCTGACTCCAGAACTTGTGATTTAACCACACTGCTATCCCACTGCATTTGTTCTAACTTCTTCCTACCCTTGTATCTCTTATGTATTAAAACATAGGGGGGCCTGAGTGGCTCTGTCGGTTGAGCATCTGACTCTTGGTTTCAGCTCAGGTCATGATCACCTGGTTATAAGATCAAGCCCCGCATGGGACTGTGTGCTGGGTGTGGAGTCAGCTTCAGGTTCTCCCTCTTGCTCATATTGTCTTGCTTGGTCTCTCTCTCTCTCTCTCTCAAGTAAATAAAACCTTAAAAAAATAAAATAGTGATCGAGTACCAGGGAGTGGACACTAGGGACTTAGTATGGCTTTTGTCCTCACAGCATTTTATCTAATTGCCTTTTTGAGCCCTTTCCCTAATCACCATCCCCCTTCCCCAAGCTTTTCCTTATCTAATCTCTCCAGGAGAGGTGTTTGTCAGAATTTCACCTATGTGCTACGTCATTCTACCTGTCATTTTCTGATGGTTCAGGTGTTGGGCTTTATCTCTTGGACCTCCAGGACTCACTCAACCCCTGATTTCTAGTTATTTAGTGAGAGATGGTCATGCGGCCCCAAGACCATGTGATTCTCTCAGACTACTGTCCTGTAGGTGCCTAGAATAGGGGATCGTAGGCTGGTGGACTTTTGGAAGCTGAACACTCACTTCAGGTACATGCTTTCGCTCAGGCAGATTTTGCAGGACCTCAGTGACACATTGGCATCCTTAGAGCATGGATCTGCATTTTGGAAGCAACCAAAAGCCATTTGGAGCTTGATCAGATGCACAGAAGGCTGGAGATGGCAGGGGCTTTTGAGATCATTGATTCCAACCCTCTCATTTTACAAAAGAGAAGAATGATCAAACTGTGAAGCGTTGTTTTGGGTTGGAAACAAGGAGTGTCTGTAACAACAAGATTCTGGAAACCCAATAGACCAGAACTTACAGTGTTGGCTGAATGCTTAAGTTTGAGACACTGGAGACGCTCAACAGCGTCATGTTGCTGCCAGTCCTGGTGTTTGTTAATGTGCCGGGAGACACTCTGTTCCTAATCAGGGCTCTGGCTTCCATGTTCCAGAGACCCCAGATCCAGGTGTTTGGGATAAAATGTTTTTCTATTCAATCAGTTGCTCAGGCTATAGGCAGTACCTGCTTTCATTTCATGAAGTCATCTTTGTTTTTGAGAGGGGAAAGGGAATGGTGGAAAGATGGCCTTAGGAAGGAATGGAAGGATTTTAGGGAATTCAGCGGGTTCTTGCACTGTGCTTTATGCAGATTTCTCACTTTACACAGAGGGTCCCCAACAACTCTGCCTGGTGGCAGTTGTTATTGCCAGTGTTAGAGATGGGGAAACTGAGTCCCAGAGAGACAAGGCAGTGTGCACAGTGTCATACTGGAGTTGGTGGGAGAACAAAGACTCTAGCCTAATTTTGACTCCAAACACCTCTTCAATACCTATAGTGCCTCCTATAGTGCCTTTGGAGATTCCTTTGAGAATCCCTTTGGAGATTCCCTGAAAGGCTGAGTCAGTGAGCCCCCTACCACGTGAGACTTTGTGAAGCCTAGGCTCCCTTACCACTGCTTAAGTAACTAGCTAAGCACTGGCGTAGAGCCTAGGGGATTTGGGATCAGTTGACCTTGATTCCTGTGCCAACACTGTTGTTTACTGAGTCCCTGCACCTCTCTGAGTCTCTATTTCCTCACTTCATGACAAAGATAAAAAACCCATGTTAAAGGAACTTCATGAGAATTAAATGAAATGTTTCAAGAGAAAGTGTTTTGCATAAGTCCCCGTGCACAGGTTAGAACCTAACTGCCGCAGTGATTTAAGGTGGCACTCTTCCAAGAAATCAATCACTGAGCCTGAGTGCGTGCCAGAGGCTTGATCTGTGACCTCAGGAAGCTTCTAGTTTGGATGGGGACACGTTACTGTGAAATCCAGAGGGCTGAGGCCAGGCAGTGCTATAGTGATCTAAAAGCAGCAGAACCTCAGAGAAGGAAAAGATCATGGGGCAGGGTAGAAGGGGAAGCTTTGTTCAGGAGGCTGGAGCTGAACTTTAAAGGGTCTAGAGAAGAAGAATGTGTAAAGAGGAGATTTTCAAGAAGTCCATAGCTTTAGTTTAAAAAACCCTAAAACCATCTTTTGTGTATTGTGGTCCTCTTGGGACACTGCCGTCCTTTGGCATAAGGGACGTGGCTCTCCACAGGTGGCCATGGAGCCCCCGGGGGATGCTGTGACCCTTCCAGGGGATTAATGACATCAAACTCTTTTCTGAAAATAAAATGTGATTTGCCCTTAATTTATTCTCATTTTTTCACTGGCGTGCTGTGGGGTTTCCTAGAAGCTATGTGATACTGTAACAGATTAAATGCAGACATAAGTAGGAGAATCCAGTTGTCTTCCAGTAATCCAAATATTGAAGAGTTTTGCAGAGAATGTGCAAAATGCCACTCTTTTTTCCTACATTGTTTTTGTTCTGGAAGCTGTAGTTGTTTTCCATAAAAGTGTGGTATTTCTGTTTTTATTGTTGTTATTTTATTTTATTATTTTTTATTGTTATTTTAAAATGAGTTAATAATTTTATCAGATGTCATATAAAATTTTATCAGATGTCATTTCTAATATAGTGCAAATTGATATAATGTGTGAATTAAATCTCTTTGGGTCTAGTCCTCAATAGTGTTTAAAAGTCTGAAGCAATCTTAGAACATGTATGTTTGGAAAATTTTAAATGGTAATACCCAGTGTTGGTAAGTATACAGTGAAACTGGTCCTCCCATATATTATTAGTGGAAGTACAGATTGCCAGAATGTTTCTGTAGGGCAGTTTATAACAAGCACATTGATGATAATTTGTGTCCTTTGAACTAATAATTGCACTTACATGAATCTGTTCTAAGGAAACAAAGATGCACACAAGGATTTATGTACAAAGATACACACTACAGTTTTATTATGTAAAATAGTTGGCCAGATACTGACCAACTGGCCAAGAAGAACGTCAACATAAATTTTGATACATTTATATATTTGAATGTTGTAAGGCTTTGAAAATGATTTTTGAAGAATATTTAACAACATGGGGAAATGCTTCAAGAATTATGTTATGTGAAAAAGGAGGACACCAAACCGTATACGAAGAATGGCCCCTGATTTTTATAAATGTATATGTACACATAAACTAGAGAAAAAAAGCACACCAGATGTTTACTGAGGTTTCTCTGTATGGTGTAGCTGTAATTGATGTCTATGTTGTGCATAATTCTTTTCTATATTTTATATTCTGCCACAAATTTTCAGTACTTTTATCTTTTTTTTAAATTTTTTTAATAGATTTTTTATTTATTTATTTGACAGAGAGAGAGAGATCACAAGTAGCAGAGATGCAGGCAGAGAGAGGGGGGGAAGCAGGCTCTCCGCTGAGCAGAAAGCCCAATGCGGGTCTTGATCCCAGGACCCTGAGATCATGACCTGAGCCGAAGGCAGAGGCTTTAACCCACTGAGCCACCCAGGCACCCCAGTACTTTTATCTTTTAAGAGGAGCAGAGAGTGTGTGGCCTGCCTTTTGTGTAAGGCCATGGGAACCAACCTCCTGAGTCAGCCCGTGCCACCTGGGCTTTAGGTGAGTGCTAGCTCAGATCTTGGAGGGGGCATTTTGCAAGGGTTCACAGTGATGGTCTAAAGAAGACTGTGACTTTAGGAAAAACCTAACTTCCAGCTGGGTTGCCTTTTCTTACTTAGACTTTCAAAGGAAAGCTTAAAAAAACCCAAAAAACAAAAAACCTGGGGCTGCTTTTCATGCCCTACAGTGCTCTGGTCTCTCATTTTGAGCATTTGGCATATAGAATGTAGGTCCCAACAGGGCGAATGTTTAAATAATGTGCAGATGGCCCAGTGGAGGGAGCGTGGCAATCAATGTATAATCCTTGTAAAGGAAGAGATTTCTGGGCCCATGAGGAGATGAGGTGATTAAGATATGATAGCCTCAAATAGAAGAGCTGGGATTCACTCCTTGGTATCTGAGAATTTCCTTTTCTTTCCTATGTTGGGAGATGTCTCATGTTGGAAGACTTTAGTCTTCTTTCTCCCCTGAATGATGGTCAGGATCCCTGGTAGAGCCAGCCCTATGTGGGGGAACATCTGCTTTGTTGTTAGTCTCTGAGAGCAGAACATTTTCATAGTCAAAATGGAATCTGTTTGTGACTATTTCAGTTCCTGGAACATATTTGCTCAGTTTGAGTATCTACCCTGCATGGCACTATTCAGCCTGCTCTAGGGGTTAAAAGAGACATCCAAGGTAGTTCCTTGACCTCAGAGAGCTTACTCTGCCTGGAGAATGAATCCTTATGCAGAAAAAGTTAATGACATAGAATAACAGCAGAAGAGAAGAGATGTATGTCCCTAGAGATGCTCCCTGAGAGTGACACAGATGCGGGGTACTGGGAAACCAGAGACAGGAGCGATGAGAGGCTTCTTGGAAGAGGACACAGCAAAGGGGAGGCTCTCTTCTTTACGGGGCTGGCTGCTTCTGGGAGGAACAGACACGCATTAATTGACAGTAACTAATTACTGCACTGAGTGCCCAGGACATACAAGGCATGGCACTTATTCCTGAGAAGAAAAAGATTTACAAATGAAGGGAACCCAAAATTGAATTTCTCTAGGGTAGTGGGGTGGTCCAGAGGCTCTCCATCAGTTCACATTCTCCATTAGGCAGCTACACATTTTATCCTGGGGGTTTCTGGATGTGCACAGACAGATATAATTGCTCGCATGTCATAGGGACCCAACCTGCTGCATGTAGTTTTAAAGGGAAATGGTAAATATCTACTCCCCAGACAGAGATGCCTTGCTGAAACTGTCCAGCACCTTCTAGTTCATGCCTCATTATTTTTCTCCCCAGGAAAACTTAGTAAAAAAAAAAAAAAAGTTGAATCTGTTTTCCCTAGACTTTAATTTGCAAGTGTTGGCCACCTGCTGGAGGCTATCTCTGATTATGTGTAGCAACCCTTCCATCTTCCCATGTGCCTTTTGGTAGCTTACTGCGGATTTGCTGGGAATGGGATGGCATTCGCCCATCTGCTGGTGACTGTAGCTTAGCTGCTGTTTGCTCAGAGCTGTACGGGACAGATTCTTCTCCAGTGATCATTGCTCTACCGTGGGGTCTCCTAACGACTGACAGCAAAGTGAGCTCTGTGATATTAGGACTATTTAAGCTTCACAGTAATCCTATGAAGGCAGTATTTATATTCTCACTGAGTGGATAGGAAACATGAAACTTATGTAATTAGCTTGAGGTTCCACAGGCTGGATTTGAAACCAAATCTGCTTGACTCTGAAATGAATCCTCTTATGATTATGTTGGGCTGTCTTTTTGAATGCAAATGATTATCTATAATAGGGTTCCTCTACAGATGTGTCAATTTACTATTTACATTGTAACTGCTCAGTAACAAATCACTTTATTGCCACTATTTTTACCTATATGAGTGATACATGGATCCCTTTTTATTTCAAAATATTACAGTGTTAAAAAAAGACTCCTGTCCTAGTATCCAAGGACCCCACCCTAGTCTTTTACCCATAGTTAACTTCTATTACCAGTTATTTGTATTTTGCTCTATAATTTTTAAAATGCACTGTGTACACACTTATAAATTTAATGGAAATATATTGTTTTATTTTGTCTAGGGGTACCATTTGTGTATATAATATGTTATTCTTCAGTAGCCCTTTGCATTTAGTCATATATGTTAGGGACTTTTCTAGGTCAGTCACTTTCAGTATTCCTTAATGTCATTATATATATTGTGTGTGTGTGTGTGTGTGTGTGTGTGTGTGTGTGTGTGTGTGTGTGTGTTGCAAAACACACTGTATCTTATTGAGTCTTTCTCCTAATGATTGTCATTTCATTATGGTCCCATGAACAAAGGTGCAGTGAATAGGTGGGAATGTCACACCTTTGTGGGGGTCTGCTCCTGCTTTTTCTTTTCTTTGGAGGACTTCTTTCCTCTCCTTACCTGTATGATGCAAACAGACCTCTTGGCTGATAGGATTGAGATTGTCCTTTTGAATCCTCAGAATAATACCCCAACAGCCTTAGTGTCTGAACTGAGGTTCTTTAGTGAGAACCAAAGTGTTCACACAGTGAGAAACACCAAGGATCTGAGTGTTTGGCCAACCCCACACTCCCCAACCTTCCCTCCTAGATCTGTGTGGGGATGGTGCTGCTGTTGGGTCTCCATTTTATCTAATATAAACCATGAATTCTGCATGATCTGGTCTTCAGGGTCAGCTAAACCCCAGTTTTCTGTATTTGAAACCCAGTGGTGGCTCTCACTGAAATAGCCAGGCCAGAAGGACATAAAGATGAATTAATTATTCTGTGTCATTGTGCCTCTCTCTGTGAGACTAGATAATGCAGCAAAGGAGTCACATAACACAAAGAGGTCACTGGGAGCTTTGTGAGCTTCTGCCTTGGCATCAGCCTGCCTGTGGTTTTTTTTTTTTAAACAGAGGATGGGACCAATACCCACTTGGAGAATGAAGCTATTTAAATCACTTGCTCTTGGCTTGAGGTCTGAAATTAGTTATATGGCTAGTTACTTGTGGTCAGGCTGGGCTCCTGCCATTGCAAAGATACAAACTAATATGGCTTGGAGCACAGACCTTAAGATGAAAAGTGGAACAGGCCAGAGGGGTGCATCCCTGGTTTTCCCATTTCAATCATAAAGACTCTCTGGGCAGCCATTGGTCTGGAGCTGTGCCATGGAAACTCCTGACCTTGACCCCGGAATGCTCTGTGGTGAGTTCACCACACTCCAGAGCCCCAATCGCCTGTGGCTTTTAATTGTTGACTATCCTCAGTGTAGTTCACGGAACATACTCAAGGGGAATGGCTGGTAGGTGCTTCCTCAAGGCATGCCAGTCTGAAGCTTGGTTCTGTCTTCTGATTTTCCAGACCGCTGGACCATCTTGTACTTTCATGGTAGCAACTTGAAACAGTGGCCAAAGATTCTTTAATGATTTATTGGCCATTCATACGCCTTCCCCGCTGTTAGCGTAAGGAGTGTAAATCAAGGAAAAGAAAACAAGGTGATTGCCCTTGAGGAAAATACAATCTGGGGCATTCATAAAAATGACAGTCGTAAGCATTTATGGAAGAAGGCCTTTTATCAGATCCTAGACTAGGTATCTCACTCCTCTTCTTTGACACAACAGCCGCCATATTGTCCGAGCAGAGCTTTAGGGAGCAGAACACAGCTAGTTCTTCTAGTTCTGTGTCCAGTGGTCTTTGCCTCTATCCCGTCTCCTTTGTTTTTTCTACTTAGAGCTGTGCTCTGCACATTCGGAAATTCAAAAGTCATTTCATTTGTTATTTCTCTTTTAAGGAGCTTTTAGCAATTGCTGAAAAGAAAATTTGCCCATTCGGGGAATAAATAGGGAACTCTAAGGTGCTGTTGATACAAATAAAGAGGAAGGTGTGAGCTGAAATTGTTGGAAAAATCCCCAGCAGGTGATCAGTACCAGGAGAGCTGAGAGTCAGAAAAGGGGCAAAGTCGGGGTAGTTGCTAGCCGTCCACTCACTGGGAGAATGGGAAATGGAAGGTAGGCAGGGCAGACCATGAAGGCCTGAATGCGGGGCTCAAGCAGGCACTAAGACCCGATGTGGCAGCTGGGTCAGGAAGGGTGAGTTAGGACATCAGCGGCCCTGCCAGAATCTTGGGAAGTTGTCTCAGGGACGGAAACGTGGTGGGAGTCAGGCTGGTGGTGGGGCTGGTATGGGTTGATGCTTTGATCAGCTGCAGCAGGGGCCTCCGAATTACGCACTGCCCGCTCTTGTAAATTCAGTTGTATGGGGACCCAGCCACACCCACACAGGGACAGGCCATGTTTCAGTGTTTTAGAGCTGAAGGGCAGAGTTGAATGGTTGTGACAGAGATCAGGGAACCCTAAAATATTTACTCTCTGGCCCTTTTACAGAAAAATTTTGCTAACCTGATCTGGAGTGACTCGTAATTGTCCAAAAGGGGAAGCAAAGCCCAGTGATTGGCATACAGCAGGTGCCACAATGGATAATAGATAGATATGTGTTAAAAAATGAACAAAACAGAGTGAACTTGCTAACAGGAAAAGGAACAATCAAGCCTGTGATCGCTGAATTTGGATAACCTCACAGAGAAAGGAGTCCATGGAGGAGAAAGGAGACTGAGAACAGAATCCAAGAGTGAAAGACTTGTGATCTCCCCACAACTTTGCAGAATCCGGGGCAAGGATTGCAGAGGGAGGGAGGAGGGAACCGAGGAGCTGGGTGGTAAGCTGGGGAACGGGGCTGGCTGGGTGAGGGAAGCAGTGTGCTCACCAGGTCCTGAACATCTGGTGGGCCAGTGAGAACTGGCAGAGTGCCTTCCAGAGCCCTCTCACCTCTGGCAGAAACGTGGCATTGGAACGGGAGGGTGTTGAGTGGCATCTCGGCTCTCCCGGGAAGCTGACTTGGCTGCGTTGGCTGAAAGTTTTTCTTTTCTGTTCTTTTACTTTTAAAATAGCAGCCCATATGCTTGTTGCCACCAGCCTCTCCCCCAGAAACTCACTAGTGGAGTGGGAGCTTGCTGGATGGGTAGAAGTATAGCGTATTTGCAACTCAGCCCTGGAAGCTGTCATGGAGAGCGTGGCCCAGGCGAACAACCGGGGTTATGGCAGATGAGGCTGGGGTTCTGGAATGTGCTGGCTCATGCAGAGCTCTTCTGGAGGACTGTCGGGATAGGACAAGAGCGCCCTGCATACTTGAGGGGCTCAGAGTGGGAGTCTGGTGTGGACACAGAGCCGACTATGAGAAGCTGAAGACAGAGGGCATCCAGCCTGCCAGGTAGTCCTGGGTACCTGGGGAGTGCCACAAGTGGTTGGCAGCTGGGAGACCCAGCTAGAGGTGGGCACGTCCCTGGGTGGGTGAGGGAGCCATGGACTGGGGGACCCACCGTGGTACAAATGGGAAAACCGTTAGCGTTAGTGGAGCCAGGATTCAGGGCCCCAGATGCTAACTGAGTTCAGATGCTCTTGAATTCAGGACTCTGAAATCAGAGATAGCTGCGATGAGACTGGTCAGAAGCCCTGGACTTAGGCCCTGGGAATAAAGAAGGACTTGGTTATTGGAGCCGGAGAGTAGGGGAGTGTCTGCAGGCTTCTTGGAGAAAATTTTGTCAATAATCAGCAAAGTAGAAGTTATGCATAGGGTATATCACAGTAATTGCACATCAGGATGTCTCCCCTGAAACTTTTCTTCATAAATACATGAGAAGCCACGGATAAGAATGTTCATTGAAACATTGCTTAGTATTGCAAATTTTAAAGGGAAAAAACCAAAATATTTATATTAGTGGTTGAAAGGATAGACAGTGTTTTATTCATAAGCTATAATGCTCTACAGCAGCTAAAAATAGATGAATTTGGGGCATCTGAGTGGCTCAGTTAGTTACATATCTGACTCTTGATTTCAGCTCAGGTCAAGATCTCAGGATCATGAGATCGAACCCCATTTCGGGGGCTTGGGAATTCTCTCTCTCCCTTTCCCTCTACCCCTTCCCCTGCTTTCATGCTCTCTCTCTCTCAAATAAACAAATAATTTTTTTTTTTTTAAAGAATGAATTATGGCTAGGTGTGTCAACGTGGATAAATCCCAAAACTTGAATGTTGGGCAAAATAAGCAAGCTGCAGGACATACATCCTGTATAAGGCTTATGTAAATGTGAAAAGCTCCAAAAGATTCTGTGTTTTTTATGAACACAAATACCTGTTGAATCTAGTAGTGGGCATATGATTGACATCCTGTTGTATTTTTCTGTGTGCTGGAGATAAGTCATTAAAAAGATAGGAAGAAAGAGCAGGAGAACATAGTGAATTAGGCTGCTGGACTTGGATAACCTGAGCCAAGGCACAGAAGCCAAAAAGCCTGTGGCCTTGCGCCTCTCACCTGTTGCCTTTCCAGGTTAGCTGTGTGTTCAGAGCAATTCAAAATGGTAACTGACATCGTGCCAGGCTCATGGCAGGTGCTGCATATGTGTGATGTTTCTGGCTTTCTGGACATTTCAGTATCGGGAGCCTAGTGTCAAGATTTGAGAGGCTTACCTTGCAATAGGAGAAAGGAGCCTGTTTTCCTCCAAGTGACCCAGTGAAGGGGTCTGGAATGACAAAGTGGAGGATGGTTTGTTTTCTTGTGAAAGTGAGTTCTGCAGGTGCAGCTGTCTCTGACAATGGACCGAGGCCTCTTGGCAAACTGCCCCTCACCTCAGGCAAAGGGGGCCCCCAGAGCTCTGTGGTCAATGTGGTGTGCCCCATCCATGCCAGGAAGGTGTTTCATGCCACACGTGTCGTGGCTCCTTGAGGTATCTTCAGTGAGTGAGCCCTGTTCGGTCAGCTTGAATGAGCAGAGGAAGCTAGCATGTGGAGAATCCTTTGTAGGGAAGTCCCTGTGCTGGGAGAGGCAGCTAGTCTTAGAGAAGAGCAGAGTTGCTGTGAATCTTTAGTGCAGCCTGCAGAAGAGACCATGTGTGGTGCTAAGCATACTACCTTTGGTGAGGCTTACTAGGATTCTGGAAGGAAGTTTGTTGTGACATCAGTCATGCAGGGAGCCCTGAGAATTTAGCTCTTTATAAAAGTAAGATGTTTGCTATGTATGGAGTGAGGAAAATTCACTGGTTGTCGAACAGCGTAGCTCCATGTTGGTGGCATAAGGATATTTAAGGTCCAGATGGGGCCTTATGATTTTAGGAGTTAAGAGTTAAACCTCTTGTGTTGACAATGGAATGGGGCTTGACAGACTCTCTTCTTGGCCAAACTCTAGTCAGGACCCTCTGAGCTCTTTGTCAAGTAGGCTCTGCCCTTGGGTGTGTCCTCACAAGCCCACTTGTACCAAGAATAAGTCAGTTTAGCCAGAATCCCTTGCCCTCGATATCTGACTAATCTTCTCATCCCCTACCATGCCCTTGGGTGATGTCTCATCACTCTGGGTGGCCTTCAGTAAGAATCCCATTAAGTCAGTTTATAAAGGAATTACTCTACCTTCTAGTAATGTTCCATCCACTCACCTCACCACCATTCTCTTTGGCTATAAATTCCCTGCTCTTCATTGTATTCAGAGTTGAGCCCAGTCTCTGTCATTGGAAAACCCCATTGCAGTGGTCTCTATACATAGTGTCTTTGTCCCAAATGAAGTCTGCCTTATCATTTTAACAGGTGTTGGGATAATTTTTTTCTTTAACAGGTGCAAGGAATTGGCTTATCCAGGGTAGTACTTTGCATATGTTTCAGAGTCTGGATTCTAGACTCCAAGTTCAGTGTTCTTTCTCCACACCATACTATCTTTATGCCTTCAAGAGTGCAGAATCAAGAAGGGATTCATCCTATAAAACCTTTTGTTTGGATTAATAAAAGTGTGCAGCTACCTGCCTCTAGAGATTAGGCTTTCTCCTTCCCTGCCCTGCAGAGGGTAGGAGCTTGAGGTGATTGGTCACTTAACCTTGATGCTAGTGTGAGTGAACGGCAGATCCTTTCCTGGAATCAGATGCTGCTAGACCTTTCCACGTGTGCCAGCATCCAGCTAGATGAAGTGTGTTTTCTAGGTGTGGCTATGTGTTGAATGGCCACTAGACATTAGCAGCTGGTCGAGAACTTGACCAGCCAAGAACGTGGATGACCATTCATTCTTATACATGAAGACAAAGCAAAGTGGAATAATACACAAACCAGTACATTCAGCACTTGCTTTGCATCAGACGTGGTGCAAGGTGTTGGGGCTGTTACAGGAAATGGCTCTTGCCATTAGGGAGCTATAGTAAAGGAGGAGATCCCAGAATAAAAATAGTATGACTGAAACAAGAGGATAAATGCTAACATAGAAATATATACAAAGTGGTATGGGGATGCAAAGGAAAACATAATTAATTTTCCAGTGGGGAAACTGGAAGGAGGTTGATATTGGTGGTGTCAGAGGTTAGAGAGAGATGTCCCAAGCAGAGAAAATAGCACAGGGATAGTTCAGGCAAAGGGAATGATACTTACAGAAATGGAGGGAGTGAAAACACAAGACATTCAGGAAAGTTTGGTGAGGCTGGAGAGAAAGGGGCATGGAGCAGGGGGCTGGAAATGAGTCTAGTGAGGAAGACTGAAGCCACATTTGACAAGACGAAGCTTGGAAGCTACAACCTCATTGTGTGTAGGCAGTGAGTAATTACTATGAGGGATGAGGTGGAGAGACCTGGAGGTTGAAATACAGCCTGATGACAGCATGGGGGATGGTGGGAGGGGGAGAAGGCTGGAAGAAGAGCATCCGGTTGAGGGACTATTGCAAAAAATAATGATGCCTGAGCCACAGCATTGGTGTGAAGATGGAAAGACCAGGGGTCCAAGTTATTTAGGAGATAGAATCATTAAGACTTGGAGACTGAGCTGGGTTTGAGAGATAAAGGCAACAAGAAAGATTGGGAGTGATTCTCTGTGCTTAAAGGTAGACAGGAGACTGAAGATAAGAAGTCAGCTTTGGGGGAGCTGGTTATAAAAGTTACCATAGACACTGACCATGTGGAGCCAGTAGCCTAGGGAGGGATTTGAAATACTGATGTTTGTTTATTCAGTAAACATGCCGAGCATGTATGGTGTATACAGCCTGGTTCTGTACATTTTGGGGAAAGGAGAAATGCATATCCTTTTAATTTATATATATGTATTTTTAACATTTCATTATACCCACATCCGGTCAGGTTTCCCACATGTCATATTTTTGCATCCTTACAAATGCCTTGTGAGATCAAATCTCCCTGACTTTTTCAGTTCAGAAACCTGAGGCTCTAGCAGGTTAAGTAACTTGCACGTGGTCATACAACCAGAGAGCTGCGGATCTGGCAATGAAATCAAGATTTTGTGAGGTGCCTGAGTGGCTCAGTTAGTTAAGCGTCTGCCTTTGGCTCAGGTCATGATCCCAGGGTCCTGGGATCAAGCCCCGCTCCCTGCTCGGGGGTCGGGGGTTGGGGGTGGTGGTGGTGTCTGCTTCTCCTTCTCCCTCTGCCCCTCCCTTGCTTGTGCTTTTTTCTCTTTCTCTGTTAAATAAATAAAATCTTTAAAAAAAAAAAAAAAAGAAATAGATTTTTCAACACCCAAAGTTCATGTTCTTTCGTCTCACTGTAGCATTCTCTGAGCTCCCTTGTCCTTCGGGAGCTAATGTTGTGCTGGGGGGACCAGAACTTACAGAAACTCATCATGATGATATCAAAGAGCCAAAAGGAGGCAGGTGCAGTGTGCTTTGGGCACACTGTGGGCTGAGGAAGCTTGTTTCAGGGCAGAGAGTGGGTGAGGGTGACTGGGAAGAGCGCCAGTGAAGCCTTCACAGGGTTGAGCATGGCCATCTCAGCTGGCCTGCAGACATGGAGTTTGCTCGATCAGATGGGGTGGGATTAATTCTTAAAGGTCATCACACATTACAGGCCTTGGCTACTAGGCTTGTGAAGCTGAGCTGTGGACCTGGGCAGGAATAGATTCTGCAGAGGCAGAATGCACGCACCCATGAGGTCAGGTGACCACAGGGAAACCAAACTGACCTCGGACTTTTGAAAGCCTGGGTGGGAGGAGTTTTGTGACCTAGCCAAAGAAGGCAATGGGGGAAAGATGGGGTGCGGAGCTGATGATGCTGGTCATTTGAAAGGGGAGCGGCTATGTGCGAAGTGGGGTTGGGGAGTGAGGCGCAAAGCGTGGCGGCGAGGCTGGGCCCTCGCTGTTAGCCACCCCCTCTCTTTCCTCCATCACCGAAAGGTGGGTTGGCGCAGAAGGAGCCTGTGGCTTGGCCTGCCTTTGCTCTCTGAGCCCTGACTTGTGCTTTTGGTATAAGGTGAAAACCCTGGAAATTAAGTCCCGAGGACAAGCAGGTAGCCAGCAGGATAATTGGAATGATGAGCTGTTGGCAGCACTTCCATAGCACCGGCTTTGACCCTGACACACTACGGCTCCCCTGTAAAGCCTCCCATCCCTTCCCTGCTGTGGCCCAGTGTGGTCGCTGGGCCCTCCAAGTTCCTGCCAATGGGGCTTCCTTCCACCTGGAGAGTCTCCAGCCTCGGCCTCCGCGGAGGTGGCCTGTGAGGTTGGCTGGACTCCGGTGACCTCAGGAGACAGTCTAGCCTCTCCCACAGCTCTGGCTGGAACTTGGCATCTGTGTGCAGCAGCACGCGGAGGACCCGGGGCTGAGCTCGGGGACAGGCAGGCCCCGGCGGCAGCTTTCAGACAGCTTCACGAAGGGCAAGAAAGTAGGTCTCTGAGAAAGGCCAGGAGCAAAGGGGAGTGAGCTTAGGTAGTAAGCAGACACACTAGTCTAATTGCTCTTCTAAAATTAACGGGGCCTTTTATCTCTGAATCACTCCTGTGATTTGGGAACACAGGTGCAAGTTGAAGGAGAGCTTGGCTCCCCTCTGAACACAGTGCAGCATTTGGTAAAAGAGGCTCTCCCTTTCTTTCTCTCTTACCTGCAGATCAACTGATTATGGCACCACCTATGAGAAGCTGAATGACAAAGTAGGATTGAAGACGGTCCTCAGTTACCTCTATGTCAACCCCACCAACAAAAGGAAGGTAAGACTGGGGTCAGGAGTGCTGAGCAATCCCCGCGGGGTAGCAGGGCTGCCAGGGGCCAGATGTGAAAAAGAAAACCGGTAGGCATGGAATCTGTTAGAGAGAACTTGCCTTCTAGGCCGGGACATCACAGACGCTCCTTGTAGCTCTAACTGCTTCGACACTGGTAGTAGCAATACTAATAATAACTTCACCAGCGACAGTAACCCGATGTGGCTAGTAAAGTGTCCTCTGGGCCAGAGATGCCTCATCTCACTTATCCTCACAGTGAATCTGTGGGCTAGAAGTCACTGCTGTCCCCATTTTACCGATGAAGAAACTGAAGGTCAGAGAGATTAAGTAATTTTCTGGCCTGAAGGTAGACAGTGGTAAGTAACAGAACTGTGATTTGAGATTGGCTCTGCTTGTCTCTGGAGTTGAGTTCTTCCAGCCTCCTTCTTGCTGGTCTGTTTTCAGAGAGCCCCTTGTAAACAGGGTCTGTTTCTGCCGAGGGAAGGATGGGGAGTTCTTGGATTCACCAGCTTGATCGAGAGCTATCGTTGGGCATGGGAGAGCAAACCCGCTGCTGGTCCCTCTG
Organism: Procyon lotor; assembly: GCA_028646535.1. Classification (NCBI taxonomy): domain Eukaryota; kingdom Metazoa; phylum Chordata; class Mammalia; order Carnivora; family Procyonidae; genus Procyon; species Procyon lotor. The sequence continues at coordinate 50,379,767 of CM053617.1, forward strand.
CTCTCTGACTTTCCAGTTGACTTAATAGCCAGGATGTGGAGGAAGTCATAAAAGGCTGCACCGTGGTGCGGTGGAGGGGCCCGGGAGTCCACGGAACGATGGATGGTTTAGAAAAGAAATACTGTGTAATATGTTGGCTCTGGGGCGGGTGACCTTTCTGCAGCCAGAAAGGCACTGCTATTTAGAAACTTAGGCAGACCCAGCCCCTAGAAACACACCAGGAATCTAAAAGGCCATTTTAGTGTTTCTCAAAGCCTGACAACGGCACTCTCTAGCTTTTCCCTTGTAATATGATTTGCATTCCCCTGTAGGTTTCCAGCCCTTTTTGTGGTGAGAATAAGTGCAGGGGTGGGCTTCCCCCCACTGTGAAGATGTCCCTGACCTCTGAGTCCAACCTGGTGGAGGCCATGCTGGGATGATGATTATTTATGTCACTCAGAGCACAACATCCTTGACTCAGACCCATAGCAGGAGTGTGCAGAGTCCCCTGTCTTCTCACTCCCACCTCTGCCACCCCTAATCTCCAGCAAAGGGAGGAAGCAGAATGGATGACTCCTGGTTCAGCATTGATGATGGATGCCCAGTGAGCTAGGTAGAAGATTCCAGACCTGGGACTATGCCTACCAGTCAAGGGCCAAAACCCAGATGATCATCAGGCTGGCTGGTCGGACAGTTATTACTTGGTGGAGTAGTTTCTCTTTGCTTTGTCCCAAAGTGCTGTCATCTCCACAGTTTTCAGTATTGTCATGTGACTTGTTGGATGTCAGAGTAGGAAGGGGTCATAGATTTTTATCCATACGAGCAGATTTTGCAAAAGTGAGTAAAGGTCTAGATGTCTTCTCTGGAAACATACCCCTGCCCACAAAACTGGAAGACAGTTTTTAGCAGTTTGTGAACAGCTGGACTCCCACTCACAGACCCAGCATTTTCATGGAGTCTCAGTTAAGAAACCTTTATCTGTACCAATAAGCTTATTCTACAGAGGAGAAAACAGAAGCCAAAAAAGCCCACAGAGCAAGGTTAGAGGTCAGGACTCTTGATTCTCAGTCCAGATTTCTTTGCTGCAGACCACACTTTGCACCTTTTCCTCCTATATAATCACAGCCTAATCATTTACAGTATACATTCTAGTCCTGTCTTGGAAGTTTGAGGCAGTTGCTCCTTGACCCAGAGGAAAGCTAGGTGCTATGTCCATGATGGACCCGTGATAAACCTGGACTGAATGTCGTCAACAATGGTCTGGCTCGGTTCTTCCTCTGCCCTGCCCCCTTCATTAAGAAGGAAGCTGAGATCCACAGAGGAAAGATGTCCACCCGTGTCACCGAGGTGGTTGGTGGTAGCATTGCCACTTGGTCTCATGACTCTCCGTGTAAAACTTTTTCCATCCTACACAAGTGAATTGGGGTCGGATGGAATCACGTCTTGGGGTGTATGACCTGTGGCAGAAGCCCTTCAGTGCTAGTATTTGACCTTTGACCATAACAAAGTTAATCGTATTTTCTTGTAGATGATGTGTCAGCTGTCCTACTCCCAAGTGGGATATAAAGGGTCACACCTGTTGGCATCCATTTTGGTGGTCATCTGTCATGTCTGTTTCCTTTTGGGCTTCTTCTCATAATGTCACTTTTTTTTTTTTATATAATGTCTCCTTTGGTCTTTTGCTGTTTTTCTCTACCCCTGACTTCTCTAACCTTGGTACAACCCAAAGGTGATTAGAAGTGCTGGAGGGTTGTCTGGGTGGCTCAGTCGGCTGAGCGTCTGACTCTTGGTTCCAGATCCTGATCTCAGGGGTCATGAGATTGAGCCCTGAGTCAGACTCTGCACTCTGTGCAGTCTGCTTGTTCCTCTCTCTCTGCACTTCCCCCACTCTGTCTCTTTCTAAATTAAATAAATGAAGTCTTAAAAAAAAAAGATGCAGAAACAAAGGGTTGGTTAACACAGATGCTGAGGGTCAGAAAGAACAGAAAGCTGGGATTTAGAGACCACTGGTGCAGAAATTCTGTCTCTATTTCTCCCTCCTGGAGGTAATATCCATACCATGGGCTCTCTGGAGCAGTTTCTCATGGGGATTAATTCCCACTTAATGGAAGTTGAGCCTATTTTGTCTGTATTCTCTGAGAAACGCCATCCAAGCACATTTAACTCCTACTTGAGAGTCGCTGCTACCCATCCAGCAAGCTGGACATAAAAGCATAGACACTTTCCTCGCTCAGATTTTGGGGAAAGACAAACAATAGGCTATTGCCATAGTTTTATTTATTTTCCTTAATAGCAGTAGAAATTAATTCATAAGGAGAATGTATGATCCTGAAATGCTTTCTGAATCATCCAAGGAAAGATGAAATTAGGTTCTGTTTCATTTTATGGTAAATATGTTTGATTATGTGTGAGCCTCTGGGTGCTACAATTCACAAATACTTTACATGGTGACTTTTCTTTTAACTGGACTGACTGTTCAGTTTACAAGAGTGACCCTTATCCAGCCTCTTATGCAAAATGACAGTTAGATATAAATGAAAATACTCTGGTTTGTTTCTTTATTGCTTAGTGCCCTGGGTCATTATGACCTTGTAATTCAACTTTTGTATTTCCTTCTTAACTGTCTCTTAAAGTTTAAACCTGTGGTTTCCAGATTCTCATCTGTGCTTGCATTATGCAAGATTTTCTGATCCTCCGGCATCTGAATTATCTGTAGCTGCCCATGTTCATTGACAGCCAGTGAAAAATCCAGTTAATTTTCAGTTAATCTTGTGGACACACTCGCTTTTTACTTAATGAGTTATTTATATAACAGATGGCTACTACTGCCCTTGGAGGCTGTGAGAACATCAGAGATCTGTGGCCCCTGGCGAAATAGTAAATTGTGCTTGTACTTATATAGTAGCTGGTTTTCTTTCTTTCTTTCTTTTTTTAAAGATTTTATTTATTTATTTGACAGAGAAAGAGAGATCACAAGTAGGCAGAGAGGCAGGCAGAGAGAGAGGGGGAAGCAGGCTCCCTGCTGAGCAGAGAGCCTGATGTGGGGCTCGATCCCAGAACCCTGAGATCATGACCTGAGCTGAAGGCAGAGGTCTAACCCACTGAGCCACCCAGGCACCCCAGTAGCTGGTTTTCTAATGCTCTTTTGACAACATAAAATTTTCAAATGTAGATAGCTAGTAAGCCATTAGGTTGAAAGTAGAAGTGTTAACATATATATCCTTCTACCAGTAACAGTCTTAGCATTAATTGAGCACCTACTATGCTAAGCTGTCTTTTAGGAGCTTAATCTATATAACCTCCAATCCTCCCAGCCACTTTAGAAGGCAGGTAGGAGAAGGTTGGATACTCCAAGGCTGTATTACTTGCAAATGGTGAGTCTGCAACAACTTTTCTGTTGATGAGGGAATGAATGAGAGATTCATCAGAATACATCTAGCGATACTGGACTCCCTTAAGGAATTTGAGATTTGCACTAACTGTATTTACTGGTCTTTCCTAAATGAGAGTATTGATATGAAATGCTGGGAGCTACTCCTGTTTAAGTTGTTCTAGACTCTCCTTTGATGTGGTGGTATCAGCATTATTTTAACGACCTTGACCTGCCCTGACTGTATTTGATGTGAATTCTACATTCCTCCCTGTTTGCCTTTCTCCAGCCATTGGCCAAATAGCTTATTGCCCAGGTGATGTGTGAGTCTGGAACTTTGAACATGAAGAGCAGTGTGTTCGTTTTAGAAGCAGGTGTGTGTGTGAGGTTTGTGTCCCCAAGGAGGGGCTCTGCTGCAGAGGGGTCTGAGTTCCCTTTCACAGCTTCTTCTGCTCACAGGAGACAAACACCCGTGAGTTCTTAGAACTCATTGCTGTCAGCCAGTGCTTACTCTCTGGTCTATGCAGAATGGCATGCGCCAAAGTCAAGCTTGCATTTAACACATCTGTGCTTTGTACAATAGAAACATGCTGAAGGCATGTTCAAACCCCAACAAGAAGGATGTTTGGCTCCTATGGGAGCCTATTTGAGAATCAGTCTCTAGGTGTGTAGGGAAGTGCAAGCGTGCTATGGCTTAATTGCTTTGGCTCAAAAATGGCTGCCACCTGCAAATTTGGAAAGAATGCTTTGGAAATGGCAGAGAGCATAGGAAATTCTGACTGCCAGGGAATGTGGCTCAATTACCACAGAATAGAGGTGGATGTGCCTGCGTATGTGGGGAGGGGATAGCGAGGCTATACGGTCTGATACCAGCATAGGGTACTTACTTCTTATGGAGCTCCTCACAAGTCCCAGGTATACCCTATTCTAAGTTTCAGTCCCAATCCCATGAGCCTGGTACTTTTATTCCCATCTGACAGGCAAGGAGACTGAGGCTCAGAGAGCTGAGCCACATGCTTTTTGTCAAGGAGCTAGCAAGAGCAGCCCAGGATCCCCAGTCACCTCTGTGACCACACAGGCCACGCTGTCTGCCCTGATGTGTAGGTTGGCTGCCCGTGCACAGAGAAGGATCAGGTGTGTGCCGTCGGTACCCGGATAGCGTCGGCTTCTTGCAGTTTTCTGCTCATTAGTGGTGAAGAATTTACCATTTCTTAGAAGAGGAGGGGAGTGCTAGATCTTCCCTTCCTGATTGATTTACCATCATGGAGGATAATTATTTCCAGGGTCCCCTGCAGAAATACAGTAGGAACCGCCAGTCGGATTTCTCTGCAAGGAAGCCACGTCTGTCTGGCTGTTGAAGAGGCATTGTCAATGTGGTTGGATGTGGGTTGTTCCCATATCATTCTCTTAATTCAGCAGCATAACCCTGAGCTCCATGACCCACAGGAACACCTCAAACCAAAGCAAAACACAGGATTTTAAACTTCTGGCCTCTGGTCATTCCCTGACCGTGTCTCCTGCGATTGTTGGAGGATGAGGAAGAGTCCACTTTCAACTCACAGATCGTAAAACCTTTTACACTAAAGCAAAGCAGTTACAATCATAAGAAGGAGGAGAAGGAGGGAAGATAATTTCAGGTTGTTAAGCAATCTGTTAAGGGTCTAGCTGAGAGTAAGTCTTTTGGAGGGTGTTTACTGCTTTGAGAGATGTGCATTCGGCTGGGGCAGGGACTGCTGGTGAGTGATGTGGGCCAGGAGGGGCCTGGGGCCGCGGCTCCAGAAAGGGGCTTCTCCTGATGCGCTCCAGAAGACTGGGGTTCTGGGGGTGCTGTGACATCCCTGTCGTCATTTCCTGATTTTCTCTGCCTATTTCCATATGAAAGTTTTGTGTTCTGAAAAGTTTTAGTGGGGTTAGGATGTGGAGTTCGGAGTGTGGGGTCTGGTGGGCTGTCCCAGATCTTTTTCAGTTGTGTCCAGGTGGCCTTCCGTTGTTCTCCACTTGAAAAGATGGTATTTGCAATGTGCCTTTGGGGCCACAGGATAAAGATAATGCTCAGTAGGTGCTCTTACTGGGAGCCCACCGCACAGTGATGCCTCTGTGGCCTGTGTGAGGTATCAGCTAAATGGAGTGTGGCTTGCAAAGACTTCCCTTTGACTCAAAGGAATCACATAGTAGGTCCTGCAAAGCAAAGGGACCTTTGGGGTCATTGAAGAGAAAGATCTTTAGCATAGGAATAGAAGACAGACTTCTACTTTGTGGTCCCGGTTCTGCTCCTGGGGCACTATGTGTTCTGGAATAAGCCAGACCCCACTCAGAGTCTCTGTTTCCCTATCTGTATAATGGCAACATTGGCTCCTGTACTCTTTGAGGTTTTTTTGTTTTGTTTTGTTTTGTTTTTCAAAAAATGTACCTAGGGAGATTTCTTTCTTTTTTTTTTTCTCTGACTCTCTTTTTTTTTTTTTTTTTTTAACATATAATGTATTATTTGCCCCAGGGTACATGTCTGTGAATTGTCAGGCTTACACATTTCACAGCACTTAACATAGCACATACCCTCCCCAATGTCCACAACCCAGCCACCCTATCCCTACCCCCCCCTCCCAGCCACCCTTAGTTCGTTTCGTGAGTCTAGGAGTCTCTTATGGTTTGGCTCCCTCCCCATCCCCTCTTGTTTCTTTTCTCTCCCCTACCCCCCCACAAAACCCCTGCCTTGTCTCTCAATTTCTTCATATCAGAGAGATC
>CM053617.1:50386357-50446320 GCA_028646535.1 Procyon lotor
GTCTCCGGAGCTGCCTCCCGTGGGGCCCCCACTGAAGTGCAACAGTCCGACCGTGTCTCAATTCATATAGTCCAAGGTAAGCCTAGATGGCACGGCCTTGCACGGCTCCTTCTCTGCCTCTGGCTTCTCTGCCCCAATACCTGGGAGCTCTGCTGCACTTGGGCTCCCCTGGTCCCTCAGTGACCCCACAGGTCCTGAAACCGCACTGTTCCTGGGGCTGAACCCCCCGTTAGCCTCTGGAGTGATGTCCCTCAGCGGAGCAGACTAAAAGTTCCAGATTTTGTGCTCTACGGCTCTGCGGCTGCTGGGAGCTGGCCCCTCCCCCCGGGGTCTCTCTTCCCGTCACTTTAAATTCACTTTTTCCACACGTCCTACCTTTCAGAAAGTGGTTGATTTTCTGCTCCTAGAATTGCTGTTCTTATTCTCTTCTCTCTCCTGTCCTATTGTGTTTTCCAGCTTTTAGAGTGATTTTCTGCCTCTTTAGCTGAAGTTCTGGGAACCAATGCTTTCTCTTTCTCCTACACCTCCACCATCTTGCCTGTGGGGGTTCCTCTTTGAGGTTCTTTGCAGCTCAGCTTGCCCGGGTGGCCACCATTTGGACGGTGCCCATTTTACAGATGGAGTAACAGAGGCTTAGAGAATTTAAATGATTTTCCCAATTTCCACAGATAAGAGAAAGACCTAGACCAGAAACCTTACTTCCTCCCCCAACATCTCTTCCCCAGCCAGGGGACAGCCATTTAGCTGGGAGCACGCTACTCAACCATTCTGTCCTCCAACATGTATTGTAATATATGATGACATATGGACTTTGGGCTTATGCACAGCCAGTCGGGTAGTCCTTGGAAGGTGTGCTCTCCATAGCTCTTGGTTTTAAGAACACCTGTTGGCTAACTAGCCTCTTCCATCCAGGCTAGAAGCTTCTTTTCAGAAGTTCCAGCAGCCTCCTCAGTGGCCCGGCAGCAGGCTTCCATCGGCAGGAAGTGATGCAGCTTCCCAGGAGCATCCCTGTCCCTGTCCAGGCATGCATAGCCCTCCTCTTGCAGGAGAGGGAACTCGAGGTGCTGTCGGAAGTGTGCTGGCAGCCCTGGTGTAGGGACACTAGGGGAAGAGCGGGCTGTGGACCGGCTCGGCTGTGTCCCACTTCCTCCTCCATGGCTGCTCTCTTGCTGCACCCTTAGCCAGGCAGCGCCTCGTTGTGGGCCTTGCTTTCTCCCTTCACAGAATGTGCATAATAAGTCATGTGTCCAAGAGCAAGTAAGACAAATCCCTCCTCGTGCGAGTAATCACTTCTGTTTCCAAAGGTGACAAGTGTCTTCGATATTAATGACAGCAGTGTTGCTAAGACAACAACAGTGATAAGCAGCTAGCAGTTTTTGATCAGTAACTATGTGCCCCCGAATTCTTCTAAATGTTTTCTGTGAATTGACTCATTTAATACTTCACCAACTACCCTGGGATGTTGGTACTAATCATTAGTCCATTTACAGATGGTGAAAGTCTGGCACGAAGAGGTCAGTGACCTGCTTGATTTCGGTTGTTGATGGTCACTTGGACTAATGTGCTCACTTAACTCACTGGTGCTCACATTTAATTTTAGGCCCACTGCACGTAGAGGCTGAAAGGACCCCCTGAGACTGTCTGTGCAGACTCCTAGTTGGCAGAAGAGGGCATCTGGGGACTTGTCCCAGGTTATGGAGTCATTTGTGGCAGAGTGAGGGCTGGAACTGGGTTCACTGACTAGGAATCTGGTGCTGTCTATGGGTCTGCAGGCTGTCGGCCGTTGGGGCACTCCAAGCCGATCTGAACCCTGGCTACCAGTGAATGCAAGTAGGAGACAGTTGGGAACAGGTACCCTCCCCCCCAATCTCACTGAATGTGTGTCATAGCTGTAGGGTCATACAAACATCCATAGCTTCTCGGTTCTCTGGTCTCAAAGTCCAAAGGGCAGTTCCTGCTGGAATCCCATTTCAGATGCATCTGGCTGAGAAACAAAGGGCCTGAAATCTAAACTGCCTTTTGCATGTTGGAGGACAGAATGGTTGAGTAGCGTGCTCCCAGCTAAATGGCTGTCTCCAGGCTGGGGAAGGGATGTTGGGGAAGGAACTAGGGTTTCTGGTCTAGGTCTTTCTCTTATCTGTGGAGATTGGAAAATCATTTAAATTCTCTAAGCCTCTGTTACTCCATCTGTAAAATGGGCATAAAAGATCATTGACATGTGCCCTCTGTTGGGAGGACAATGAGGATAAAATGAGAAACATAATATTGACTTGGAGGAAATAAGCTACAGAAAGCGAAGAGGACTGTGTCCGCTCAGATGGAGCTGGCATTATAATCACAGACAGGAATCAGCCTCCCTGTGCACAGGTCCTTGGCTCTGGCTCCCTACTGACCTCGGGGCTGCCAAGCCTGCCCTGCTGGGCTGCCTGCTTCTTCGCTTCCTGGGGGAAAGGCTGCAGCCCCAGAACCCTGGGTTCCTAAGGGCCCCACATCCTGCCCTGTCCAGGAAGCACACTGCCACCTTTTCCCCTGCAGTCTTCTTTCCTGTCTCTTAAAACCAAGCTTGCTGACAGCTCGAGGGAGATGGATTATTCTGCTGATGGAGAGAAATGGTCCCGTTCTTGTTAATTCACAACCACCTCGTTTTTCTTGCCTCATAAATTAACAGTTACCAAGAGGCTAGAGCAGTGTTTATGGGAAAATGTGTGAAAGGAAGGAGTGAAAAAAGGAAAAAGAATAGATCTTGGACCAAACCTTCTTCCTTTATAGATTCCACATCCAAACCTTTTTCCTCTTACTATATCCAGAAAATGATCCAGAGAGTAAACCCGCCCCCCCTCCCCTCTGAAAATGAAAGCATCATTCCTAAAGCTGAGGAATACAAATAAAGGAGAACTAAGACATCAGAAGAGGGTGGCTACATGAGGGACAGACCCTGGTTTACAGGTGTCCACCTGCCTTTGCAAGTGTGACCGGTGATGGAGTGGATGTGAAGTATGGTTCCACTCAAACTAATCACTTAAAGGAAAGAGAATCTAAAGTAGTTCTTGGAAATTCACTCTTTAGTCACAAAGTCCCTTTCTCAGCAAATATATGTATGTGGTTCCCCATATAAATTACTGCAGTGTGCTCTAGCCAATAATTTATTTAAAGGCTCATTAAAATGATTACTAGTTTTTTTCTTTTGCATTTTATTTGAAAATGGGAAGAATATAAACCTATAGCCTGGCTTCTCTCCAAAGTGCCCTTTGGGGTTTGCAGTGAGTATATCATTTTTTTTTTTAGTAAAGATATGATTTGCAGTAAGATTGTTCAGGCATTTAAGAGGAATAATAAAAATTAGCCACTTGCTGCACTTTTTAGTGGCTTATTTGCCTAACCTATTTTTTAAAATTTGATTTTTATTAGATTTGGGTTTTATGTGTATATGTATGTGTTCTTGTGCCTCTGCGTGTTCAGAAGATATCAACAAAGAGCATTATGGAAACTTCAGAGTTAAGAAATAAGGGGGAAAAAAAACCCTCTTCCTATTCTGGCTAAACTCTGGTTTGTCATGAAGTAGGGGTCAAGGAGAGCCTGCGTATCTGGGTGGTTATATGAGATGCTGTTTCTGTTTTGCTGCCTGGCTTATCCCAGGGACGCTGGCTGACCACCATAGTTACTCAGTTAGGCCTCTGCGGAGAGATTCCATGCAGGGGGAGGTGCCAGGCAAGGAGACAGGCGAAGGCAGAGCCAGTAATAGGAATGGAAAGTCTAAGGACTCAACCCTTACGCCAAGGAGAGGGCATCGAACTGGCACATGAAGGAGTCAGATGGGCTGACAAGGGCTCCCACAGCAGGCCCTGATGACCTGTGGAGATTGCAGGAATTGTACATGTCAAAGGCTGTTAAAAAAGAACCCAAAGTATCCCTATCTCCTGGTCTGAAGGATTAATAAAGAACCAAGCTTTGAGGACGATATCCTTCTGTGGCATAATCAGAATTGGTGAAGAGTAGAGGAAAAAATCAGGCCAACTTTGGAAGAAAGCTTGGGATTTGGAGAAGAGAGGAAGAACAAAGACAGTCCATTAGGGGAGGCAGGCTGTGGGGGTTTTAACAGATAGACTGGGTTTAGCAGTTGCAAGTCAAGAGAGAGACAGCATGGGATTAAATAATATTGACCCTCCAAAATCTCAGGGATGGAGGCAGGACTCAGGGCAGAGTCATGGGGAGCCCCAGCAGGTGTGAGCAGGGGGCTGAAGGCGTGAGAGCTGTTTGTGTACCAGAGGGCTGACGGGAACTGATGGGCAGTGAGGTCCCGGTGTTAAGCGTCACCCACCAGCTCCCCATCCTTGCCCCGCCCTCCCCAGACCTTTGGGTATATTTTCTGAGCATCCCAGGCAAGAGCAGTTTTACCAAAGAGCTTGGGATGGCAGGGCGATGTGTTCTTCCTAATGTTCCGACACACAGTTACAGGGCAAATAGATCTTGCTGCCCCTGAGGTAGAGATAGCTGTAACAAAAACAATCACCACCAGTGAAAGAAATGACTCTATTTTTTTCTTCCTCGGTGAGCTCAGCCAAGCAGAGAGATTGCTGCTGGCATGCATGGCTCTCCCCCGGCCCGGCCCCCCATTACCGGCCCAAGGTCAGCACGACAGACGTCCATACTCTGCGCATACTTGGGTGGTGAGTGTGTCCGGGTAATGAGGGGCGAGCATTCTGGGATCCTCGGGTCTGCCAAATGGCCCGAGGGCAGGTCTGCAGCGAGGAAGTCCCTGTCCCAGCCCACTGGGGGTCTGAGCCAGCAGCGCAGAGTGAGCCGCTGACCTTGGTGACAAATGGAGGCTGAGCTCCGTGCTGGCAGCTCCGTGTGGAGGGCCGCCCGGGAGTAAACGCAGACAGTCAGGCCTGCCATTCCGCAGCACGAGTCTACCTCTGAGAAATGGTTCGGGCTGTCTTAGGATGACCACAGAGAGGAAAGAAATGAGCCCGGGAGGAAGCAGCTCGAGAAATGTGTATGAGGGTCTCCTGGCTTCCAGACAGAGAGGAAGATGTGTTTTGTGCAGAAACTTGCCACCTATTCCTGATACCACCCTGTGCCCAGCAAGGCTGTGTGATGCAGGGCGGGGGATCGGGGAAGAGCTTCACAGCACAGCCCGAGCCTCACTGGCTGGGTGACCTTGCACGGGTCATTTCACTTCTCTGCACCTTCCTCATCTGTAAATGGGGCCCCCAAGAGGATTAAAAGGACAATTTTATGTATTCAGTGACATCTGCATGCCACATACAGAGTAGAGACTCAACAGTGTGCCTTTCTTTCCCCCGGTTAAAAGAACCTCTTTGGCTTTGTCCCCTGCTTCATGATGCTTCCCTCTCCCCAAGGACCCCGTGTCCATCTAGCTGACCTCGCTATCCTGTGAAAAGGCATCTATTTCCCTCTGACTAGCATGAGGCAACGTCCTTTCAACTTCTAAAACAAAAAAATTGCCCCCTCTGCATCCCTCCTGTTTTTCTGTCTCCAGCCACCTGCCTGGTGTGTCTTCTCACTGAGGCATTGATTGCTTCTCCCTCCCTTAATGAAGCATAAATTAAAAGTGATGGTTGCCAGCCCTAGTTCCACCCATTATCACCCAAGCCCCATTAGGCAGATGGAGCTTGTGGAGCTGGGATTCCGATCCAGGGCTGCCTGGCTTCCCAGCCCCACCCAGCCCCTCCAGTATTGTACCCCTGAGGAAACACCAGGGCTGTCTATGCAGCAGCACATCAGATGCATTGCTTCCTCTTGGTGGCACTTAGATGGTCCCCCCTGAGGATGGCGGATTCCCTTGCTGTGGGCTGCCGGGCCCAGGAAGCATGCGGGCCCCTCAGGCCTGGGTCCCACACGGGAAGACATTGTGTTTCCATGGCATTGTCCTTTGGGGCTGAGCTGGGAGAGGAGCCGGTGGCCTGCCCCTCAGAGAGGGAGTTATAGTAGCGGGCCGGGTGCCCGCAGACACCCCACGGAGGCTCAGCCTGCTGCTTGACATCAGGAATGGGGTCATGGTCTGACGATGTTGGAAAGACAATGTGTGCCATGCCAGTGGTTTCACATGAACATTTTTCTCACATACACAAATACATAAGGTTATTGTCTGTGTTTTGGGAGGAGGGTGTAGGGAGAGGGTGAGAATGACTGCTTCAGAAGCAAGCAAGAGGAAGGAGGGGAGAGAGAGAGAGGGAGGAAGCAATAGGGGGGCTGGAGGGAGAGAGAGAAAGAGAGAGAAGATGAGCACACTGGGGCAAAAACACTAAGTTCTCCTAGATGGACAGTGGTCAAGCCAGATTTCAAACCCATATTGTCGAACTTTAAAAGATAAGGTCTTAAGATAGTGTATTTTGGCCTTTCTAGGCTTAGGTGGGCACTTCTAGAACCTTTCTTTGCTATCTACAAAGGAGTGTAGATATACAGAGGGATGTGTTTCCCTCTAGTTCAACAATGGCATGGTCCCATGCTAAGAAGTTCTAAAGAATGCTCTCTGCTGAAGGGAGAAATCAAGGAGTTTAGGGTTGCTGAGTTTCTTTAAACATGAGACAAATGATAGGCTGGGGTGGATGGGGGCAGAAAATAACCTGTGGAAAATGCCTTAGCATTCAATAATTCACAAGAGCAAGCAGCAGGACCAGGCTCTAGCATTCCCGTTTGGAAGCCCCCAGAGGGTGGGGGCTGACCCCGGGTTCCTGAGGGTCTCGTTCCACTTGGGCAAGGAGCCATTTTGTTCAGATCCTGACTCTACCTCTTAGCAGCTGGTGGCTTGTGCACATTAAATACTCCAGGCTTTTGTTTCCTTATTGCGGTAACCAGAACAATATTTATACTCTCCTCAGAGGCTGATAGAAGTATTAAAGGACAAATGTTTGCAAATGCTTTGCCAGTTGACTGAACCCTGGTCCTCAGTAATTACTGTTTATTATTACTTTTATCACTGCCCTAATTTCAAGACAGCTGGCTCCTATGGGGTAGTTTCCTGTTGTGTGTGCCCCTTTATGAATGGGCACTCAGCCTAGCTGGGCACTCTTGGCCTCTCACGGACGTTGGGGCTCTATTTGGAGATGAAACTGGTCAGTAACTCAAAGGTTGTCTGGTTCAAGCGTCTCATTAAACTGCTAAAGAAACCATGTCCCAGTTAGGGGAGCCACTTATTCAAGGTTATACAGGCACTTAATGGTAGAACTGTGGTTTTTGAAATCAGATTTCTGGCTTTAAGCCCAGTGCTCTTCCTATGAAGTTCGGCAGAAAGACCCTGCATCATGCAGGCAGACCTGGAATGACACGTAGTCATGGAGGACGCTGATAACTAGGAGTTTCGAGACGCTCTTTGTCCTTGTCCAATAAACCTGGAGTTTCCAGGGCACTAGGACTGGAAGAGGTCAGGTCTGTCTTTTAGACCAGTGGGGAGCCATGTGGTCATGGATAAGGCCCCCAAGGCTAAGGTGGACCCAGAGTAGCCAAGGCAGCAAAATGAAAGAAGAATGTGAGTCAAGATTGAACAAGGAGAGAAAAGGTTGAAATTGGAGGTTTGTTAGACTCTAAGGGTGAGAAAAGGCCCCAGATGGGAGGACCAGGAGGAAGGGATGAGAGCAGGAAGACAGACCACAGGGTACAAGGTGGGCTTGGGCATGGGGACCCAGACCGAGACTGTGACGTTGTTAGCAGCCCATTTTTTAGGGTACCTTTCGCTTGTCACGGGGATGGTAATGGGGGGGGCACTTGACTGATGAAAGCAGTCAGCCTGGGCCAGACAAGAAGGACAGTCATATAAGAAGAGTAGCAGAGAGATAGGATGCAATTATCCAAAGTGGTCTTTGGCCTGAATCTCCAATCTTCCATCATCCTGGGGGAGGCAGTGATTGCATATGTATGCGTGGGAGGTTTCCCGACTCTGTGCTGGACTTTCAGAGAGGAGGGAGTGGATGTCAGGGCGGCTTCTTACCCACAGGTTAGTTCTGCAGAGGTGGCCTGGAATAATAACCCGCCAGTTTCCTGGTCTCAGTCCCCCCCCCACCCCCATCCCGACGCTCGGAGCAACTTTCGCCAGTTGAGAGCGCAGCAGCCTCACAGACGCAAGATTGTAAAAAGTTATTTCTCAGAGAAGTTTCCCTCAGCATTAATGGCCGTGTCGTGGCTGTCTGGGGGAGCTGTCTTGCCTCAGCTGGACCTTAAGCCAAGTGTAAATGGTTTCAAGTGCTCCCTGTCACCCTCTTCTCTTGAGCAGCTATAAAAATCATTTCTCTTTGGCCTCACAGATGCTTGCTTATGAACTTCTGCATGTCGAGTTTCCCCCTGAAGTCTTAGGGCAGATACTTGGGGCCCGACCTTCCACTTGTGGAGGTAAGTGGGTGGGGGTGGGGAGGAGGCAGACCGTTACCACAGTCATCCCCTCAAAAGGTGATAGAACTTTTCATTTGCTGTCAGGCATCCCCTCCTTTGACCTGGCCGGTCCTTACTCAGAAACTTCCAAGAGCCCCCTGGTGTGTGGGGGAGAAAATCTGTACGTAGCTGTATTACAGCACATGGTGCGGAGCTGAACCGTCCACTCTTCTCAGGCCTCTCAACCCTGTCAGTTCTGTGACCTCGAACTAGGTCTCAATGATCCAGACCTCAGGCCATGATCCCTGAAATGGAAATCATCCCACCTGCCTCTGTCAGTTAGGCTGCTGGGGCTCTCATGGTCACAGAAAGCCCGTCCTTGCCCCGCCACAGTGTGGGGGATTTATTATTTCCTGTGCTGACGTCTAAAGCTGGGGTACTTTCCAGGTCCTTAATTCACTGGTGCCGTGACATCGTCAAGGGCCAGCTTCTTGAACTGTTTCTACTTTGCCATCTACAGTGTTGGTCTTTGTCCTCAGGCTGCTTTCCTCATCTTGGGGGAAAGATGGCTGCAGTTCTAGCATCACATCCAGACATGAAAATGTCCAGAGGAAGAAAAGGAGACAACACTTTTTCTGAACGAGGGAACCATGGCCAGATGCTCCCAGCTCCTAGCACTGTGCCTCTGGCGTGTGCCAGCTGCCAGGACTGGGCGGACCAGGGCAGCCAGCATGCGGCCGGCCGCCTCAAGCACCTGCCCCCACGGAGGGGGCAGCTTAACAGAATTTGTTAGGAGAGAAGGAGGAGAGGTGGGGATGGGTGTTGTGTCGGCAAGCAATGATGCCTGCCGCACTGCTTTATGGGGGCCTTTTGAGAATCAAATGAGATAAGCCAGGTAAATCATATAGATGTTAGCACCCTTCCTGCTCGCCATCCTTCCCATCTTTATGTTCTGGCTCTCAAGGATACAGGTCTACTCCACCTACTAAAATCTTACTCCTTTTATAAAGTTCAGCTTGTACCTTCCTTCCTCTGTGAGGTTTTCCCTGACACTCCAATATCTCACTTCCTTTTTTCCCCCGTATCCACTGTACTTCCTCCTGGACATTCTGATTCCATAGGTCTGGGGAATGTATGGGTTATGTATTTAAAAAGTCTCCTAGGCATTCTTGATGGAAAGCCAGGTTTGGAAATAATTTCTGGAACTTAACATCAGGACTTTGTCCCCCACTGTGACGATGGTGGGTAACTTTTCAAGGCTTGTCCCTGGATGGAGAGTGGGAACCCTACCTTATATATTTTTGGGTGCTGCTTAACACACAGCCTGGGCACAGGTGTGCTATGAGTAGTTTTTAAAGTATGTTTTCATGGAGTATTTTGAGTGAGAGGAGTTTAAAAAAATTTCTAGGGTTAGAGGTGTGTGGGTAAGTGCGCTCCTTTCATCTCTACCCCTAGTGTTCTGAGACTCACAACCAAAAAAGGCTTGCTGGTGTGTTCCTCTGCCCCTCCCTCCCCAAGGGACAGATGGATGTGCCACAGTCCTCCTTTCCTCCTTCCAGAATGATAACCAATTGAGAAGGTCTGACTGTGGTTTCCTTTATAACAGCAGAGGCGGAAGAAGTCAAAATTGACTTCACATTATCTCTGAAAACAGCCAACGCTGGGAAGGGGCACTTTGCACTGCTTCCTTGTCACCAGTAATGACCTCTGCAGCAAGCGATAGCATTTCCAGTTGGAGTCCAGGGAGCTGATGGGGACCCTGAGCGGCTGAGCCATTGTCTGTTCCCTGAGCGTCCTCCCTGTGCCTGTGGTGCATGCTGGCTTGCTTTGGGCACTGAGGGGGATTCTGAAGGAATAGCAGATACCTGCCCATAGCATACTCACTGGGTGCTGGGGTTGGGACTGTCTTCATAGGCATGATGTGATTAATCCTTAAAACAGCCCTTTGACCCTTATGAGTTAAGCACTATGATTACCCCCATTGGGCAGCTGTGGGAATGGAGCCTGAGAAAGGTTGAGAAGTCTGCCTCACCAAGAAGTTGATGACCTCAGTTTTAAACTCAGGTTTGACTGACTCCAGAGCCCATACTCTGACCCACTCACTGTCCTGAGTTCTAGAAGATATACATTGCCACTTTCAAAGGGTCTGGAGTCCCTGCCATTGATGCTGAACTCTTGCCGCCCTTCTGACTTCCTGAAGGGCTAGCTTTAAAGCCGCCCACACCCAGGCATCATCTCAGGGACTGTTAATAGATCTAGGATAGGGTGAGGTCCTAGATTTTATATCTAAAGTTTTCTAGATAATTCCAGTGTGCTTCTAGCACTAAGAACTGCTAGTTTAGTTGGTGTGAAGGAAATTTAATCCACTGACTGTTGTGGAGTGTGTCTTATGCCTAGGGCCTTTGCTTTCATGGAGGCATGCCCAGGACGGTGGAAAGGGCTGTGGGGCACAGAGGAGGGAGACACTGATTCTGCCACACGGGGTCCAGAAGGCTCTGAGTGAAGCTGGTATTTAAGCTGAGTGAACACATAAGTAGGGCTTTCCTGAGGACTGATGGTAGGGGTGGGTGCGAGAGCTTTCTGGGCAGAGGAAGTAGATGTGTGCAGGAGGGAAATGTGATCAGGAATGCACAGGAAGTTGGTGAGGTAGGGCAAAGGCACATGGGAGGGGGGACAGAGAAAGAGCATGGTAAGGGGCCTCATGCTTAAGGATCTCCTGTGTTGGGCTAGGGAGGGTTTTGTTTTTGTTTCTGTTTTTCCCCTTGACGAAATAGGGAATCATATGATCTGATCAGTGTCTTAGGAAGATCACTGGGGGCACAGTGATTTAAGAGGATGGGGAGGCTGACAGCAGAGAGTTCAGTATGACTTCGCCTTACAAAAGCAAAAAAAGATTAGAAGCCACCTGAATGCCCAACCATGGGGGATTTATTAGTAAATTAAAAACATTAGTGTGATGGAATACTATATGGAGATTAAAGATTGTTTTTGTTGATATGGAAAGCTAATTGTTATCTATAAGTTTTAAAAATGTGATAGAATGATATGTTAGAATGAGAACAGACCAAAGAAAGGCTGCCTGGATGTTCTAGGCAAGGGCTGACATGGGCATAGACTTGCAGTGATGAAAGGATGCCGTGGGAGCTGGCCATGAGAAGTGCTAGAGAGGTAAGGTCAGCTCAACCTGGTGCTTGCTGGGATGTGGGGGTGCCAGAGAAAATTGTGGGGTAGGTCTCAGGATTTCAGTTGAGTGGCTGCACTGGGTAAATGTGTGGGGGCTGGGGTATTCATAAGCCATGCATGGACTGCAGAGCAAGAGGCTTTGGACCACACATAATTTGGTTGGGGTACGTTGAGTTCAATGCTCTGGGACGTCCAGGTAAGAATGCTTTTAGGCAGTTATATTGATGAGTCCAGATCCGAGGAGATAGGCTTATGCTTAAGAGCACAGGTAAGTCTCGGCAAACAAAGATAAGTTCAACAATACAGTCTGTTTGCGATTCTTGTTGTTGAATGTAGGATTGAGTGCATATCAGCCCAGCTAGCCATCAATTCCACAAACATTTATTGAAAACTTACTCTGTGCTCAGCACGATGCCAGGCACTGGGGTCACCAAGATGAATGGGACTTGGTCTCTGTCCAAGAAACATAGTATAGTAGAGAGATGTATCAAATGTGTTGGTAACACAAAGGAACAGGTGATTAATTCTACCACGAGTAGTTAGAGGAAGAGACAGAGCAGAGGCCACATTTGACCAGGCCTGAAAAGATGAGTTCGAGTTTGCCAAGTGGATCAGTGTTTTATGCATTGTCACTGCAGCTGAATTTCACTTTAGAAAGTAAGCATATTCGAGAAAAAGTGGGTATTAACTCGAATGCCAGGAAACAGAATATTAAATCCATGAGAAGTCTGCTATAAAATTCAAGAAATTCCCTTCCAAGAGGATAGCAAACACCAACTGTGTTTTGCAAACCATTTTACATTCTCTCTCAGGTCTGCTGAAAGCTCCTATCACTTGCACTCAACCACAAGATAAAGTGATATTGAATCTGATGGGTTTTCCTCCAGTCCACACTAGCCAAGTCAGGCTTGGGTCTTGGAAGGACAACCCTTCCCCAAGCTCTAGGCAGATGCCCGTTCCCCACGGCTGCTTAAACAGGAGCTGGTGAACCAGTTCTTACTCACCTCAAGAGGCCTCATTGAAGGTCACACAGCAAAGTGGTGGCAGAATCCCACTACTGTATGCACCTTGCCACACCACTGGGCCCTTCCAAATGCTACTTCCCCACATGTTGGCTGCTTTCCTTTGGCAGTACTTGTGTGTACTCTTACCTTTAATTACAAGGCACAGCAGCGAGTAGTGGTTTGTATTCAGGTGCCAGTGGGGATGGAAGCCGGCCAAGTGGTAGACGCTTGACCCGGTGAAGGATGACTGATTGGCAGAGTTTGGACTCCAGTCTTTCCCTTTCATTTTGCTGCAGTTTAATGTGTTTTCTGTACTTCCAGGGCTCTCTGTGCGTCGGGAGCCCATTCAGCCTCAGCCTCTTTCTCTACTGTTGTTTGTGACTTCAGTTTTTGACTGGGAAATAAGTATAGTGCAGACACCCAAACCTTCTCAAGCCGATCTGGCTCTCAGTTAGTTGGCAAGTAAATTTATAACCTGAGGCTAGTCTGCTCTTTGACATCTGCCAATTGAATGGCCTTTATCGGTCAGGGAGGAATGGTTTTTGGGGAGAAGTGTTATGTGAGGTCGTTTACTTGTATGCAGCCCCTACCCTGCTCCAAATTGGCCAGCGATGGCCCATCGTCTTCAGGATTCAAGCCACACTCATAGCAGGAGACTAAAGCTCCCCTATAACCTGCGCCAGGTGTTTTCTCCTGCCTCGAGTCACTTGGACTCTCGCATCTTTATAGGATTCAGGCTCACCTTGTTCCCGTTCAGATCCCCAGGCAGCTCTGATGCTTATGTTCAACAGTGTCTTCTTGGAATGATCCTTCCCATTCTCTGCTACCAGAATTCTAACCGTCTTTGGGGTGCCATGCAGAGGTCATCTCCCATAAGAGGCTTTTACTGATCAACTCGTTCAGCGTTTCCTCCCACCTTGCATATGATCTTTTGACATTTCTGTCTGTAGACCTATGGCTCACTCTCTTGGGACAGACACTGAGTTTTCCCCATTCTTGTACCCATTGTCCCCTGGTGCACTGTCTTACAGGCTTGCAGAGCACAATATCCTTGTTGCCTTTTGGGAGGGAAACCGTGGTGCCAGGTGTTCAGGGCCATTCCAGGGTAGCTGAATGTTAGCCACCTGTCAGCAGTTCTCAGTCTGTCCCTGGGCAAAGCCTGTGGAGGGCTAACAAGCAAAGAGGGCTTTTGCCTCAGGTTTTATCCCAGCTTCCCAGTTCGGCTTTCCTGGTCCAGATGGCACTGAGTTTGGCTATTCCATCCTGGACTCACCTTCTGTGTTCAGCATTCTGCTGGCCTCTCCTGTCACTGCAACAGGACTAATGACTTGCAGCTGTAATAGCTTATAGTCTTCCTTCAGCATCCTCTGCCAGAATCCAGAGCCTAGCACCTTCTGCTGGAGGGAGAGAGCTGAGTAAGGGGGACCTTTATGGTGGAATTGATGGCTCCCTCCTTGGTGCTTTTACAGCATTCTGTTTATCTTCTGTCTAGCATGTTTCTCCCTGCAGCTCAGCCATTTATGTTTCTGTCTCCCCTGCTAAACATTAGCTGCCCTCGGGCTAGAACCATGCATTATCTTTCAGGCTTCCTGGTACCTAACACAGTGCTTGGCACCGGGTTGACATTCATCTCAACTAAGCGAAAAATCGAGAAGCAAATTATTAACTGACAATGGCCTAGAAAGTGCCCAATCAAAGCGGTGAACCATCTGAACACCATACTGTGTTCCTGCCACTACTCGACCCAAAATGCTTAAGAGTGTTCCCTTGGACTTGATACTTCTGCATACTGGAGTTTTATGGGGCTGTTTTCTATCCTTGGGTGAAAATATCATGGGAAAGAGGGGCATCAAGGCATACCAAACTGTCTTTGACTGTGAAGTGCCTGCCCTTACCTACTCAAAAAATGAATTTCCTTGTGGGGTCTCATCCGGACCCTATTCTAGAATGTCCAAAGAGATGTGGGCATGGATTTTTCTTGCTCCACAACACTCAGAGGGTAGAAGGCAAGCCACATTTTAAAAAATGTTATTTTTTCCTGTTGAAAATGAAAAAAAAAAAAAAAGGAAAGATACTGGGAGATCAAGCCCTTCATCACTGGACTAACTGATCCAATGGCAGTTATTCTTTCTGGCTGTCTCTCTCGGGTCATGTAAAAATGCTAGATTTTAGATAATCCAGAGAAGAATGAGAACATCTCTGACCTTGTGTGGTGCTGCTCCTCAGTATCCTTGGCCTGGGACAAGTGTCTGTCTGGTCCATGCAGAAGTAGCTGACTTTGAGGGTGCCTGGGTGGCTCAGTCGTTAAGCGTCTGCCTTCGGCTCAGGTCATGATCCCAGAGTCCTGGGATCGAGCCCTGCATTGGGCTCCTTGCTCAGCCAGAAGCCTGCTTCTCCCGCTACCATTCCCTCTGCTTGTGTTCCCTTTCTCGCTGTGTTTCTGTCAAATAAATAAAAATTTAAAAAAAAAAAAGTAGCTGACTTTGAAGCCATCTCTCCTCCCTCTCTGCCTCTGTGTTGAGTTGGGCTGTACACACCTTCTCCAGGGTTCTTAAGGTCACCCCCTGTGTTCACAGTTTATTTACATGGGCACTCATAGCCACTGTCATTTGAATTTCTGCCACTCCAGATGGTGCTTATCAGACTCAGAGAACCTCCACCCTTCTTACTGTTATTGAATAAGACTTCAAAGACTTGGACTCTGCTCTTTTCAGCCAAAGCTCCAAAACTTAGACAATCTGGCAAACTTCCCTGGACTGGTCTAGACTCTGGAGAAGAAAGTAAAGATGATTTTAGGCTTGGCTTCCAAGTACAAGATTCTTTCTCCTCTTTCTCTGATGTTGAAACAAAGTAGCAAAAAAAGTTGTAACATTCCCACTGGGAGAGAAGAGTCTATTCCTTGCAAACAAAGAGCTAGCTGTCTGTCTGGCAGGGTTTATGTGGGGAATTGGGACCTTACTTGTGTTTCACGCTGAGTAGTCTGAAGCATTGAGAAAAAAGACACAATTTTATGTCTTAATAGTTTATCTGCTGTGTTAAATTCTCAATAAATCACCCTGCTATAGGGACAGGGGTTGTCTTTTTTTTTTTTTTTTTAATGAAAAACATCATGCATTTATCAAGAGGCAATGCAGGTAAAGAATGAAGATTAAGGAGATCTGTCTAAAAGATATGAGGACCATTGCAGGAGCATCATGGGTGGAACCTGCCCGGGGAGGTATGGTGCAGCATTTCCCAAGGACTGCTGGGAGGCTAACATCGGACCTTCTAGAGCAACTGTTGTAATATTTTGGAATACTGAAAATTTGAAGAGTCCAGTATCTATTAGAGAAACTGTATTTGTATTTAAAAATCTTCCTACCAAGCGAGAAGTCACCAGGCCCAGGTGGCCTTACTGGTGAATTCCCCCAAATGTTAGGGGAAAAAAAAAATAACACATGTCTTAGAGAATTCTTCAAAGAATAAAAATAGTGGGGGAAGACTTTCCAACTCCTTATGAGGACAGCATAACCTTGATACCAAAGCCTGAGAATGACATTAAAAGAAATAAAAATTACCTATTAATTCCTGTCAGGAACATAGATGTAGAAATCCTTAACAAAACATTAACAGTTCAAGCCAGAAATATATAAAAAAGATAATACAACTAAATTGAGTTTATTTCGGGAAAGTTATTGCAAGGTTACTTTAATATTAAAAAACAGATGTAATTTAACACAATTACATAATAAAAGAGAAAATCATGATAATCTCAATTGATTCAGAAGAAGTATTTGGCATCACTAAACATCCATTGTGGTAATAATTCTTAGTCAGAAAAGAGAACTTCCTTACTATGATAAAATATATTTTTTGAAAAAAACCTACAGCAGATGCCACCCTTACTGGTGAAATTTTGAATGTTTTTCTCTAGGATTGGGAACTGGATGAGGATCTCTACTACCTTCTCTCTTACTCAGCATTATAAGGTTCTAGGCAATGTGCAAAATGCATGGAAGAAATAAAATGTATAAAAAAATTGAAGAACAAGAAACGATAACATAATTATGTGGAAAGTTCAAGAGAGTCTGCAAACCACTAGAATTAGTAATTGATTATAACAAGGTCACTGGATACAATGTCAATATATAAAAAATTATATTTCTGTGGTTGTGATGACCAAATATAAAATTAAAAAGATATGAAATTGTTCTTGTTCACATCAAATAACATGTGATAAGTATATAAGTAGTATAATAACATAGTAAGTAGAGTAATAAACAATGAGGAAGGCATCAGTACAAAAGACTATCAAACATTGCTAAGAGAAGGAAGTCTTAAATAAATTGGAGAGAAAACAATGCATATGGATAGAAACAATATTATAAACATGTTAATTCTCTCTCACACTAAGTCAAAACAATCCCAATTAAAATTTCAGCAGATATTTTCTGTGGATTTTGGCAAGCTGATTTTAAAAGTTATAAAAAAATGTGAAGGGCCAAGAATGTTTAAGGCAATACTTGGAAAAAAAAAAAGAATTCTACCGTCAGATATCCAGATTTATTTAAAGTTGCAGTAATTAAGACAGCATGGTATTAGCTGTCTTTCAAAGATAGAAAAATAGAGCAGTGGAATAAAGCCCAGAGTAGTTAGACACACACACACACACACACACACACACACACACACACATGCTTGCTTGTTTTATAACAAAAGTAATATTGAGATGTGATAAAAAGGTGATCTTTTAAAAAAATGTAACTTGATCTACTGAATATCCTTATGTATTTTTTAAAAAAATTCTTAACTCTTATTTCACTCTCTATACAAGACCAATCCCAGTGTATCATAGTAGAAATGTGAGAGTGAAAATCATAAAGCATCCCCAAAACAACACAGAGATGGTTTTCCGGGCTTCTGGATTGGCAAAAATTTCTTACACAGGCCACAAAAAGTTTTGACCATAAAAGGAGTATTGCTAAATTGAACTTTAATGAAATGAATAACTTTTATTCTGCAAAAGCCTTGTAAGAGAGTAAAAAGACAAGCTACATGAGAAGAGAAGAGATTTGTAATACATATATATGGCCAAAGACTCATATCTAGAATATATAAAGAACTCCTAGTCATTAAAAAAGATTGACAACTTAATAGAAAAATGGGCAAAAGATCTGAACTGACTTTTCACCAAAGAAGACATCTAAATACTCCATAAACACATGAAGATATGCTGATTAGTCATTGAGAAATGCAAAATAAAACCACTCTGAGATCCCCTTTATATAACCAACATATTAGCTAAAATGAAAAAGATAATACTGAGTGTTGGCTGGGATGTGAAGCAACTGGAACTTCCGTGCACTGCTGAAAGGGACGTAAACTATTATAACCATTTTGAGAAACTGGCAGTATCTACTACTACTGAACTACTACTGAACACATACATGGCCTATGATCCACCAGTTCTACTCTGAGGTGTATCATAGAGAAATGAACTCTATGTGCACCACATGGCACACAGAAGAATGTTCATAGCAATAAAAGCCACGATCTGGAAGCAATCTAAATATCTATCAGTAGAAAAATGGATAAATGAATTGTAAAATATTCATACAATGGAATACCATATATTAAAGAGAAAGAATGAATCACTGCTATAAGCAAGCAACAGGATGGCTTAATCTCATAGAATGTGGAGCTATACAGGCAAGACAAAAAGGTAATATGCTCTGTGGCTCTGTTGATACCACATTTTAGAATAGTCAGTACTAGTCAGTGTTGGTAGAAGAAAGAATGGTGGTTACTTTTGGGAGAAAAAGGACACAAGGTAGGTTTCTGAGGTGCTGCTAATGTCCTTTTTTTTTTTATGTCTAAAGGGAATGCACAGGCACACTGTAAAAATGCAGGAGGCTGTGCCTTTATGATTTGTGAACTTTATGTATCTTGACTTTAATACATTATTTACATTATTTTGTGAAGATAAGAAAATGCTTTTCTTTAAAAGGGGGCCATGACTGCCCTATTCAAGCAGCACACACTTGTTTCACAAAAATAACCACACACATGTACACACACCAAAAAAAAAAAAAAGAAAAAAGAAAAATGTGTTGCTCTATGCTGTGCTGTCTTCAGATCAGTATGTCCTCAGTCATACTGGGGATGTGGGTTGGCAGAGTTGACCTTTCAGGGTACTTTGGGAATTGATTTTGACTTATGTGGTTGCCATCTTGTGGCCATTGATGTGGGTTTTTTTTTTTTTTTTAAATTATTGATTTATTTAGGGCATGCGTGAGTGTGGGAAGGGCAGAGAGAAAGAGAGAGGGAGGGAGAATCTCAAGCAGACTCTGTGCTGATCATGGAGCCCAACATGGAGCTCAGTCTCAGGCTCCTGAGATCAGGAGCTGAAATCAAAAGTCAGACACTCAATCTACTGAGCCACCAGGCACCCATTTCTGTGGTTTTTAAGAGCCCCACATTGGCTTCAGGCAGACCTGAGTTCTAGGATCTAGTGCTTATTAACAGTGTTATTTAGAGTGCGTGAGTTGAGTTCTGAAAACTTTAATATTGTGGAGGAAGAAATAATTTTCCTCTGCCTTCTGAGATTCTTCTAACTGGACTAGGAGTGAAATAGACATGAAACAGATTATCAGAAGAAAATAAAATTTATTTTTGTATGTAGATGAAATCCACATAGCCATGAGATTCCAAAGATAGGCTTAATGAAGAATATATGTCATTTTGAACTAAGGAGAAGGAGATAGGGGTCTTGGACTTCAAAGAGAAGGAATACAATTTACAGAAAGATGAGAAAGAGTAAATGTGTTTGGTAAATGAATGAATGTTTGCTGTGCCACTCAGAAACAAAGGGACATAGGGAGGACTTCGATCAAGCAGGCCTTCCTAGATTCCCCCCTACCACACCTAGTTCACATTAGAATGTAGTTAGTTGTGGTGATAGCTCTCTTCCTAGAGCAGGTCCTCTGTCTAAATTCTTTCAGGCATTTCTGGGGGTGGGTCAGAGTTTCTTCTTGAGTCTTTTGGACCTTAATTGTTTTTAGCTTAGCGTAATCTGCATGCCAGACTATCTCATCTTGGGGTGCCTGCCCTTGGCCTCTACACTTTTCTTATCTGTAAAATGGGAATAATATTAATGCTTACCCTCTAGAGTGTGAGTACCAAACAAGATAATCTGTGAAAGTGCTTTGCACAGTGACAGGCCCATAGAATGTCTCATAAATAACAGATTTGGTGGTGGTAGCAATAGCTATGAGTACTGACTAAGGAGGGGCTGTGGGACTGTTGATGATGCCTCTAGGGGACTGAGAATAGAGTTGCAAATGCAGATCTTCCTTCTTGTGGTGCTCAGTTGCCTGTCTCTTCCTTTAGGGCCCCATTTTCAGTCTCTCATGCGCTCCAGCCACACTGCTCCCTGTGTGGCTCACACTGCCTCTCTCTCTCCCAGGGGTGTGTGTGGCTCTCATGGAGGTAGTTGTATACACTTTATCAGCAAAAACCGAAATGGTTTGACAAATGCTTTGTCGTTGTCAGACCGTTGCAGGGGCTTGAATGTGGGGACAGGTCACTCAAAACTCTGCAAATGCTAGGACCTATTTTGCTCTGACATGAAGTTGCCTACAGGTTGGTAGCTTTGCTGACTTGCTTGACTCCATGGTTTCAAAAAAACCAGAAGCTCCATTGCCCCTGGTAGAGAGTGTTCGTTCCCACGTTTAGGGACTGCTCAGCCCTGTGCTTCTCACCTGCTCCCCACCTTCCCTCGTGGGACCAACTTACCTGAGACATTCTCCTTCTTCTTTTTCTGTGTGAGAACCAGTTTTTAAGTCCTACCCCCAAAACAAAACAACAAAACAAAACACCAAGCCAAAAGAACAACAACAACAAAAAAACAGGAGCCTTCACTCCCCTCTGAGCTCCCAGCCTGTTCCTTGGGATGGGCTTATGGGCAGACACGTGTACCAGCAGTGGGGACAGCAGGGCATGGGTCTGTGCTTAAGTTAAACTCACCTCTGGGAGTGGCAAATTGGGTTTTTTTGTGATCCCAGGCGTGGCAGCTCCCATCCCAGAAAAAACAGTCGTGTGTCCTATAAAAATTAGCACTGCTACCTGTTCTGTCTGCTATCCCCATCCTCATTGCCCCATCACTTTTCTTCTTTCTCCTGTCAGGAGGGAAAATGGGATTGACCAGGGAAGGACTCTGTTGGAAAGAGGTGCACTCTGACCAAAGAAGGTTCTATGGCAGAGATCAGCAGTGAGATCCATGCCTGCTGTAGTCTAGGAAGATTGGAGAACAACTTCCTCTTCTCCATGGATACTAGAAAGAATGGCTGATACCCTTGGGAATTCTGTACTCCATTTGGGACAGAGGGAATCTCCGAAAATGCTGGGATTTAGAGAGAAGAACCTCATTCTCTTTCCTCGTAAGGAATGCTCAATGTGTTCAAAAGCACAATGGCTCTACCAACACACAGGGGAAGTCTGTTCATGGACGGTGAGGCTAACCTCTGTGGCAGTAAAATGCCATCCCCATGGACTCAGAGAAAGGTAGTGCTTCCCTGGGCCCTCTTCCTGACCCAGCACTGGCTTGTATGGCTTTTACCGACCTTAGACATAAGCATTCAAAAAACAAAATTGCCTTTGCCAGGACACCAGAGCTATTTTTGTTATTGTAAAAATGAATGAGGATGTTTAAGGGACTCTTTATAGAGGACTCCCAGCAGGGCTAAGAATGGACTTGGCATTGAGGAACAGACAACACATTTACAACCGTCTTGCTTTTCCTAGCTACGCTGTCCACCTCTCTGACTAATTCGGGACACTGATCCCCCCGACCTATCTTGAGGGCCCCTGGGTCTTGCCCTGCCCCAAAGCATGGGTGGCTGTTGCCCCTGCGGCCATGGGATTCTGCTGTGCCTCACAGAGGTTGCAGAGAATGGCCTTCAAAGCACAGAAATGAGGGCTTTACCAAATTAGTGAGTTATTACCAATACATTCTGATGTGGGTGCTTCCCGCAGTGGTGGAGAAACCAGCTTCAAAGAGCTGGGAAAACAACCTCACCTATCACGTAGGCATCCAGTTGGGTGTGAAAACCTGAAAGATCTGGTGGGTATGGGATGATTATAGAGAAATGAGCAGTGGGAAGGTAGGTGGGATGGAATGAAATGAGGAACTTCTCATGGGGAAAGTGGTCCAGCTGGGAACTGCATTGGCACTTGGATCAGTTCATTTCATGGCATCTTCAGGGGTCCAGGCCCTGACAATAGCTAAAACCCAGATATAGCCCTGTTCTCACATTGTTGACTTTCTGGTTTGAAGTCTGTCAGCTGCTCCCTTTGCTTTGACCCTGACATGCCTTATGTGCTCAGGGTAAGAGTCTTAAATGAGAGGGAGGAAGAACACACAGGACGTGAATGAGCAAAGATGGGATGTTCCTCTTAGGGGTTATCGAACTGGACAGACAGCTGCAAACCCAGCACTCCCTCCGTTATCCCAGAGTTGATGGGTCATAGTGGTATCTCTGGGGAAAGTATCTGGTTATTGGCCGCTGTTCTCCCAGCCCTATGGGCTACCACCCTTATTCCTCCCGGCCACCCATTAAATATCACTTTCTTTGTCAAGGAAGGTAAATCATGCTAATCGTAGCCCAAGCTAATGCAGGCTAATTTGTGGTAGAAAAGACCACCATCTGGGATATAAAGAAAAAAAATGCTTTGATTAGTCACTATTTGGGATCCCACAGCCCTCCAGGTTGTCTCTGTGTATGAATAACTAAGCTTTGGCATTAGAAGCCCAGTTTGTTTTGTCTCCTGTGTTTACAGAAATCAGTAGATCCCTTTAGCACACATAATCTTCGCCTCACTTCAGAGGCAGAAAATTGAGAGTTGGCTTTATTTAAAATTGCTATGTTCACTTTGTCTTTAAATTGCTATGTTCTCCACAGATACTATGTTTGTGTTTGGGCATCAGTGGGGAGATTGGAGGGGGGGGGGGTGGTGTGTGGAAGGAGCTTTTTTGCTTATATGCCATAGGGGAAGCAAAATAGTTTTGAATGTAGCAGAAAGCTGGCAAGTTAGGCTTTTAGTTTGAATTGGCAGTTCAAGAGAATGATAGACACGCTGAATTATTTCTCGCAGTAAAAGAGTGAAATGCTTTAACAGGGAAGGCTTTCTCTTATGGGTTTGGCATGTGGAGTATTAAGAAAAGAAGTTAAATGTAGCTTCCATCTTTTACTTCTTACGAAATTCGATGCTGTCTTTTGGAACCTCTTTGCAGCATTGCATAAATAGATTCTGTTTTCTTTCACACGGGTGGCTTATAAAGAGATCTTAGGGCAGTGATCTGAGTTGGTCCAGGTTTTGGATCTTTGTTCACTGTGGCTCGTTGAATAGAGCAAAGTGCATGTTTAAATTTGTATTCCCTTTAAGGAAACGAATTCCATAAACATTTGAATTGTAAAATACATAGGCTTTGAGTTTCTGCACACCTATGGAGGAGGGCAGGGTGGAGAGAAGAGTGAATTTATTGGTCAGTTCCTTGGTGTATTTCACTGTTCATTTGCAGATCATTAGCTACCTGGTGGAGAACTGAGAGGAGAGAAACTTGAAATTGCACATTGAATATCAATTTGAAGTGAAATGGTAATGAGTCAGTGGAGGAATAAGATTCGATTTACACGAGTTCAGTTTCTTTGTTTTTGTTTAAGCTGCACGTGCCTACCGTTACCAGTGTTAGGTGAGTGACGGAGCCATCTGTCTGAGATGCAGAGCTAGAACCCAGGATCAGGGGAAGGCTGAGCAAAAATAAGGGGTAGCAGCCAGCAAAGTAGGACTCCTCTGAGTGTGCCCACATTTACACATCTGTTCCCCTTTGCCACACCCTTCTGCTTCCTTCCTGTAAACCTTCTACCCCATTCAAGGTCCTTTTCAGAATGTCACCTTTGGAATGAAGCCATGTGTGATCACTACCCACAACCCATGACGTACTGCCAATTGCCTGTTTTGATCAAAAAAAAAAAAGAGAGATTGCTAATTTTAGGATAGTACACAATAGTGAGTTTGGGGGTTAGAAATACTGGATTTTAGTTCCTGTGATATTACCTACTAGTATCTTGGTTTCTCTGTCACGCTGTACCTTCTTCTGAACCACTGGTTAAAATAAAGAGTCTTAATGCATGAGGTCCTTGCGAGGGTTAAATGAAGCACTGCCTGTAAACAGTTCTTAGCATACAGCTTGGCTCATAGCAAGAGCTAGGAATATTAGCTATTATGATTGTAATTATGATTTTAAGGCTATTTTTATAGATCTGGTTTAGTTACAAACATGCTTCATAAATTGGTTTTGGAGAAAACCTGCTGGAAATTTCCATTTGAATAGGAGGGCTAGTCCAAGTGGCTTGGGGAAAAGCAACAATTTTCTCTGGCTCAGACAGGGGAAATGCTGTCTTAGAAGAAAAGGGGAGTGAGTGGTGGGGAGGTAGATATCTGCAGCACAGAACTCCAGAATCAGCATCTCCAGGGCAAGGGGTTTTGAATGCTCTGTCAAGCTTTCCAGGTGATCTTATGCACCCTAAAGGTGAAACCTATTCTCTCAGTGGTCTTGGAACTAAAAAACTGAGTCCTAAATAGAAATGATTTCAGGCAAGTGGTGTTCTAACAGAACCATCTCAAGTTGAATTTTTTTCTTTCTTTTTTTTTTTTTGGTGAAGCAAGACTACTTTTTGACCTTCCTGTTTCTAGAGGAATAATCATTCCTCTTACAGATCCCTTTGGATATCTCTAGTGGGCACTGGCAATATATTTACATTGTCTGGTTATCTGTGCTATTTACAGGTAGTTTCTTTCTTCGTCTTCACTAATGCTGCTTGTACGTTCCCTGTGAAGTGTCTGGCACATAGCAGCCCCTTCAGTGCTTGCTACTTAGTACTGAATCTCCCCTTCCTTTTAAGAGTATGTTTCTCTAGGGCGGAAGCCATCTTGCTCCGTTCCCAGTTTCAGATGCACCTTCCACACTGCCTTGCACATGTAAGGCTCAAATAAGTGTTGGGCAGTCAGGTTTACCTCCCAGTTCATGTATCAAAGGTGGAGGTCAGAGATGGGCAAATCAAAGCAGACGTAACACACAAATTCATGATTATGGAACCCTGGACAGGTATTCTTGTAATTCAGCCATTCTTCATTTGGGCTAATCTTGACAATAGCAAGGAAGCTCATTATTGTCCATTTTTAAGGTCCTAACAAATTGTGCTAAATACTTTATATACATTATCTCTTTTTAAGGATTTATTTGAGGTTGAGAAAGTGCAAGAGTGAGCGAGCCCTTGATTGGAGAGAGGGGCAGAGGGAGAGGGAGAGAAGCAGACTCCCTGCTGAGTGTGGCGCCCCACATGGGGCTGGATCCCTCAACCTTGAGGTC
Organism: Procyon lotor; assembly: GCA_028646535.1. Taxonomy (NCBI): domain Eukaryota; kingdom Metazoa; phylum Chordata; class Mammalia; order Carnivora; family Procyonidae; genus Procyon; species Procyon lotor. The sequence goes on from CM053617.1 coordinate 50,411,282, forward strand.
ACAACCTGAGCCAAAAACAAAAGAGTCAGATGCCTAAACAACTGAGCCATCCAGGTGCCCCTTTTATATACATTACTTTATTTTACCTGCCCCTAAGCCAACCAACCAACCAACCAACCAGTAGATCTTATTATCTCCATTTACACCAGGTTTGGAGAGCTGTGCAGGCTAGCCCCAGCATGAGATCTGAATCCAGTTCTTCCTGGTGCCATATCTGGTGTCCTTCTACTACACCCATGTTTCTCAGACGTGGTTCCTAAACCAGCAGCTCATACATTGCTTGAGAACTCATTAAAAATGTAAATTCTCAGACCCACCCCAGATTTCATGAATTGGACACTTCAGGGTAGGGCCCAGAAATCGGATTAAATAAACCCTCCTGGTGGTGGTTTTGATGCACGAGAAAGTTTGGGAACCACAGGGGGATGCCTGCTGTGTCTCACAGTCCCTATCCCTCTGAGGCCTTGCTTCTCAAAGTGTGGTCTGCAGAAGACCACATGGGCTTAACTTAGGAGCTTGTTACAAACGCAGACTCTCACACCTCTCACCACACCTATACAATCAGAATCTAGTTTAGTAAGATTTTTGTTGATTGATGAGCATATTAGAGTTTGAAACACACTGCTATCAACTATCTTTTCTGCCCTTAGTCTGAAATTAGCCCTTCCTGGTCTAGATGTTTAGCATCCTTGGGGTTCGCATTCACTCCTAGTACAGGACCAAATGCTATGGGGCCTTCCATTTTCTGCCATGGGACTCAGTTGAGAGCTGTGCGTGTTCTTTTCTGATGAAATTCAAGTTTCCTTCTGCACACGCTTGCCTCCCTAGCCTAAATGCATGCACATACTGACACCTAATACTTTTATTTGCTTCCCTTTGATATCACCTTAAGCTAGGCACAACAGCCAGGGAGTAGCTAGAGTGATGTTAACATGTTGTAAACTAGCAGGAATGGCAACGCTTGCCTATTAATGAGGAAAGAGGATGGCTAATTCCTGCTCATTTCTATTCTGGAATGTAAATGTAGAATCTGAAAGCAGCAGCTCATTGCTCCACGTTTGATGCTAACTACTTTCCAACCATGGTATGAGTAAATAGGTGATGTTTAGAAAGCCGAAAATGTAAGCTCTTTAGGGGGAAAGACATGTACCTTCTGGGGGCTTACTGTGTAGTTATGCAAGTTACAAAAGGAGTATTTGGGGACCCCACCTCTGACGGTAGTGGGGGTTAAAGATGATTCAAAGAAGGATATTAACAAATGGTGCCCTGATTTCCTTCTTGTAATTAGTTCTGTCCCTATGGCATGCAGGACCCATCATTCTCTTGCAGTCCTTGATTTCCTTTTGAGTCCAAGGAAACTGACCCATCATGGTGAAGGCTGCATGTACATTTCACAGTCCATTTTACTTGTATGAGTCCTTCAGACTCTCCACGGCCACATCCTTGATGAAGGACTATCAGGCACTAGCAGTTAAAATGTCATTTCCATTCTGCAAGGAACTGGAGAAGAATTGTTTTCTTGCTGCAAATCCCTTACAGGCATGATGCTCACACTCGTGTATTTGTTAGAATAATCTCAGTGTTAGAGGCAGCATTTCCTTCTCCCTGAGGTAGGAATTCCAAGCCAAGATGTCTGAGGTAGGAACACCCAGTGGTTAGCAAGCTTTGCAGGTGATTCCGATGGTCTTTTCCGTGGTGTCACTGCTGGCTAACAATGATCTCAATGATAACTGTGGGATGTTAAGAAGATAGCTGAATTTCTCCTGTGCCCTATTAAAATCACTGGGATGGATGAGCTTGCTCTGTAAGAGTTTTCGCAGAGTTAGTTAACTATTATTTCACTCAGACATATCTGTTAACATCTGCAGTATAGCAGATATTGTGCTGAATGCCGGGGATAAGAGTGATGAATTAGATAGAGTCAGTGTTCTCAGAGATGTCATGGTCTGCTAAGGACACAAACATACACAGCAGTGAATGGCACTAAACACAGTAGCTGTATAGTAAGTGCTAGGACACTGGACCCAAGAAGATCCAGAGTTAGGAATAGTGACATAGAGTAAATTTTTACTGTGTTCTAGTAGCTTTCTCTTTTGGGTTCTCTAGTGATATCTGTCACAAGGGGAGACCAAGAATCTTGGGGAACTAACTCTTGGTCATATGGGAAGGGCAAGGTTGCCCTTAAAAATGTCTAGTTTGATAGAGAAGGCAGGTCCAGATATTTACCTGATTTCCCTGCAGATGATAAGGGGTTTGGTCACTAAGAAGCAAAGGCAAACAAACAAAAAACTTAAGAAAACTCATGTTGCCAAGAGGGAATCTCAAAAGTGACTTTGGGGATTTGTGTCACTTCCAAAAAATATGGTGGTCTTATCATTAAAAGCTTAGAGGAGATGTGGTTCACTTCATTGCCTGGAGTTTTGAAGGCTATGTATCCTATTTTTCATTATCCAATAATAAATATCATAGTGAAAGTCACCTTTAACACTTAAATATTGCTTGGATTTTATGAGATTGAATTGAATGGACTGCCGTGGTATTAAAAAGCCGTATGGGTGAGGTACTTTTATCACAGATGCTTCATAAAGCTGTATATAAAGCAAGCACCTGTATACCATCCTTTAAAATGAGAGCATCCAAGCATGGCATTTAGGCACGGGGGGCCTCTGCTTGTGGATTAAACCTGTTGGTAATGCTAATTTTTAAGAAGTAAGAAGAGGAGGCTTGAGGCAATTAGAATAGGATTTGTTGCCAGGAAGGGTAATCCACCTGGAACGGTGGCTCCCATCAGCAGGGCTTGTGGATAGTAGCCCGGCTGGAATGTGGGCATCATGGGAGGCAAGCAGGTCTGTAACGAGACTCACTAGCCCGTAGCTGACTGTGAGGTTCGTGCAGCTGTTCCAGCTGTCCTGATGGTGGTGGTCTGTGGCACCTGTTTAGACCAACTGTGCTCTCATCATTTTCCATTCAGCAGAGGGATTTACAGCAGCATCACTACAAGGGAGGCAGGAATTAGTCTGGAGCTTACTGGTATCTTTAGCTTGATATTGTCATCCTAGTTTTTCTTGGCAAGCAAGGGAGAGGCAGAAGCTGACCAGCTCTGGACACAGTGCTCTTATTTTATTTTTTTATTGAGGTATAATTCACATAATGTAAAATTAGTCATTTTAAGGGAACAATTCAGTGGCATTTAGTCCATTAACAGCGTTGTACAACTACCATCTCTGTCTAGTTCGAGAACATTTTCATCACCCTAAAGAGAAAGCCCAGAACCATTAAGCCATCACCTCTCCCAGCCCCTGGCAACCACTTCTGTCTCTATGGATTTACCTGTTCTGGGCATTTCATAGAGATAGAGTCATAGAATATGTGACCTTTGTGACTGGCTTCTTTCTCTTAGCATGTTTTCCAAATCCATCCATATTGTAACTTGTATCCGTACTTCATTCTTTTTTATGGCTGAATAATGTTCCATGCGTACGTCCCATAATTTGTTGATCCATTACTCTGTTGATGAATGGTTGGGCTGTTTGGGCCACATTTTATGAATAGTGCTACTGTGAACATGAATGTACATGTATTTGAGTATCTGCTTCCAATTCATTTGAATGCATATGTAGGGGTGGAATTCGAGTCTGTTGTTTGTATAAAATAGTCCTTGCCTCCACCCTGCCTGGGGTTCTCCCCTGGGAGGATGATATACCTCTCCTCAATGGGAGCAGGCTTGTCTACACGACTTGCTTGGCCCAGTGAGTGTGTGAGAGCAGAGGTGACTAGCGCTCCTTGTGAAGAGAAGTCTTATGAGCCATTTTGAGGCTCTGGCAGAGTCCTTTCCCTCATTTGGAGTTCTGTAGGTACGGCAAAGGCTGCTGCTTCAGGCAGGTCAGGAATGCAGACCTCATGGGGTAGAGTAATAGGTCTTCTGTGCTCCCTCTGTAAGATACTAAATGGGACTATGTGGGGAACTAAGTAGATGAGGGGAAATCTTTCTGCCATGAAAAAGCTTACAGTTTAATTTAAGCAGCTAGTTGTAAGCTCTACAAAGCACTACAGAGCGAAGAAGGAGGAATCCACAGAGCTTTCTAAGAGGACCTTTGGTATGGCCTTAAATGACAGATCGGGTTTAGGTGTACAGAGTGCAAAGAAGAACATTCCGGGAAGCGGAATGGCCTCAGCAGTGGTTTCAGGGTGGGCCAGCAGAATGCCTGAGGAGCAGTGAATTGGGCAATCCTTTTCAAGAGTCAGGCACTCCGGGGGCACGGGGTTGGAAGGTTCTGTTGGAACCGGTGTGTGAAGCACTGAGGCCTCCAGGCACAAGAACTGATTCTCTGCAATCTGCCACTGAGATACCACACATGGGACAGCATGACTGCTGTCCTGCTATTCCTTCGTTGTGCTTTGAAGGTTGGACACCTCCTTCTACCACATGGCTATCAGTCTTTGTGTTTTTGGTTTTTGCTTTACACACATCTCAGCTGTGCAACCTGAGTGACCCATCTCCTTCCACAAATGGATTGTCTGTTTTTGACCCCCGTCTCACATGAGAACATCTGTTGTCAAATGTCTTGGGGAGCAGGTGGGAAAGAGAGGCCCTGACATTTGCCAAATGCCAATATATATCAGGAGATTTCTGAACATTACTGCTCTCTCATCTTCGCTAAACCCACCACCATGTTGAAAGTGGGCAAAATTCCATTTTTCCCCCCAGAGAAAAACTGAAGGTTTGCCTAATAAACGAGCTAATAAATGGAGCTGGGCTGCAACTCTTACTCACTCTTGTGCCCCCTAGGGCTGTCCTAGAATCCGGAACATGGAGTCTCCATAAATGAATGTGATGAACCCATTGGCACCATGGCTGACTGACTAAATAAAAAACAAAGACAAGGTCTATTCGATTCCAGGTCTAAAGGGGATGAGATTTTGTAAGGTGTTGGTTCTGGGACTCTTTTTACCTCATAAACACCAAAGTAAATACTCTGGAGCTGTGGTGAATGTGGTCAGGGGCTAAGGTGATGAGGCTCTGGCTGAAGGAAGGAGGGAGGGACTCTGTGGGTTCCTGGATAGAGTTGGCTTAGCTAAGACTGTGTTCCCATTTATCTCTTGTCCAGCTTCTCTGGACAGACTGCTGGGTGCAGGAAAATCCATTGCCTGATCCTTTTCAAGTACATTGTCAAGGACGTTTTCTGGCCCTTTACTGTGGGATGAGAGCTTTTTGAAAAACCTAGCTAGGAAAGGAGGGAAAAGTGAAGACAGCAAGGTGAAATGTAATTTCCTCTTTAATATAGACTGTCATTTAATCTAATATTATAGAAAATGATTAGATCTTAAAAACCTATAAATTATGTTTGACAACTCTCTGGTGTGCCTCTGCTTTCCCTCTCAGCAATTATACCCTGCAACAGTGGGCTGAGGAGGAGCGGGGCTCCTGAATGCAGTTTGTTTATTGGCTCTTAATGAGAAGCAATTAATCTAAATCACCATAGGGGTGGATCCTTTGCCGAACTTTGGAATCAAAAGTGGCAGTTGGACCTTTTGACAAATGTGCTGCTCTGTCCTGAACCACAACAGAAAGTTGGTGAGGGGATATGGGGTGTTTGTTTTCTTCCTTTGAGCGCTGAGGAAAGAAACACACACACACACTCACACACACACACACACACACACACACACACACAGAGCAGTCACAGCGGGAAGAAGGCCGTAGTTGGCACCTCCAAGTCTTCCCGCCATCTCTCCTCCTTTCCTGCCTCTGCCCACCCTCCCGAGGCAGCTGGGGCTCCTCATTACATTGTTCCCTGCGAGGCCCTCTGAACCATTTATTGCTGTGATTGTGGCTTTCTCTCTCCTGCCTGCTTGGGGACCACCTGGTGCAGGATGAGGGGTCATTATGGAGAGGACCTGCCTGGCGAAATTGCTACCTCGCTGCCCCCCCTTCCCCCATCACGTGGGGAGAGGCAGCATCGCCCAAACAACCCACAGGAACTCTTAAAACCCCTACAGGAAACAAAGGCGCACACAGACTGCCAGTGTCTCTTTTGTTTGGGGAGGGTGGGGGTGTCAGATTGCCGCTGAAAGGACGAAAACAAAAGGGGGAGAGGATGGCGGAGGAAAATCTTTCTAGTAAAAGCTTCAGTTTGCTTGTTTTCTGCCTTTGTTTGCCTGCACTCTTTGTCATTCCGTTGCTGTGTCCTCTTTTTTGCTTGTACTGTGCCTCCTGCGAAGGGCAGGCAGTGCAGTAAGAAGGATTCAACTCTGGAGGTAAAGTTCTGAGTTTGAGCCCAGTTTTCATACTTGGTAACTAGCTGTGATCGCCAGCAAGTCACCCAGCACTGGCTGGGGTGGTTCCTTGCCTACAGATTGGGGGGCGAGGCACAGGATCCTTGCTTCTCAAAGATGTCCTCACCCCCAGAATCTGAGAACGTGTTAGGGCACACGGCAAAGGGGGGATTAAAGTCTAGATGGAATTACGGCTGATGAATTAGATCTTAAATCTTAAAAACCTATAAATGCCTAATGTTGACTCAGCCAATGTTAAAATAACGAGAGTACTCTGGATTCTCCAGGTGGACGATTGTACTTACAGAATTCTTTCCAGTTAGGAGAGAGGGAGTGAGCAGTCAAAGGGAAGCCATAGGACAAAGACTGGCCTGGCCACTGCTGGCTTTGAAGATGAAAGGGGGTCAGGAGCCAAGGAATGTGGACAGCAGCCTCTAGGGTGAGAAAACAGATTATCCCCCATACTTTCAGAAAAGGACTGAACCTTGCTGACCCTTTTGGTTCAGCCCAGCAAGACGCATTTGGTGCTTTTGACATCTAAATTATGTGAAATTGTTTTGTTTTAAGTCACTGAGTTTGTGGTTATCTGTCCCCAGCACTAGGAAACGAACTCAGTAGCCTATAGTACCCGGCCTGACTTTCCCAGGGGGGAGAGAGAGAGGATCAAGGAGAGAATATCTGTGGAAGGACTTGACAAACAATAAAATGCAATGCAAGTGCCTGTGATAATGTGTAGCCTGTGTTGAAGGTCAGGGATGCAGAGCAGGTGTCTTGAGCTGGCAGGGGAGGGGGGGAGGGCACAGACCCAGTGCTTTAGGGGTCTCTAACTCCTTGTGTGATCTGGCTCCATTTTGTTTTCTCTTCCTGGTAGCTGAATGTGTCCTCCCTGGGAGAGTGGGATTGGTGCCTCCTTTTCCCTTTCCTTGGCCCTATTCCCATACTGGGGCAGGACTGTATGGTGCCATTAGTTATTATAGTGGGGTTCTTATGTGGGTCATTGGCCCAAAGGGCTGTTACCTTGGAAAGTTGCCTTGTTCATTGTTGATCACATCTAGCATTTAGCTGTATGTGAGCCTCTTCCTGCCCCTCCGAAGTGTGGGCAGTGAGTGGGAGGTGGGGAGTTGCCTTCTAACGTGTATTCACATGATCAGCATTCTTACCTAGCAAGGTGGGCCTCCCTGAATGCATTGACCTTGCTATTAGGACCAGCAATGCTTTTACCTGAACAGTTTCTTCCAACTGGACTGGGACATGGGATATTATCTATATCCCATCTAACAGCCATCTTTCCTCTCATAACTAAAATAATCTTTCCCAAATATATAGGGTCAGGTCCCTGAAAATTGCCTAGGTCAGGGTCTTCTCATATGAAGAATAAGATCCATTGTGGGGGAAAGGAGGGAAAAATGAAACAAGATGGGACCATGGAGGGAGGCAAACCATAAGAGACTCTTAATCTCAGGAAACGAACTGAGGGTTGCTGGAGGCAAGCAGAGTTGGGGGGATGGGATGGCTGGGGGATGGACATTGGGGAGGGTATGTGCTATGGTGAGTGCTGTGAATTGTGTAAGACTGATGATTCACAGACCTGCAACCCTGAAACAAATAACACATTATATGTTAATTAAAAAAAAAAGATCCAAAGGGAAAAATACAATTAGCAGGTGAATTTACAAAAACCATGTTCCTCCCCTTTTTTTAATGTTCACTGAATTAAACAGTAAAGATAGCACACTAAATAAATACTATATCAGTGACAATCTGCAATTCTTAAATTAGTCATAATGGGTACTATGCAATTAATTTCCATTTACCATCCTTTGTACCCTGGAATCTTTTCAGGATGTCCTTCCCACGCAGATTTAACGAGATACTTCTGAATTAGGGTTTGTTTTGTGGCACATAGTATGTATGCTGGTGGGCATTATTTTCTCTGTCTTTTCATATAGACATTGCCTTTGTGATTTTAGAATTTGAAGCAGTGACTCTTCACTCTGGGGTTCCACCCTGTTCCCAGACATGCACAGTAGCAACTTGGATGCTCGAAACAGCAAACACCTTGGATGATCTTGATGCAACTGATTTGATATCTATCAAAACCTCTCCCAAAGCACCTAGTTATTATCTGTGCCCATGACAACGTGCCAGATCCCATGTCTGCTCCCTATCTAAGCCATGTCTCTGCACACTCTGTCTGAAGGTGGGAGTCCAGGGCTGGGTCTGTCTTTCTTTAGTGCTCATAATGTGGCCAAAGACAAAACGATGCAAATCAAAACCCCTGCATTGAAACCAAAACAAAACATTAAAAGTAATTCAACAGAAGTAATGAAAATTACTTCTAACCCAAATCCTATATACTTCAGTTTTACTATTTTTTAATTGTGAAACTTCTTTTTCCTTCTCTCCCTGGGGTGGACTTGCTTTTTTGAAATATCGGAAATAAACACCTTGCTAAAAAATTATATAGCTATCGATGAGTTAAACTTGTCTGTATTTCCACAAAAGAGGTTCTGGAGCGGAAAGGGGCTGCTGACCTGGGTGGAGATTCTGTAGGTGGGGCTGGTAATGCCTGGGCCGCCCACAGAGCTGCTGGTAAAGGTTTTGGGGACTGCCTTTATTCAGATGGAGTAAGCTTCTCTGGCTAGGGCACTGGTAAGCCACAAGCACAATGTATCGAATAGTTGGTGTCAAGCAAACTCAGAGACCCTTGAGTGACTTTCCCCAGTCATGCATCAGATGTTTATTGAGCATGGGCCTTACCGAGTCCAGCAAAGAAAACCAGAGTGTGAAATGAGTGAAGTTCTCTGCCTTTGAGGAATGGAATATCTAGGTGGTTAAGTGAGATGAAGACAAGGGAAACAAAATGCAGCTAATGTTCTTAAATATAAAATATACTTACAAATTTTCAGGTATTTTATTTTTTTAAAGATTTATTTATTTATTTATTTTAGAGAGAGAGAGAGAGTGAGCATGAACAGGAGGCACAGAGGGAGAAAGAATCTCAAGCAGAGCCTGGAGAGTGACCCGGGGCTTGATCTCCTGACTCTGAGATCACTCCCTAAACCCAAGCAAAGTGTTGGACACTTAAGAAACTGTGCCCACCCCTGGCACCCTGAAATTTTCTTTTATTTTAAATGTCAAACCATAGTTCAGTGTGACCATGTGCCAATGTAGTTCATGGAATGCATGGATTGTTCTGTTGGTGTGTTTAGGAGGCTTCATGGAAAGGAAGGAATGAAAATGGACCTTGGGCAGGGAAGAATGGGCAGGGAGGGTGCTGGGCTCTTTAGGCTTGAGAGTGGCATTACCATAGGAATAGGTAATGTTATTACCTATGTTATTCCTAACATAGGAATGTTAGGGTAAGGCATAGTGATTTGAGCAAAATTTCTTGGGAGTGTTTGGTAGAGCACATGGTTGTGTTGTCATGGTTATGCCTGAGCACAATACGGGAACCCTGTTGTGAAGTGTCTTTGGTGCCAATCTTGGTTTTCATGACATGGAAGGGGTACTGGAGACTCTTCTAGAGAGGAAACCCCATGTGCAGAGCTGGGCTGGGGGGATCCACACTGCAGTGCAAGGTGGGCTGGATGGTTTGAAGCAGGGAGAGTAGGTGGGCACCAGGGATTCCTGCTCCAAAGAGCAGGTCAGGAATACCAGTCCTGAGTTGGGAGGTACTCTCTTGCCATCTCTGCTGATATCCCTTCATTATCCTACCTTCCCCCCCAGCACATATTTTTCCTGTGCTCAAGGCAGTGCTTACAATGTGCACAGATACATTATCCAACTCCCCAGTTTTTCCAAGAGCAGGCAGTGGGTAGCATAAGCCTGAAGAGATTCTTTAGAGGGCTATAACGGGAAATATGTGTGTGTGTGAAGAGAGAAGGAAGAAAATTATTATGAAGATATTATCAGCTCATTGCAGAATATTTGGGAAGAATAAGAAAGTGTAAAGAAAAAATGAAAATTACTTATAATCTTGCCACACAGTTGTAACTACCAACATGTAGTGAATTTTCCTTTGAGTTGTTTATCTATGTGTAAATATAGGCATGAGATATAAACAACATTTAACAAAATTGAGATTATGCTTTATGTGTTTTCAGCCTGCTTTTATATACACTGCTTAAGCATCTGATTATTTTTCAAATGTCATAAAACTATTTGAATTCATACTGAATGGCTGCATAATATTCCATTGAATGGGTTTGGCTTACTTTATTTAATCATTCTATGTGATATTTGTGTTGTTTCCAGTTTTTTATTATTACAAATAACCCTGAGATGATTGTATAGGTGCATTAGCCTTTTATTGGGTCCCTGATGGTTTCCTTGGACAGATTCCTGGAAGAGAAATGACAGGATCAAAGGTATGAGTATTTATAAGATTCTGGTTCCATTTTGCCACTTTGCTTTTCAGAACGGTCATGCCAACTTCTACTCACATCCACACCAGTTGTCTGCCCACTTCACTCCACTGCCTTTGCCATGGTCACCAGTGTCCTCCAGGCTGCTGGATTCAGTGGTCAGTTCTTGGCGCTCATCCCCCTTAACTGTCAGCCTCGTTTGCTACAGTTGAATACTCTCTTCCCCAAGAGCCTCTCTTCCCTTGGGTTCAAGGTTTTGAGGACACCATTCTCTTTGGGGTTTTCCTTTCCTTCTCACACTCCTTTTCTGGTGCCCCCTTATATCTTTGACCCTTCAATAGGGCATGAGAGCTCAGTTTTCCATTTGCTGTCTTGTTGATCTGCAGATTCCCATCTCTCAATGCTATTCAAACAGAGGTGCCTTGTAAATTCATATCTGTAGGCCAGCCTACTCTCTGAAAATGAGCCTTGTCTACCCACTGTATCCTTAACAGGATGCCTGCTAGGTGTCTTAAACCTAGCCTTTCCACAGCTGTGTTTCTTCTTTCCCAAGCCCCCAGCCTGCCCTTCCACTGGCTTTTCCTATCTCATAAATGCTAATTTTGTCCTCTCAGTTGTTCAGGCCCAAACCCTATCAGTCAATTTGAGTTTTTTCCAACTCTTAATTATGATAAGCAACATTGAGATGAACGTACAGGTAGAAAACTTGGTAATGGATCTCCTCACTTTCTCTTTCACCCCCATCTATAAACAGACCCTTTTGATTTCTCCTTTAAAACATAACCAGAGGGACACCTGGGTGGCTCAGTCGGTTAAGCGGCTGCCTTTGGCTTAGGTCATGATCCTGTGGTCCTGGGATGGAGCCCCACCTCGGGCTCCCTGCTCAGTGGGGAGCCTGCTTCCCTTGTCCCTCTGCCCCTTCCTTCCCACCCCATACTTTCTTTCTTGCTCTTCTCTCTCTCTCTCTCAAATCAATCAATATATCAATCAACCTATCTTTACAAAAGAAACTGGAGATGGAGACAGAGCACACATCTCAGTACCTTAGCACTCTCCTTAGCCCAGGCTAACACCCTCTCCCCCTGGATCATTACAACGGCCTCCACCTGGACTCTGACACTGTCCTCGCTATGCCCTCCCTCCTGTGATGCTCTATGCAGTCAGAGGGGCAGCTGGACTGAAAGGATTGAGATACATGGCCTGTCGGTGCCTTGCTCAAAGCCTGCTGGTGCTTTCCACATCACTTGGAACTAAGCCGGGGTGCTTCTACCACCTACAGACCCCACCTCTGACTCTCCACCTCCTTGCCTTCTTTCCTAGCTCACTGGACTCCTACAACCTTTTTCTAATGTCACCTTCTCAGTGAGCCTTTCCTGACTGTGAAATTACACACCTTCTTCTCCAGCACTTCTGTCGCCGTTCCTGCTTTATTTTGCTCGAAGGACTTATCACCATCTGATAAGTGACATGTTATACGTATTTTTTAGCCTGTTGTCTCTTCTTCCCCCGCTAGCATGTATGCTCTCTGAGGGCAGAGATTCTCACTTGGTTTGATTATGGCTCTTATTCCGGTCCTTAAAATAGAGCTTGGCATAAAGACTCAGTAAATAATGGTTGAGTAAATAGTATTTTAGTGTGTATTTGATCTGTTTTAAATTTTCCTCAGCACATTGTTTTATGGCATTTCGTGCCTAATTGTATATTTTTATTTTTGTGGATTTTTGAAAAGGTTTTATTTATTTATTTGCGTGCGAGAGAGAGCAGGTGCGATCAGGGAGGGCAGAGGGGGAGGGAGAAAGAATCTGGACAGCCAGATGCTTAACTGACTGTGCTGCCGGCACTCCTAGTTTTGTGTTTTTACAAAAATTGTGGCAAAATGCTCATAATGTAAAATTGACCATCTTAAACCATTTTTAAGGGTATATTCAGTTAAGTACCGTCCCATTGTTGTGTGAGTCTCCAGACTCATATTTTATAAAACTAAAAGTCTCTACGCATTAAGCAACTCCTCATTCTTCATTCCTCTAGCCTCCATCATTCCACTCTCAGTCTCTATGGACTTGACTACTCTGGGTATCACATGGAAGTGGACTCATACAGTATTTGTCTGTTTGTGCTTGGCTTGTTTCACTTAACATAATGTCCTTGTATCTCATGCACATTGTAGCGTGTGTCAGAATCACCTTCCTTCTTAAGACTGAGTAATAGCTCATTGTGTGTATATGCCACATTTTGTTTATCTGTTTCTCCATCAGTGAATCCTTGGCGACTGTGAATAATGCTTTTATGAACATGGCTATACAAACATCTCTTTGAGACCCTGCTTTCAATTCTTTGGGGTATATATCCAGAAGTGAAAATGCTAGTTTGCACGAAATTCCATTTTAAATGTTTTGAGGAACCTCCATACTATTTTCCATGAGAGCTGTACCATATTACATTCCCACCAAAAATGCACAAGGCTTCAGTTTCTCCACATCTTCACCAACATGCTGTTTTCAGGTTTTAGTTTTTATCTTTTTTGATCATAGCCATCACAGTGGATGTGAGGTGTGCTGTCTCATTTGTGGTTTATGTGGTTTTTATTTGCATTTCCCTAATGATTGCCAATGATGAACATGTTTTCATGTGCTTTTTGGCCAATTTTTATGTTTTTTGGGGAAAATGACTATTCAAGTTCTTTGCCCATTTTTTTTATCCAGTTATTTGTTTCATGTTGTTGAGTTGTTGTTTCTGTGCTTTTTCTCTCTGACTGGCCTCAGGTGATTGTTGCTTTATTGGTGATGCCTATGTTAAATTCTGAAGGACAAGGAGAAATATGCTTAATACAATGGGTTGGGGTAGAAAGACAGGGGTCTAATCTTGGCAAAGTGAGTAGCATGTATTAATGGTAGTAGATGAAAGAGACGTGTAGAAGCATAAGTAAACATTGATGTGTATAAAATTTATATTTAGTTTATATATTTTTCTCAAAAGAGGATTTATATGTATATGTATATTGATGTGTGTGTGTATTATGTATATATTATGATAAGGTTTCTCAACAACAGTACTATTGACATTTTGTGTTGGATGATTATTCGTTGTGAGGTGTTGTCCTATATATTGTAGTGTGGTTAACAACACCTCTGGGCTAACATCACAAGATTTCAGTAACACCCTTGCCTGACCCCAGTTGTGGCAATTAAAATGTCTCTATTCATTGCTATATGTCCCCCGGGGGGCAGTAAGTTCTCCAGTCCTGTCCCAGTTGAGGACCACTGATATAAGAGATGTTAGATAGATGAGTGGATGGATGGATAGATAGATGTACAGATGGATGAAGGTGGTGGTGAATGCTAGTATATTGTTATAGCATGATTAAAAACCTTATCTATAGCAGCCTCTATTTATGTGTAAGTCAATATTCAACAACCTATCAATTACGTCAGTTGGTTTGGGGGTCAGCTTAAAGAGCATCTTTCTTATATTCTTTTGTGAGCTTGTATTGATATTATTGTTATTTCTTATTGAGTCCTAACTGTGCTAAGCGTCTCTCATTAAGACTTAATTATACAGTAAATTATAGTATTTCTCCTTTTCTGTTCAGAGGGACCCTACTTGTATTCTGATACCGTTTTCAGAGCATTGAACTACGGTTTATTCCTTTGCATTTCTGAGCTCTCTGGCAGAGTGAGAGACTGAGAAACCTTTAACTTTCACCCATTTTATAGGTGACAGAACAGAGAGGATACAATCGACTAAAATAACATATTCCTCAATGGTATTAGAAGACATGCCAAGCAACAGGAAAGGATACGTTGTGGGAAAGGATTATGGGAAGGATTTTGACCTCTTCAAAATTAATTTTGACTGGTTTAGATACAAATAAACTTGAAAGGCTTTTAAAAGCATAAGCTGGCTAAGCATAGCCCCACCTGATTCCTGAATTCTATGCATGACCTTTGCAATTTGCAAAACCCCATTAAAATTAGGGCTACTGTTGTTCAATTTTCCAAGGAATTTCTTGCCAAAAAACATTAGTTAAAAAAAAAATTCCAAATGTTGGTAAACTCTAAAGTTTGTCCATTTCTAATCTAAGATACAGATGATTCATATACAGTAAACAGCCAAATCCATAGAGACTGGCTGTATGAGGTTCTTCCCCCTAGCTCAGTAAAGTGTTTAATTCCATCAAGGGCTGGAATCTTCCTTTGACGAGAGGAGAGTGGTTATTCAAAGTCACGAATAAATTTAGCAAAGTCACGATTACCTACTGATGGGTGTTCATGGTGGCAGTGCTAGATATATGCAAATAGAGTGCATTTTTCTTAAAATATTACCAGCAGTGTAAAATGCATGTAAAATGTAGTTTTTTCTCTTTTACCCTTTTTGGTTTTTCTAATTGTGTTAAAAACAACAACAACAACAACCCAAAAAACATCATATAGGAGATCTGCTCCCTCATCTCATTTATTTATTTATTTTTTTAAATTTTTATTAACATATAATGTATTATTTGCCCCAGGGTACATGTCTGTGAATCGTCGGGCTTACATATTTCACAGCACTTAACAGCACATACCCTCCCCAATGTCCACAACCCAGCCACCCTATCCCTACCCACCCCTCCCCCCACCGCCGGCCACCCTTAGTTCATTTCTTGAGTCTAGGAGTCTCTTATGGTTTGTCTCCCTCCCCATCCCTTCCTGTTTCATTTCTCTCCCCCACCCCCCCAAACTCCCGCCTTGCCTCTCAAATTCTTCATATCAGAGAGATCATCTCATTTAAATGGTACAATACAGTATCATTAACTCTGAGCAGGACTGTTGTGCAGCAGCTCTCTAGAACTTTATCATCTTGCACGTCTGCAACTCTGTTCATTGAACAGCAACTCCCCTTTC
Organism: Procyon lotor; assembly: GCA_028646535.1. NCBI lineage: Eukaryota > Metazoa > Chordata > Mammalia > Carnivora > Procyonidae > Procyon > Procyon lotor. The sequence continues at coordinate 50,426,808 of CM053617.1, forward strand.
CCCCACACTGATCCCTTTCATTTTTATCCACAAAGCTCAGGAATGATGGGAGCAAAGAAGGAGGCATGTAATCCCCAAATTGCTTCAATTTGTCTCCAGCCTGCTTGGCATGCCTTCTGACTTCAGCTGTGCTCTTACCCAGGGTGATTTAAAGATAAAGGTTAATGTTTATTTAGCAGTTATGCATCTCTGCTAAGCTCTTTGAATCATTATCTCATTTAATCCTCTCAACAGCATTGTGAGTTAGATACAATTATTATCTCTCTCTTTTTTTTAATAGATGAGGAAAGAGACTTGGAAAAATTGAGTAATATCCTCACCTTTACACACAAAGTAGTAGCCTGAGGATTTGAACTCAAGCCCCCTGCCCCTAGAGCCTATAGCATCAATAACTCTCCTAAACCATTTGTGAAATACCCTTTTCCCCTTCCAGTACACACATATACTCCCACTGCAGATCTCATGTCAGGAAAAGTTGGGTAAAGAATCAAAGTGAAAAGGAAGCAAAAGCAAAATAAAACAAACAGAGGTCTCCAGTGAAAATTCTTCCTCATTCATATTGTCCAAATTGCACAAATACAGAATACAGAGACATCTAATGGGATCACCATAGGTTTTATACTTACATACCTGTAACTAAAAATTAAGGGGCAAAAGTTGTACATTCCTTTGTTTTAGTAGAAACAAACTATCATAACTTCATAAGAGTCACCTGCCTCGTTCATAAATTCAGTCCATGGACATATTTAATTTGGGTAAAATTTTAAAAAGTCTAATTCTATATATTTTTAGGAAAGTTGTGCACCTTTTATGTTGGCAAATTCCTCGCCACTCCTTGTCTTGCTTTTTTCTCTTCACTCACTTATTTTACCTGCTGTGCTCTCTTAAGCATTTGCATTTGAAATCCCTGCTTAATAGTAAAAGTTGGGGTGGATATGGGATGGTTTTATTTACATATGTCATATATTAATGTACAATACCCATATTTTACCTTGAGAACAACTTCTGACGAGGCATTTGCTCTCATATTTATCTTAATATTATGGTCCCTTCTTCCTTTTTTTTTTTTTTCCACTAACATTTTGTTTCCTGTTTGGATTCCTACTTATTTAATTCTTCATGGCCTCTAGGCCAGAGGTGGCTATAAATGAGAGGAGGAAAGGGGCTTTCTTGAAGCTGCCTTTTTTTTTTTTGGTGGATTTCTTAGAGATGCTTAAGAAAAGGATGAAGCCGTGCTTCTCTGACTCCTACTTGTCCCTTGGTAAAGAGAATAAAATGCTGTGGTTTCAAGGTTCAGGAAGTGTAAGTATTAGGGGCTGGTGGTGGCATTTGGGCCATTCAGAGGAGGTCATAGGCGAGTTGCTTTCCTCCTCTGGGCCTCAGTTTCCTTGTCTATAAAACACAACTGACAATAGTTCACCTGATTTGTGTTGAGGGTTCAATAAACTAGCTGGTGACCTGCCCAGCACCGATTCAAAATCCAGAATGTAAACGTTTCTGTTTCCCTTCATTTCATTCTTCTCAGAAACTGGCATTGAATACAGACACTGCCAGTGATATCAAAGTATATAAAAGGATTTCTGATGAGGGTGTCAGAGAAAGGTTGCAATAAAAATGTGCACTTGCCAACAGAAGCTCTCTAAAACCAACATGCAGTGTCAATATGCCTTATGTATGAATTCATTAATGTCCACGTGTGCTCCTATTTGCAGCATCAGTGTATGTGTGAGCATGTATTTGTGTGTGACACACATGCATGCATAATTTGTGTGGATAAATGTGCATACACAGCTATGTGTGTATGTGCACGCACGCACACGAGTGTGCACCCAGAAGGAAACTGCTGGGGGAAGAGACTACATTGCACTATATACTTGATGGTAACCTTATTCAGTATATAGTAACTCATGGTATAGAAATAAAGTCCGTTTATGATGTTGTTCTTATCTTCTAATTAAAATCATAGGCACGAAGCTTCTTTATACCTGCATAAAATAAGCAGTTTAATTTCTCTGCAGCAGGGGAAAATGATTTCATTGTCTGTTATGTAGCCCATCAGCACATGGTAGGAAGCAAGTGAGGGTGGTGATGAGAGCTTCCTTCTTCTCAGAGTATTTGTCCTCTCCGACTTCACGAGGAGCACAGATGCATCCTCGAGGTCTTCTCAAGGACAGTGGGGGGGGCTTTTATCTGCTGCCCCTACCCCTTCAGAGTGCCAGGGGAGGTGAAGCTACTCTGTGTATGAAAAATCCATCTCAGAACATTTCCCCTAGATTATTCACATATGAATGAAAAAAATATTATATTGCATCCTTTCCTTAAAAATTTGCTGATAACTAGTAATAACTTATTTCAATGAAGCCAAAGCAAATATTTGAGAAAAAGAAAGTAAGCTTGTCTTGGAAGCTATAGAGGAATAAAAGAGGAAAAGGACTATGAATCTTTGCAGTTAAAGGAATTGAATCTGTTTTAAAGCTTACTTTATAATAGTAATATATACTATAGTTAACATTTTTAAAATCCTGCTATTTAATAATTTTATTTTATAAGGTATGGAAATGTTTTTTCTTTGAGCCCTGTGGGTCGACCATGTGTAAGAAGTAACCCTAACGACTGGCGGCAGTATAGCCAAAGGGAGGAAAAACTCATTTGTTCATTTAGTCACTCAGCAAACGTGAGGAACTCAACGAAGCTGGGTCTTGCTGGATAATAAAGGTCAAAAGGGCTGTGGTGCTGATGACGCCAGGACAAAAGTAGGGGGCAGAGTTTGCTAGGCTATTTTAAGGATTTTAGAATATAGGTAGATCAATGATAAGCCATCTAATGCTTTTATATAGGGGGATGTTGGAATCAGATTTGTACTATAGGATAGTTGTTCTGGCCACAGTGTGACAAAGTGGATTAAGGGGCAGGAGGGGACAGCACTGAGATTGACTAGGGATATTTTACAGTAATCCAATGTAGAGATTATTATGTTTTGGACTATGGCAGTTATAATGGCAGGAAGAGAATGGATCTGATTTTAGAGCTAATTAATAGGTAAAATACATGGAGTTCAAAGACTAAATAATTTTCAGAGGTGAATGGGAAAGCAGAGTCAAAGATGAATCTCAGGTTTTTGGTTTTATATCATTTGTAGAAATATGAACTGAACCAGGCAGGGCCTGGTGGGAGAGGGATAGGACTGGGATCAGGTACATTCTGGGGCATGGTGTTTGAGGTTTTTGTGGACATCCAAAGAGAAGAATCTGCGCAGAAGCTGGGTCTGAGACTGAGAAGAGACCTGAGATCCAGATTGAATTTTTGAGTTATCCCCAGAAAGATGATAATTTAAAAAATAATAAAATAAATAAAAGCTTGGAAGAAGTCACTGAGGAACAGTGCATTGGATAAAAGAAAAGAGGGTCTACACTGATGGTTTAGCAATATTATATGGAGATCTGAGGATCAAAACAAATCTAAAGGAAGACAAGATGAATATGATATTATGGAAGCCCCTGGAAAAATGAAGGGTGGAATTGCCATTGGTATCAAAGACCATAGGATTTTAACTGTGGGAAAGGTCTGAGTGTCTAATTGTCTGTTGGATGAAATACTGGAAAGTCAGTCACACATTTAGTGAGACCAATATCACTGAGGTACTGTAAGTAGAAGCCAATCTGCACTGATGGGAGGGGGCTTTTAGGTAAGTACTGAAAGGTCAATCATAATTATATCGATCACTTATAAGACTATGTTATGTCAAGTGCTCAAAGCCATTTTCAGATATCATGATGCTCAATTGTTGCTGCTCTAGAGTTAAGTAGGTTTCCAAGGTGACTCATGATGAACAGAGAAGCGTTGAGTTTGAATCTCCTTCCTTGGATGCCACAGCCTTTCTACTCCACCATTCTTTCCATTTGGCTTGGGGATGATGCACTTTCTGGAGCAGCAGTCTTTGCCCCAGAGGCCTTTGGGGATATAGGCTTTGGAAAGTATGTAGAACAAAGGGATCATTGAAACCACTTAAGTCAATTAAATCACTCAAACAATTCATTCAGAAAGAACAAAACAAATAGTGGGATAAGAGGGGGGATCCTTTTTAAGACTAAAGGGCAGTAAGAACAATGGTGTGATGAAGAGTGCCCCGAAGAACTGAGGGATGGTGTGGGGATAGGGGCTGTGTGATGGTCCCAAGGTCAGAGAGGACAAAGGACTGTAAGAATATGCTCCCACCACTTAAAAGATGGACATCAACAGTGAAAGTACCAATAAGCTGGACATCACAACATGAAGCCTCATTTGTATGTAGTCCTAACCATGCATAATATTCCAGCAACGAAGGACTAAATCAGGAAAAAAATGCCAATATTTCATATAGAGACCCACATGCCCCTTTCTGTGCTGTGATATACAAGTACAGATGACTTTATATTTATGCTTTAATTTCTTGTATTTATTCTCTCATGCTAACCCCATCTGTATTTTCTCCTCTCTCCTTTCTTTAGATCATGCTTCTTAGTGATCCTGAAATGGAGAGCAGCATATTAATCAGCTCAGATGAGGGGGCCACCTACCAGAAATACCGGCTCACTTTCTACATCCAGAGTCTGCTCTTCCATCCCAAGCAGGAGGACTGGGTGCTGGCCTACAGTCTGGATCAAAAGGTGAGCAAACACTGTTGTTATTCACATCTTGTCACCCAGACACCACCTGGTGAAAAGCACTTGTTTACTTAGTCCAAAATTTGGAGGGGATTCAGTGACTTTCATCATTCCCGCTGGGCTTATTTGGTCCGTGGCAACGAACTTTCCTTTCTGCTCTTTAGTATCAAAATATGCAGGCAGGTGTATGTCACTTATTGGTAGAGCTGTTTATCATTTCATAGGCTTAAGATGGTTTCCTCTATAATTTTTTTTAACATCTTAATTTTATCTTATTGTTTTCAGTGGTATCCTCTATAATTTTGCTCATTTGACCTTTAGAACAATGCTGTGAAGCAAGTAGGAAATGTGTATTCATAGTAATTTTATGATGATTGTAGTAAATGAAGGTGCAGAAGGGTAAGGTGTTTTTTCAAGCCCCCAGCCAATAGTTGGACAAGCCAGAGCTGGAATGAATGTTGTCAGATTCCAAGTCTAGAGAATATTCCTGCATACCATGCTGTGTTGATTTGGGAAAATTTGAATATATCATTGTTTGTAGTTTAGCAAAGGAAGGGAAATTTCAATCATGTCCATTTTATTGTTTCCTAACAGCACCTTTCAGATATAATGATCCAATAAATCTTCTTTGAGCTCAAGATCCATTTATCCAGCTGTGTACTTGACCTTGTCTCTTGTATGTCTCCGAAGGCTCTTGGTTCAAGGTATTCCAAAAATGGACTTCTGCTCTCTCTCCAACAGCTCGTTCTCTTCCAGTGTTCCCTGGTATCCATTTGTATCCATTTGGTTGCAAAAGTCAGAGACCTAGGAGAGATATCTTAATACTTCCTTATTTCTAACCTAGCATCTGTAACCTATCATTCTATCTCCATCTCTTAATTCTGTGGACTTCTATTACCACCACTACTTAAACATAGGTTATATCTGTCATTCGAGTGATGACCATAACCTCTTCTAGTGTGTGGATACTGTAACCCGGACAATCCATTTCCCAAACGTAGATCTTTGGATTTCTGCATTTTCTTCTTGCTCGCAGAAATAAGACCACAGTCCTCCATAGAATCTGCTGGGACCTCCTTAGCAGGTCCCTCTTTGAACTTGACTCACCATTACCACTTTCCATTGAATGGCCTTCTCTCAGGCCTGTCAGGGGTGAGATTTGACATTGATTTATGTGACCTTTGATTACCTGTGTTCCTCACCAGACGACAAGCTCTAAGAGGGCAGGACCAGGTTTGGTTTTGCTCACCGATGCAGCACTGGTGCTAGCACAGTGCCTGGCACTGAACAGGTGCTCAGTAAGTATTTGTGAGGTGAACACATTAGTGGAGGAATGCATAAATGCTGTGTCATGAGCCTGCTGTAGCTGAGCAACTTACACTTAAGAAAAGGGACTTTAGATTATTCTTCCTTGTATTTCTGTAGAATAGAACAGTACAGTGCTTGATGCCAGACTATTATGTAGTCATGCTCAGGAATCAATCAGTGAAAGAAAATAGATAGTTCTAAGCACTGCCTTGTGTAGGGATATCCACAGATTAACCTTAATTGAAATAGATTTGCTTCTTCTCTCCTCTTTTAAATCCTGAGACAGTGGCTCCTCAGTATGTGTTTGAATATGTGATTGTAAATATGAGTGTGTGTGTGTGTGTGTGTGTGTGTGTGAAAGAGAGAGAGAGAGATGTCAGCACCTTTAAACAATAATTTCAGCATAACCTTTATATCTCTCATTAATAGAGCCTCACAGTGGGTGCCAGGTGCTTAATGCAATCCCCTAAGGACAGCCACATGACATTTGCAGAGTACCAGCCATTGCAAATACATTTCTTTCATGGCATCAAGTGGATATTGTATGAAAGACTTAGCCAAATGTCAGGTGGTCTGTGAGTTTGGATATTCTGTATTGCTATGAATTTTGAAGCTATATTGAAATAAAATAAATTTTGGGGCTATTGTTAAAGGCTGGATGGTAATTTATGTAGATGACACTGAAAAGTTCTAAACTATGTTTTTATTTATACAGAGACAAGCTAGGTTAGACATCTTGTGCCAAGAGGTTGGTAAACCAAATGCGGTATGCCTTGGGTGTATCTAGAAGGAGTATCCTTTTCCCCCATTTCCATAGCACTGAGAACATCTGGGGCATTGCTCATGAAGTAGTCTTGTGGATATAACGCATTCAAAATACTTTCAGGCTTGGTGGCTGCTTTTTTACATAGTAAAAATATTTGGAAATGTGGCAGTGGGTGTTGATGGATTTTCCTAATCACACTGCACATTTCTGGATGTATTATTCCTTAGGTCCTCTTTCTTGTTGACATCTTTTGCATAAAGTGGCTGAATGTTCTTCAGGCCCATAAAGTTTCTAACTGGTACCCTGCCATTCTTTTAAATAAATGGTGTGAGGAGGCAGATGATGCCCCTGGCAATGTTTGCAGACTTGGCATAAAACACCTAGCCTCCATTGTCCATGGTTTTTCTTTATTTTGGAATAATTTATTGGTTTAGAGTCAAGGAGAGGGATGTTATGCAGCAGCGGATGGAGAGTTGAGATTGATATACCAATGTCTTATTACAGACTGGAACCTTCTCTGATGTGCATGCATTGAGGCAGCTAGTTTCTTCTAGAGAAAATGAAAAGTGTTAGTAGGAAGGTAACTGCAGCATAGAAGGGAGATGTTTGTGGTGAGGAGTGAATCGATGTTTCCATTATTGTGCCTTTGATGAAATGCACTAGCAATTTCTTTAGAATCGGTAAGGCTATCTCGTTATGTTGTATGTATTACAAAAGACCTAATTGAATGATATTTTAAAGGGACAATATCCAATTGCTTTACCTTCCAAATTGCTACCTCAAAGCTGCAGGAGACTTGCCAAGAGATCTCACGGGTAAAGGCACCGCTGGAGAATTAAGGAAACACCTTCTGCATAGAACAAAATTGTAGCCAGAAATTGAGAAATGCACATAACATTGTGTTAGTTGAGATGCTGGATGGCAGGTTGTGAATCAACTGGGAAACACGGCTACCTTGTACTGGTCAAGGCTAGGTTGTGGGGGATCACCTAAGCCTCCCAACTTCCAAAGCTGCAAAGAGGTGGGGAGGTAGGGATAAATGTACCTTGCACATAACCCTTTGGAGGGCCATGACTCTCCACTTCTGATGTGTCATAATATAGCAAAGTTCTTCTGTTTCCTGTTCAGCTTGACCTGGGCTTTTGACCAAGTGCTTCCATTCTGGCCATCCTAGGAACTTCCCAATTCCCGCTCATTCCTGTGCCAGCTCCTCCTCTGGCCTACAGATTCTTCTGGCACTTTGCACTTTAGTTAGAAGAACTCACTATTTATTAAGACGAGAGATTCTTTCTTGGCTATATGAATCTTTGGAAATACTTCATAAGAATTTTTGCAAAACAACTGGCAAAAGTAATAAGTTATGGTTGATCAAATTGGAATAATAAAAGAAAAACTACTTCTCTCCTCTCCTCTCTGAATCAGAGCCCTACATTGTCTTTGGAGGGCTGTGTATTTACAGTTATTTAAGAGACAGGATTCTTTTTTGTTGTTTCCATCAGGCTGTGGCCTCACTGATGACTGAAACTACACTGTGATGTTTTGGATTAGCTGGAGGGCTCAATAATATTATTCAAACTGAGATTTAAAAAAAAGACTTTGAGATAGGTCTTGAGGATATTAAGTCCTCTAAATGGATAGGTGTTATTCTCATTGTTGTAGAAAGTTGGATTTTTAAACAGTCCTCATTTTGACAAGACTTGGTGTACTTTTATTTTTCTTCTTTTTCTTCCTCCTCCTCCTCCCCCTCCTCCTCCTCCTTCTTAGTGGGTACATGCTCATGTATTCACGGATGCATACGTTCTGGCACAGGGGTCTTCCGTAGGAGACTGTTGAAAAGAGCTGTTTTTCTGCTGGAGTGGTGGAGTTATAAAACTCTCTATTATCATTTATCTCTTGGAAAAATGGAACTTTAGCAGATACAGCCGGCTTTGGCAATCAGAGATGAGGAACTCCATGGGATTTCAGACTCTGTTGTTATTCAACACTTCTGGGCTAGACTGGTCTGGAATTAATATTTTCAATGCAAAAGCCACTTCCTGAAACACTAGCACACATAAAGAAGAGTTGCTGTTCTAGAAGGTGGAGTGGGCTGCTCTGTGTGTTTTTTGTTGTTTTTTGTTGTTGTTGTTGTTTTTAATCACCTACTACCAGCCAAGATCAATAGTAGCTGACAGATTGACAAGCTGGTTAAAGAGCTGATGTGGTTTTGGGCATGGTTACTGACCAAACAGAGTCCACAGCTGAAGAGGTGATGGTGGTTCCATGCAGGCTTTGCTGGTTGGACCCTACCTGGAAGGCCTGCATGAACAGGGCACTGGCGAATTCGAGTATCTGGAGTATGGACTATCCCTTAAAAACCAAGGTTTTAGATATTTAGGTATATCCGGAGTACTGAATTTAAAAATTCAAAAGGAAGTTTAAACCTGTACTTCGGAAATGCTGGATACAAATGACACTATTCCTCTCATTTGTATTCTCCTGTAAACCCTCAGATTAGAAATGTAATTGTATTCAGAGCTCCAGGATTAGCAGGTGATGACAATGTTCCTCGGTAGCCATTGGCAGAAACAGGCTTTATATCTCCCCACCTGGTGAGGATAAAGCTGCTGGGGATTAACTAGGGATGACCGTGGTTTTGAAGCATATCCTCTATGGAATGAGAGTACTACTGAAGGGCACCTTCTGTTCAAAGAAAAAACATTGCAATTTCATTAGGTCCCTCCCATGCCCATAAAATCATTTGTGTATCATTGGAGAGAAAGAAAATCCAGAACCCCACTCACCTATGGCAAGCTGACTATGCTCTTTAAGAGATCTTGGTGGTACAGTGGGGATGTGCTGTCTCCATCACCATAGAAACACCAGTTTCCATGAGGCCGCTTTCATGGAGGTAGAAACAGAAACAGTGGGCCAAGAATGGCCCATTTTTATTAAGGAGGTGGAGTGATCTCTGTGTTATTCAGATATTACCATTAATCTGTCTGAGCTGAGTTCTAAATGAAAAAACTAGTTGAATGTATAATTCAGTAAGGGTCATGCAGTGAAAATCTCCACCCATGTCAACTTGGCTCATGAGAACGTTAGCTCAAAGGAACAACCTTCAACACATTTATGGATCTGGTGGTCTTTGTCATCTCAAACCTGCTTCTCTGTATCTTGTCATGGAGTTTCTGTGCTTTACCTTTACCTTCTAGGTGTCCATTTTTCGTAAGCTGACACATTTCTGTCAGAGAAAAGAATATTTGCTAAAATAATTAATGGGAAGTGCAGGGTATATATGTATTAGCTAGGGTACTCAAGACCTTTCCCCAACACCTTTCCCAAAGCAATTAGACTCTCATGGTAGAAATTCTGCCAAGGTGGTATTTTGGGGAAGGAGCTGACTGCAGCCACAGGTGGGAAGGAGGTGGAGCAGTGTCACAGACCTCTCTGCCTTCTTTCACCCATTTCCTCTATGGAGTGACTACGTCTTCTGCATGCCCTGATCCTTTGTGTTTACACTGCTGCCCAGTGTCCCTAATTCTGACTCTATGTTTCCAGTTTTTCTTGTTGGACTCAGGACTTTTTCTGCTTGTCCCTTCCTGAACAAGCCTCTCTAGACTTAGGAACTTGTCTACCTGACCTGACCATTCCTTCTATCCTGCCTCCATTATCTGCCTCCATTTTGGCCACTCACCCTGGTATGACAGCACCTGACCTTTTAAGTCTGGGTCAGTCTCTAAATCTTTGAAGGCAAGGTATAACATACATATAGGAAAGTGCACACCTCATGAGGTCGATGAATTTTCATAAAATGAATTCACCTATGAAACTAGCACCCTGATTAAAGGAGCATGTGACTGGCTTCCCAGAATCCCCTTGTGCACTGTGCAGTCATTATCCTCCACCCTCTGAGGGGCCGCTTTCAGTCAGGATCATTTTTTTAAAAGATTTATTTATTTCCTTGAGTGGGAGTGAGAATGAGCAGGGGGAGGGGCAGAGGCAGAGGGAGAGAGAGAATTATCAAGCAGACTCCCCACTGAATGCAAAGCATGACCTGAGGTGAAATCAAGAGTCAGACGTGTAACCGACTGAGCCCCCCAGGTGCCCCTGTGGATGTCTCCTGATGCACCTTGTGGAGGAGTCTTCCAGGAAGGCAAACTCATTTGCATGACCATGAAAACTATTTCAGAATATGGGTTTCACCTCAACTTCCCAGGAATGGTATTGTCCTTATGGCACAGAAAGGAACACATTTTTAAAAATGAAACCTGTGAAATTAATATTAAAGGGGACTTTGTTTTGAAAATTTCTTTATGAATGCTCTGTATGAATTAGGCTTACTCAACATCATTGGATTATTGTCTTTGGTTCAATCTAATTCTCTAAAGTTAATATTTTTTAAGTTCTCCTTCTCTGTCATTTCCCTCACCTGCTGTTTCCTAACTTTTCTTCTAAGGAATTCATCTTTGGCTTTTCCTTCACCAGTTTAGCCAGAAATCAGCTGCATGACACTACAAATGACTCTGACTGAGGCAAAATTGAGGCAAAACCCATATTCTGACATAATATTGATGGTTGTGTGAATGAGTTTGCCTTCCTGGAAGGCACCTGAGCAGTGTGTATCAGGGGACATACACATGGGGGCCTGGGTGGCTCAGTCGGTTAAGCATCTGATTTTTGATTTTGGCTCAGGTCCCAATCTCAGAGTTGTGGGATTGAGCCTTCAATCAGGCTTCTCGTTCAGCTGGGAGTCTGCTGGATATTCTTTCTCCTTCTCCCTCTGACCCTCCCCCTACCTGGCATGTACTTGTGCCCCCTCTCTCTCTCAAATAAATAAATAAATCTTAAAAAAAAAGGAGACATACATTTCATAACTTTGATCCAGTGGTTCATTTACTCCAATACTGAGATTGTACCAAGAGAATAATACCAAATACCACAAGGTTTTAGGTATGATGATGTTTATCACAGTCATTCATAATGGGAAAAAATGCTTTGAATCTTACTGAATGCCTAACATTAAAAGACTTTAAATCATGGTCCATACATGCCAGAATGTTATGCAGCTATCAAAATGGTAGTTATGATGACCATGTAACAGCATGAATACACATTAGCTCCTATTTGATACATATATATCTCATATTACATGCATAATAAATATATACATATATATTCATGCATGAGATATGTGAAGTAGGGCTACTTGAATACAGATATGCAAAAAATAAAATAAGACAAAAGGAAGAAGAAAGGAAGCAAAGAGGGAGGGAAGGAAAAAAACTTTAAAAGGAATGGAATTTGAATTATTCCCAGATATTTCCTTCATTCTCTTCAGATGATGGAATTATGTTTATTTTTTTTCATACCATTTGTTTTCTAAGTTTTCTGTTATTTCATTAGATTACTTTTATAATTGAAAAAATTCTGAAAAACGATCTACTTCAAATAGCTTATGTTCAGTCCTAGTTGTAAGATAGTGCTCTTAAAAAACATTTTAGGTGTGAATAAGGTCACTTTAGGTAAAATTGACTCAAAACATTTTTAAATACCTTTTCAAGAGGCATTGTGGTGCAGAGGGAAATTTCCCTGAACTCGGAATATACTGAGTCTAAGATTTCTCTTTTCTTCAGCTTTGCTTTTCACTCTGGTCCCTTTTAAACTGTGAAACTCTAGAAATTATGTTTTTTCTCCTCACAAAAAGTGCACTCTTGTTGTATAGAACCTCAATCTATATTATTTACAACTCAGCAATAGATACTGGCTTTATTATTTAGAAGCACCCACTATAGATAGATGTTAAGGAAGTGATTTATTCTAGTAGTTTTTCAGATGAATTTTGCGACTATATCCCCAAACTGAATTAGTATTTGGTTATTTGATTTGACAGCTGTAATGGAAACAAAAGCTCTGGAGCCAAGGGGTGGAGACATACACAATGAATTAGGTCTGTACTGAGTAACCCTTACACGCCCATGTTACGTTGTTCCGCGCTGGACATGTAGGTGCTTCTCAGAAATGGAGGTGTGTGCCTTTAAATATCTCCTCTGTATGGGCAGTGACAGGTGCTTTTATGTACATTATTATATTGAATTCTCATAGGAGCCTGCAAGGTGGGGATAGTATTATTTCCAAGTTACAAGTGAGCATATGACTCTTGAGAGCAATGTTAACTTGCCCAAGGTCACATAGCCAGTGAGGGGCCTGGCCTGCTCTCTATCCTAGGCTTTCCTGAGATTCCCCACTACAACTCACCACCGCACCTCACTCTCTCTAGTGGGTAGACAGACTCACCACCACATCACGGCAGGAACGTATATGGGCCACTTCACACTGAATCCCAGCCCCAGAAAGCACTGTAATAATGAGACAACAAAATCAGCCATGCCAAGATTCGACCTTCAGATGAATCCCGTGGGTCTTCTGTCACATCCCTCAGCTGATGGCACATTCCAGGATGGGACCTTGAGGCCGGAAGCCATCAAACTGCTTACTGATGTTAGGCCATAGGACTAAATAATTCTGCCTCCAGCAGAAAAAATAAACAACAAGGCAGTTGTGTTTCCTTTTCAGGTTTTGTCCATTTTTACTCTCTTTGCCCATCAATTTGTTCCAACATGTGGGTTAATATGTAGATTAAACCCAAGAGTTTGCCATTTAAATAGGTAATACTATGATTTGAAGTTTTTTTTAGGAAGTTTATGGAGACAACATCTTTAATATGGTAATGAAGATAGAAGTTGAAATCATTTAACTTCATTTACAAATCATGAATATGTATTATGCTTTAAATGAAAAGAAGGGCTAAAACAGATATAGTGTTTGTTCAATTTACTAAAGAGAAGACAATTTGTCAAGATTTTTCCCCCAAAACTCAAGCAATATGCAAATGTAGGAAAATCAGACCCCCATGTTAATTCCATGGCATGATGAATATTTTTATAATCCTAATTAGTACCAGTCATTTAGTCTAGCAATTTCCCCCAATCTAGCCAATTTGAAATTAAAATAGATGCCTTGATTACAAAACTCATTAGCACAGAAGCACCCTTCTCACTAACCAGTTCATTTAAAATGCACAAACTGAATGAAGTGTGGAACACTTGTGTTGTCAATTGGCATAAGTGAAGTGAGTCTTAATTGGAAGCATTGTGAAGTACTTGTATTGCTGCATGTTTCATTGCAGTATAATATATCATTCATTAAATGTAACAAAAGCAACTTTTAAATGGTTTAATTAAGCGGAGTTGGTGCACTTGGTAATTTTTATAAAGTCGAATGTCACAATTGTTTGCATTTGAAGTCCTGATGGGTATTAATGTCAGGAAGACGAAGTCTGACTCTGCATTCATCACTCCGATTATGTGAAGAATGGCAGGTTTAATGTGAGAGGAGAAAATTAAATTCTAGAACATTGACTTCTTACTTAAAAGGACCCACATGCGTATTGTCCTCCTGCACGTGGCCGTGAAAACTCCCAAAGTGGCTGATTTCTGGCTGGGGGTGGAGATGAAGGGCTGAGGACTAAGAGTGAAATGGAAGGCGCAAATAACAGTTGGAGATTTTTCTTTTTGTCATTTCTTTTTTAATTTTCTTTTTTAATCAAGGGAGGAAGTAGTAGGTGGAGAGAAACTCTATCCAATATATTTTCATCTACGCAAAAGAGCAATAGAGATGTGTGGCAGTGCAGATTGATGTTCTGTCTAAGCCAAATGTGGTGGGAGGGGGAGGGAAAGGGGAAACTGGCTCCAGACCAGGGAAATGCTGGAAATGGGGACTCCGCAGAAGTTCTGAGCTGGAGCCAGATAGCAAGGAGTTCGAGGCTGGTTTTTGCATAGAAGTTTACAGAATGAGTTGCCATAATGGCGGTCCTGGATGCATCAGGTCTAGGACAAGCAGGGACGCCATTGCTCTGTTGATATTTATTCTCCATGTATTCCCGATGTCAGCTGTTACCTCATGTTTATGGACTGTTTCAGCCCCACGTCAATGGGGATGCAAAACTTAGCCATGTCATTGGTCTAATCTAATTTTAACAGACACTGTTGATGTCCTGCCCACATGCATTTGGTATTTCCACTGTAGTGTACTCCCACTGACATCTGACTGCTAGAATTTACATTTCTTTGCTGGAAGCCTGTCTCTAGACCCTCTAGAGGCTACCCCACTCTTCTGCGTGTTACGCAGCAGAAGGGCCAGGGAGCCAACATGTGGGAGTGGGCCTCAGACAGTGACCAACAGAATTTGGTGTATAGATCCTCTTGTTCCCTCATTTCTCCTGTGGGACAACTCTGAGTCACGTGTTCTACACTGTTTTCTAGAATTTCCCACTGCAGGTAAGCCGTAGTTGCCCAGAGAGTTAGCTGGCTTTATAATATACCATGTATTGACTGCCTTCCATTGCTTGGGTAATTTCTCTACTCCCATATTGTCCCCCAAATTAATGACTTAATTCTTGGGTCATTGACTGCCTAGAACCAACTATGCCAAGCATTTTGTGATTAGGTGATGGTAGCTGAAGAATTCTGGTGTCAAGGATCGTAGCCCATAGGTTTCCACTCAGGAAATTCCCTTCAACGTTTCTGTGTCCCTAGGCTCTCTTCTGTCATGCCACCCTCTGGTGAGGAAAACCAGAAGCTGAATGATGCCCCCTCCCCCAGTGATCTCCACTTCTCAATCACCAGAATGTTTCCCTACAGGGCAGGAGGGACTGGGCAGATGTGATTAAGTTAAAGATCTTGAGATAGAGAATCCTAGATTACCCAAGTGAGCCCAGTGTAATCACAAGAGTTCTTATAAGAGGAGGGCAGAAAAGGAAGGGTCAAAGAAATATGACAGTCGAAACAGAAGTTGGACTGATGCTCTTTAAAGATGGTGCCATGAGGGACACCTGGGTGGCTCAGCCAGTTAAGCGGCTGCCTTCAGTTCAGGTCATGATCCCAGAGTCCTGGGATCGATTCCCTCATCAGGCTCCTTGCCCAATGGGAACCTGCTTCTCTCTCTGCCTACAGCATCACCTGCTTGTGTGCACTCTCCTTCTCTCTTTCTCTCTCTGACAAATAAATAAATAAAATCTTTAAAAAAAAAAAAAAGATCGTGCCATGAGGGCAGGGAATGCAGATGACCTCTAGAAGCTGTAAAAACAAGGATATGGATTCTCCCCTGGAGTCTCCAAAAGGAATTGCAGCCACGTGGATACCTTGATTTTAACCTTAGACTGATTTCAGATTTCTGACTTCCAGATAATATTATAATTTATATTCTATAAATTCTATTTATACTTATAAATTAAATTTAGGTTCTGTAAATTATAAATAAATAACAGACTTGTGTTGTTTTCAGTCACTAGGTTTGTGGTAATTTGCTATAGGAGAGGAAACTGATACCCTCACTGACCCTTCCCACAGCCTCAGTAGGTCTTCTGTCCCACAGCAGACAAAATCCACAGCTTGTCTGTATCTGCTTCTTGGATGCCCAGGCATCCACAGACCCAAACCCAGGCCATTCAGGCTATACTTTGACTCCTCTTTACATTGATCCACGAAGTCCTAAAGTAAGAAGAGATCCTCCTGAGAGTAATTCTGGTGGGGCGAAAAAGTTCTCTGTCTTGTCACATAATTATATTATTTTGCTTTGCCTTAATGAGTATCATAGACTAGGTGGATTAAATAATAGAAATATAAGGTCTCATGGTTCTGGAAGCTAGAAATCTGAGATCAAAGTGTCAGCAGGATTGGTTTCTTCCGAAGTCTCTCTCCTTGGCTTATGGATGGCCATCTTCTTCCTGCTTCTTCACATGGTCTTCCACCTGCGTGTATCTATGCCCTAATCTCCTCTTTTTATAAGGAGACCAGTCATAGTGCATTAGGGCCCACAACCTCATTTTAACTTAACTAACTCTTTAAATGACCTGTCTCCAAATACAGTCAACATCCCCAAGGTACTGGGGGTGAGGACTTTAACATATGGATTTGGAGGGAACACAGTCCACCTATAGCATATATACATATCAAGGTTGGTGAGTGATGAAAGTCTTATTGAGCTTTGGGTCTCTACTCTCCTGTGTGAGGGGAGAGTAGGAGTCCATTTCTGCTTTGTAGCCTGAAATGTTCCTGAGACATGTGGAATGGAACCAACCACCAGGAAGGACTTGCAGTGGGGGTGGGGGTGATGAAGTGAGGGTGGGACTTATCCCTAAGATGAAAATCAGAGCCACATGAGAGGTCCTGAGACTGGTCAGGAAGGTTGCAAACTGATCTTTGGGTTTAACTCTGGATAAAGTTAGGAAATCATAGAAGTGCACAACAGAAAAGATGGTGCCCAGGCCAAGAGACCACTGGGAAGAACTTTGAGGAAACAGAGTCTGAAAGAAGTCTGAGATGGAAACTTATCCTTTAGAATCATGGCTATGTGCTTGTATAATCTAGATTTGTTTAGTTTGGTTTTATTTTGGTATTTTATTTTTATTCTTTCTTTGCACTTGAAAATGTCAGTAGATCTCAGATGTGCCAGAAGTTACAGAAAGAGGTTTGGTTGACCTTAATGTGTTAGAGATCTTCCTCTTCCTTCTCTTCCTCCTCTTCCTCCTTCCCCTCCTCCATCGCCTCCTCCTCCACCTTTTTCTTCTTCTTTTTTGAATATAGTCGACACATGATATTACATTAGTTTCAGGTATACAACTTAGTGATTTGACAAGTTTATACATTATACTGTGTTCATCACAAGTGTAGCTACCATCTGTCCCATTACATGGCTATCACGGTATCCTTGACTGTATTCCTTATGCTGTGCATTTATTTCTGTGACTTACTCATTTTCTAACTGGAGACCTGTATGTCCCTCTCCCCTTCACCCATTTTACCCAACTCCCTATCCCTCTGACAACCATCAGTTTCTTCTTAAAATTTATTGTTGACTTACTTGCAGTTTGGAGGATAAATTTAGCTTAGCACATAGACCATCATAGTTTGGATCCTGTTTAACTTCCTACCCCTCTTTCCTTAACTCATGCCACAGGGCCCTCCTGTTTCACACCAGAATACCTTGGCACACGCGCTTCCCCTTCTTCATCTAGCTAGTCCTAAAACTCGGCGCAAATATGACTTTCAAGAGAAAGCTTTCCCTGGCCAACATTGTCTGTGGAAACATAACTAAATTTACGAAACTTTTGAGAAAAATCTGGAAAGTGGCTCTTCATTTCAGTGTATAGAAAGTTTTTTATTTTATGGTTTTACATTTTATAATTAGCTAAGAGATAGAGGGACTAATGTTTTTTCTTGGTGTTTTACAACATGCAACGATCTTCAATTGTCCCCGGACAAGAGATAAATAGGACTTGGATTAAGGTAATCATTGTGGGTTGAAAAGAAAGAGGACAAAAGATACAGTGATTTGAAAATAGAAGCAGATTTTGTGACTGCATAAAGTCACAGGGAAGAAGAGTGCCCGATGACTCGGACCGTGACAAGAGTCAAAGGATACCATCGATCTGATGGGCTGGTTGCCTGAAAAAATATCTAAAGCCAAGGGCTGTGCCCACAGCATGTTTCATTCCTGACAAAGGAGATGCCTGTTTCTCAAAGCACAGGGTAGTAGAGGGTAGGCCCTGGTGGGCCTGGCTGCCAAGGTATACCACGGAGGCGATAATGACCTTCCTTTGTGGTCACTTTTCCTGTTAGCTGCTTTTCTGACATTTTGCCCCAGTGCCTCCCTCAGCTGCTCAGAGTGCCGGAGGCAGCAGCCAGCACCATGGCTAAGTTATTGAGACAAGGCTCTTTAAAATGGAGACTTTTTAATTTAAAGCGCTTGGTAGCGATACCAGAGGTTGTAATCTAGAAGCTTTGTAATAGGCAGCTGGGGAATGAGTGAGGGAAAAAAGATATATTAACTTTCCTTTCTTCAAATACCATTGTACTAATATTGAGCTTGAATGTTTTCATAATTAAGATGTGGGAAGGTGGCTGAGGAATCCACTCTCCCATGTCTATTTGGCCTGGATGGTTTCTGAAAAACCTTCTAGCCCAGAGGCTCCAACCCCCGAAGGGAGCTTTCGAGTTTCATGAGTAGATCATTACTTGTGATATAATCGGTCTACCCTTAGGTTTATACTGTCTCTTTCCTTTTTTTTTGATGCCGACAATGCCAGTTTAATCGTCAGTTAAAAAACTGATATTATTTGTGTAATCTCCTTGGGTGGTATCACACCATTAGTCATTAAAAATCACTGAAATTATGCCACAATGTTTGTCTTTTTTCCTTCCCAGTAACTTACTAACAGAGACCAGAATATAACAAACCCCAACAGATTCCTGTTTCAAAATACTGAAAAAAACTTTTTCTCAAGTGAAAAAATGATAAGATAAATGGGAAAATGAAAAGCAAAAGAGCAAAAACCATTTCTTTGCTTTTAAGTGTATGTCATTGAAAGTATCAACAACCTACTCTTTATCACAGAGATACCAGGTCAGGGGCATTATATTCAACAAATATTTACTGAGGACCTACTCGGTGCCAGGACCTAGGGATTCAGTAATGAAGGGTACTGATACTATACTAGCTCTGGTGTCATGGAAGGAGAGACATTGATCAAATAAGTAATTGGTGGCAGTTCTGACAAGTGCTACAAAATGGAAGTATTGATTGTTACAAGAGCATATTTTGGGGGGAGGTCTGACCTAGCCTCAGAAATGTTTGACATTATTGCTGTACTCAAAGAGTTAAGATACTCTTTTGAAGTAAACATTTTTAAGTGCTCATAAGCAATATTTAAAATAAAGCTAAGACCACTGTATAAGAGTTGCCTTTAGATTCCTTT
>CM053617.1:50446420-50540113 GCA_028646535.1 Procyon lotor
TCACCCCTCCTAAGGCAACCTGGTGGTCCCCCGTTCCTGGGAGTTCACCATATTGATGCTGAACTTAGTGCAGACACCTGATTGGCATAGCGCTCTACAGCCCAGAACTCCTGGGCTCAAGCAATCCTCCTGCCTCAGCCTCCCGAGTAGCTGGGACTATAGGTGTGCACCACTGCACCCGGCTTTTTTTTTTTTTTTTTTAAAGAGAGAGTGATAGGGAAGGACAGAGGGAGAGGGAGAGAGAGAAAATCTTAAGCAGACTCCATGCCCAGCCTGGTGCCCAACACAAGGCTCAATCTCACAACCCTGAGATCATGACTTGAGCTGAAATGAAGAGTTGGATGCTCAACCCACTGAGCCATCGAGGCACCTCTAGTTGCTTTCAGATTTCTGTAAAAACTTTATCTAGGTACAATGACATTCAGTAACTGCATGAGTTAAAGTGTACACATTGGACAGGTGTTGACATGAATATACCCATGCACCCATAACTACAGAGAAAATGAGCATATCCATCACTCACCCCCACCCCAGAGTTTCCTTGTGCCCCTTCATAATTCCTTCCTCCCACCCTTCTTCATTACCCCATTGCCACCATAGTCACAGTTGGGGATTTGCTCACAGTCACAATAGAATAATTTGCATTCTATAGCGTTTTTGTAAAAGGAGTCATACAATGTATACTCAATTTTTTGCATAACTTTTTTTCATTATTTTGAGATTCACCCATATTGTTGTGTGTATGAGTATTTATTTATTTAAACATAATGGTTAACATTCCATTTTATGGATAAACTAACATTGGTTTATTTATTAGCCCACAAATGGACATTTGCTGTGAATCTAGGTTTTGGCTATTACAAATAAAGCTGCTGTGACCAGTCCTGTGCAAGTATTTCTATGGCTAAATATGCTCTGATTTCTGTTGGGCAAATACCAAGTGGTGAAATGACTGAGTCTAATGGTAAATATAGCTTCCAATTTTTTATGAAAATGACAAACTTTATTCCAAAGTAGTTGTGCCATTTTACACTTCCACGAGGTATACATGCAATGTGCAGGTGCTCCACAACCCTGTTAACACTCATTATGGTCTGTCTTTTCAATTTTTGCCTAGATTCTAATAAGTGGGCAGTTGTATCTCACAACCTCCATTCTCTTAGTAAGTCAGCTGTTGTGAGCATATTTTCATGTGCTTGATTACAATCTATATATTTTCTTTGGTCTCTGGGCAAATATTTTGCCCCCTGAAAAATTTTTTGTGTTATTATTGAGTGTTGAAAGCTCTTCTATATTTGGGATAAAAAGTCCTTTTTCATATATGTGGTTTGCAGATATTTTCTCCACTACCATAGCTTGTCTTTTAATTCTCTTAACAGTGTCTTTCAATGAAGAGAAGTTTATAATTTATATGAAGTGTAATTTGTCAATTATTCATTTTTGGATTATGCTTTTGGTGTCATATCTAAGAAATCTTTGTCTAAGTCAAGGTCACAGGGATATTTTTTCCTTCTGCTCATTTCTAGAAGTTTTATAGTTTTATGTCTTATATTCAGAACTCTGATCTATTTTGAGTTAAATTTGTGAGGTATGAGATAAAGTTTATTATTATTGTCTATCTCCATTGAGTTGAGTTCGCACTTTTGTCAGAAATCAATTGTCCATATATATGCAGGTATTTTCCTGGACTCTGTTCTAATCCATTCATCTAGTGTTCTGTCTTGACACTAATAGTACATTGTCTTGATTATCAGAGTTTTATTAAAGTCTTGATGTCCAGGAATGTAAGTCTTCCTAGTTTTTCTTTTTTCTTTTTTTTTTTTAAAGATTTTATTTATTTGATAGAGAGAAACACAGCGAGAGAGGGAACACAAGCAGAGGGAATGGCATCGGGAGAAGCAGGCTCCCCGCCGAGCAGAGAGCCCGATGTGGGGCTCGATCCCAGGACCCCGGGATCATGACCTGAGCTGAAGGCAGACGCTTAACGACTGAGCCACCCAGGTGCCCCCCTAGTTTTTCTTTATGGAAGTTCTCTTCATCATTTTAGGTATTTTGCATTTCCGTATGAATTTAAAAATCAACTTGTCAATTTCTACCCTCCTAATGATCAATAGATCATTCAGAGAACAATGGATATTTTACAAACGTTGAGTCTTCTAATTCATGGCCACATTATATCTCTCCATGTATTTAGGTTTCCTTTAATTTAGCTCAGTGATATTTTATAGCTTTTAGTTTCTAGATCTTGTACCTCTTTTGCCAGACTTATCCCTAAACATAATAAATGTGATTTGAAAAAAAATTCAAAATTCAATACTTTAATCTTTATTGGTACTTTGTAGAACAAGTAGAAAGAAAAATCAGTAAAGATGTGGAAGAATTGAACAACACAATCAACTAACTTGACCTAATCGATTTTGATAGAACATTTCACCCAAAAAAAAAGCAGAACACACATTCTTCTTAAGTGCATATGGAACATTTACCAAAATTGGCCATATTCTGGTCCTTAGTGACTGACTACACTTACTATAATTCTTCACTCATAAAATGGAACTATTTTGACTAGTTTGAGAGAAATATGAAAATTGCCTAATGTGTGAAAAAGTATTTTGAAGCCATTAGAGAGACTGAGAATCAAGAATTAATAGTAGAAAAAAAAAATCCTTACTACTATAATGTGACTTTAAAATGTCAAGTAAGTACAAACCTCCACCCTCACATCCCATTGTGTATTTTAGTTCAGTGGAGAGAGATTGAGACAGTGCAGTGGAAGGTGAAAAAAAGTGGCTTTGGGGGGATAGTTCATGGAAAAGGTGTCAGATTAGTACACGGAGAAGATATCCTCCACAGTACAAATAGTAGCCTAAGTAAATTTATGAAGGCGGGGAAAGGGGAGTACAGCTAAGAATGGCAAGTACTTTAGTTTTGCTGGGGTGTAGAGTGCACGATGGGGAGTAATAGGAAGTGTGGTTCGAAAGTGAGTCTGTGGTCAGCCTCGGTGGGAGGGTAGATTTGGTATTAACCTAGGGAGTTTGTGCTTTATTGTGTTACAGATGGGAAATTATTTCTTTTCTTTCTAACACAGTCCATGTGGAGGGTGGGAAATGTCTATTTAAAATAACAAAAGCTAGGGGCACCTGGGTGGCTCAGTGGGTTAAAGCCTCTGCCTTCAGCTCAGGTCATGATCTCAGGGTCCTGG
The DNA here is from genome assembly GCA_028646535.1 of Procyon lotor. Taxonomy (NCBI): domain Eukaryota; kingdom Metazoa; phylum Chordata; class Mammalia; order Carnivora; family Procyonidae; genus Procyon; species Procyon lotor. The sequence goes on from CM053617.1 coordinate 50,449,623, forward strand.
GATCCAGCCCCGCATCGGGCTCTTCTGTTCAGCGGCGAGCCTGCTTCCCCCTCTCTGTCTGCCTGCCTCTCTGCCTACTTGGGATCTCTCTCTTTCAAATAAATAAATAAAATCTTTAAAAAAAAATAACAAAAGCTATTTGAATAAGTCATTTCTGGACCATGAACTAACCATTAAAAAACTAAAGAGAACTTCAGTTTTGTCTTTAATCAATTTCATGTGAAGCTCCAATTTGTTCCAAAATTTCAGATGTGGAGGTTTTTCTGACTCTGTTTCTCTGGTATGAGGCTTGACCTTCCCATCACTGATCTTATCCCAATGAAGAAATCCATTTTAGACCAGGCGAGAATCCGACTCTTATACCCCTCTAGTGTAGTCACCAGAAACAGCCCTTTGTGGTTGCTTCCAGTCCTTGAAAGAAGGAGAAGGCACATCAGAGATTGAGGACAGGGAAGATATAGATGTGTGTTTTTTTGTTTTTTGGAGATTGTCCCTTAGACGTTAGCTCTATAGCAATTAAAATCCAGGACACAGTTTAGCATTTAATCATTTCCCATTCTTGAACATTCTTTACATGCGTACATCTTGGCTTAGGAATAAGACCCCGAATTCCTCATGCCAGAGCCTATCTTTCCATTTTGCAGACCTTTACTGAGGACTTGAAGGGTTTAAATAATTGTATGCAATGCTTGTGTGGCTATAATGATGAATCAGACGCAGACCTTCCTGAAGTAGCTCAGTCTGGTGTGAGGTAAAGAGTCATGAACTGTTAATTGCGTCTGGTGCCATTGGAACCTTAGGAACTTTTCTGAAGTCACCAGCGGGGAAGGGGGTTTGAAGACTGCAGAATATTGGAGGAGGAAGAGATCTGAGTTTCAGAGGATGAAAGTGATGTCACCAAAGAAAGGAACCTGTTAAATGTACTTAGGTACAAGTATGCCCAATGCATCCTGGGTGACAGATCAGTTAGGAAGAAAGGGGCTCAGTTAAGAAGGACCAGTACTTTAGAGGATACCTCTTAGTTAATATGCAGCTGAAAATGGGCCTGCTTGAGGGACGTAGTCCTAGGCTCTGGAAAGAGAATTGGACTTGGACTCAGAAATCCTGGATTTCATCCTATGCTTCTCTTTTTCCAGATGTGTTGCCTTTAGTGGATGGCTTAGCCTCTCTGAGTCTGCTTCATTTTCTGTCAAATGAGAATAATGGTGGAGAGCTCACAGGGTGTTGGGAGAATCCTGTGGTAGAAGGTGTTATGGATATGCAAGTCCCTCCTCAGGGTGACATTCTGCCTGCTGCAAGGCCCCACAGCTGAGTAGATGACGCTACTTTTCATATGATTTAGTGTCTAAACTGGCTGAGCTAACTTCGGTCTTCTTCTCCTCAGGGCGGTTATTTGCTTCTTTTTAAATCTCCTCTTCTTTTGCTACTTTGAATTTTAACTTCTCTAAGACTTCAGGGGGTATGCTCTCTTGGGTGAACTTATCTGCCAAGATTCTTTGGACTTCATTCTCCTTAATGCTTCATTGTCCAGACTCAGAACTCGAAAGGCCAGAGGTCTCAGGCAAAGGAGGCCGACTGGGTAATAGTTGGCTAATAGGACCATATATCATTGAGGACAATTTCCCAGCAGAAATTGTCAGCCATTGATTAATATGGAGTGTGGACGTCTGTGACTGGGCTGTCTTTGCTCATTAAGTCACAAGCTGGGCTTCTGACTCCCATTTGCAATTCATCAGGGTCCATATTCTCTAATTACAGAGTTGAAGACAGCAGTGCTCAGATTATCCAGCTCTTTCTCTTTATCATGGAAACATACACAGAGGAGGAAATTTATGACAACGTGAAAACTATGACATTTTTAGCATTTCAATTGTGCCAGCGTCTCTTGGTGGTATTCCTTTGGATGGCTTATGTGTGTGTGCATGAACTCACACTCTGCTACAAAATGAAATGGGGATAGAATAAAAACCACACTTACCATTTCTTTAATTAAACTCTTGTTTTTATTAATACATCTAGGTATAGGAGTTCACTGTACATAATCTCACTGGTAAATGTTTTTGTCGTTGTTTTTGCTTCTTTTAAACTCTCTACTTTTTATTTTCATAATTAATGCTTATAGAATTTTGAGCTGGACAGGCCTTGAGTCCAGCTCCCAGGTCCTCCATATTTTAACTCGGGCCAGCAGCCACACAGCTTCTGTCAACACACTTCCAGCTTCGGGGAGCTCGGTCCCTCAGAGCAGCCAGTTCTGGTTTGGGAGAGTTCTGATTACTAGCTAAGGCCTTACATGCAAAATTAAAATATTCTCAGGGCACCTGGGTGGCTCAGTTGGTTGAGCATTCGACTCTTAGTTTCATCTCAGGTCATGATCTTGGGGTTGTGGAATCAAGTCCCACATCCGACTCCATGCTCAGCACAGACTCTGCTTGGGTTTCTCTCTCCTTCTCCCTCTGTCCCTCCCCACCATGTTCTCTCTCTCTCTCTCTCTCTCAAATAAATCTTTAAAAAAAATGAAAATTCTCTCTTTTAGTTTCCACTGGAAATGGTTTCTCTTTATGTTCAGACATTCTGTTCTTTGAAACCTCAAAGTCCCCCCTGTCTCCTTAAGAAAGTCCTCCAAATAGGTGACAGAGCTCAGGACTTGCCTTACTCCTGTCCTCTGCAGAACTATTGTCTCTTGTTCTACGTGCTAATGTCTGAATATGCTAAACTGTGGCCCTGTTGGTATAAGTCTGGAGGGTTCATGTCCCAGTGGTCCAACTGTTGGCCTTTTAAGCACACACAGAATATTTGGAAGAATGCCTTTTGTGCCTAAACTTTGGCTTCAGTTCATAGATCCAGCCCATTAAAGTCCACTGGTAGAGCTGGGCTAAGTGATTCTCAGCTCTTTCCCATGATCCTTCTTTACTCATCCTTTTTTAATTTTTTAACCATGTGGCTACTCTCCTGTGGTAGATAGAAGAATTTCCTTTCCCTTGGACCCCTCCCTTTTGTTTGGTCTTTGGTTCTCTATTATTGCTTTTGATTTTTTAAATCATTTTTTTGTGGTAGTGAATTAATATGGTAGTAGCATAAAGCGCAGTCATCCCAAAACTCAGTTCTGGTCATGCACTCTGTAGCTGAATGAATGAATAAATCAACAGATGAATGAATCAGTGAATCAATCAATAAATGAAATATAACAAAGCCAAAAATAAATGTCCAAAACCAAGAAGATACAAGGACAAAATCTTGGAATCAATGTTTAGGGTATAAAGAAGGAGAATGGGGAATAGGAGCTAGTGAATACCTAATACTAAACGCTGTGCTCAGGTGCTAAGTATTTTACTTAGGCTAGTTTTACTCTTCCAGTCTGTTTCTGATTCATTCACTCATTCCTTTAATTTCAAACCTCATAGTGGTTTATGTGTGTGTGGTTGTGTGTTAGTTCATCTTGCCTAGTCTGCTGTTACAAGATGCCCTAGATTATAAAATATCCCCCATGGGTGGTCTTCTTTTGTTTCTGTTTGTGGTCTAGGAGTATCAGTGGACATAGACAAATTTACATACATTTGTCTACGGTAGATTTCTGCATCATGCAGGTCAGATACATTCAAACCTCACATTCAGAGTTGTAGCTAGCCATGGGTTTTGTTTCCTCTCCAGTGACTCTTCCCATCTCCCCCACTCCAATTCAAGGCTCTGATCAGAAGGCACTTTGTTTCTGCTTCCCTAGATAATGGCCAACATATTTCAAGGCTCCATGTCTGGTATTGATAACACTTCAAACTTTATACGTATACTCTTTCCAGTTATTTACCTTGTGGGGCCTAAAGACAAGAATCTTTTCCTTGTTTAGATATTAGAACCCTCCCCTTGGCTCCCAGAGCCTGTATTTGTTTCACAAAACACCACAGATCACGATTGAGATTTACACTTGCTTTTGAGTTCCCGGTTTGATTGTGACATGCAGGAATTTACTTCCAAACTTAGAAATTATTTAAGATTTTGAATTTTTATTTGTTTACTATGTCAAAATGTTAAGAGATGAGGTCCCATTTGGTTGTGGCCTCTCTCTCTCCTGTATAATCTTCAAGCTAACCCTATGAAGTAGGTATCATTACCTTGATTTCACGGATGGTACCCAGGTTCAGGATGGTTAGGTGAATTTTCCAAGGTTACACAGCCAATAAGTGGCAGAACAGAGATGTACAGCAGCCAGCAAAAGAGACGAAGGATGTTGGTAGAAGCAGGAAAACTAGGAAAGAGCAGTGCCGTGGAATTTAGGGAAGGAGAGTAGTTCAAGATTTGGAGAAGAACCAAATGCTATTAGAGGGGTAAGGACTAAGAAAATTATTGGGGTTGGCAATTTTCTAAAGAGAACAGATTGTATTTAAGTGACTCTTTGAAGCGGACCTGGAGGGCAGAACTGTAGTTCTGTCCTCTTCCTTCAACACCACTAGCAAATAGGCACTTAAGTGCTTTTTGATGGTGATGGTGATTATCCAAAATTTTCCTTGAAATTGCTCTTCCCATTTGAAAAATTTATGCAAAAGTGTGGGATCATGTCCAGCTTTATGCTCACCCTTTGAATACATGTTTTCTTTGGGAATTGCCTACAGAACCCCTTCAGGGGAAAATCACTCAAAGGAAAGATCAGTTAGGACAGGCCAATTAGAGGAGACGGATGAGGTCATTGTAGCCTTGTAGGGGGAGGCAGAACATTCTTTCAAGAACACAGACAACATACTGGGCACTGCACGACGCTCTTCATACTCAGTGTCTCAACCCTTTGGAAAAGGGCACTGTTAGTCCTATTTTATTTCTTTATTTGTTTGTTTAATTAAATTAAGTTAATTTATTTATTTTTGTGGTGCAAAATGATGGTTTTATTAAAGCCCAGGACAGGACCCCTGGGCAGAAAGAGCTGTGGCACTGGGCTTGTGAGGAATGGCTGATTATATACTTGGGAGTTGGGGGTGGGGAAAAAGGGAGGTTTTCAAAAGAACTTTGAGATGATAAAGAGGACCTACAAGGTACTGGAAGCCTTTGCCATTGTTAAGTTGAGATTGTTTTTCCCTCCAAAGGCATTAACATTAAGATGGTTGGGAGCTTCCCACCCAGGACCAAAGTTGGAGGGTTGGTTTGGAGGGTGTCAGCTTGTGTTTTGTCCTCAGCTAGACTTCTGCTTCCTCATCATCTCCCCCTGAACAATTTTGACCCTTCAATCTTTAAGGTTGTTGAAGGTGGAAAGGTCTTATCTTCTGTAACTACTTCCTGCTAAATAGGGGTGTAGAGATGTCCCTACCTATGGGTCAATATTGGTCAAGTGGGGAACACAGAGGGGAGTTAGAAAATGTGGAGGCAGCTGAATCCAACGTGGACAACATATATGAACCTTCTTGAGTAGAAGGATGATCTGTCAGCTGGAAGTTGTGGCAGCAAAGGAGTCTTGGCACCAGGCAGGGAGACACTGGAAATGACAACAAAATAAGGTTAATACTATAGTGACAAAGACAAGTCTGAATCAAAGACCTTTGATAGTTGACCTTTGATAATTTTCCTCTAGTCCAGGGACTTAAAGCAATCACTAAAGAAAGAGAGATGGTTTAAAGCACCGTGTTAGTTCCATTTTAAAGGTGAGGTGGCTTAAGTTTTAGAACATTGACGTGGCCCGAGGACAGGAGCCAGAAATGACAGAGTTGGGATTCAAACAGAGGTTTCAGGTACCAGAGCGGCATCTGTTTCAAGTGGTTCTTGAAATTTCCCGGGGCATGTGGGGGACTGTGACTGCCAGAGTCAAAGTGAGAGATCGGCAAGTTCCAAACTGTCTTCTAGACACTAAGTAGTGTGCCCTGGTGGAACTTAGGTCACAGGTGACTCGGGACCTTTATGGCCTCTGAGTTTGGCTCCCTGGTCTCTCCTTAAGAGTAGACAGAAGCCAGAATCTGTCGGCTGGGTGTCCGCCTCACGATAGAGGAGAGGAGATTGGGAGCTGCAGCTGCATCCCATGGAGCCATTTCTCAACTGAGCGGAGGTGAGAGTTTCATTCATCTATTTATTCATTCGTCCTACAGGCATTTATGAATTCATCTGAGGTGAATAACCCATTATTGAGGACAGACTTGTGAAGGCAATAAAATCAGAAAGATGGGAATGAGTGCTGACAGCCTGCAGAGTGACACAAGAGTGCCTACCATATGTCAGGCCCTGAGCTAGGGCATAATGACAGCAAAATGAGTAAGGTAGAAAAGAGACGAGCTGTCCAATTAGTAACTGCTAGCCACAAATAAGATAAAATTAATTACAAACAAGTAAGACAATTCTATTTTTTAAAAAAGATTTACTTCTTCATTTATTTTAGAGAGAGCGTGTGCATGCATGGGGGGAAGGGCAAAGGGAAAGAATCTCAAGCAGACTCCCCGCTGATCTTGGAGCCTGATGTGGGGTTTGATCTCACCACCCTGAGATCGTGACCTGAACTGAAATCAAGAGTCGGATGCTCAATGTACTGAGTTACCCCAGCACCCAAAATAATTCCGTTTCTTAGTTGCACTAGCCACATTTCAATTGCTTAGTAGCCACATGTGGCTGATGTCTGCTGTATTGGTTAGAATGACTATAGAACATATCCATCATTATAGAACGTTCTGTTGGATAGCATCAGTGAGAGCAAGCCTTGGTTCTGGAATCAGGAGGCCTGGGTTGGAACCTGGTTCTGTCCCTTTGCAGTTGTGTATTTGTGTGAGTTCTTGATCTGCCTGCCTTTCTTCCCTTATCTGCAAAATAGAGAACAGAGTACAACAACAAATTAAGGAATGTCTTAATAGAGCACTCACTATGTTCTAGGCATCATTATAAATGCATTATGTTTATTAATTAATGTAATCTTTACAACTACCCTCATGAGATAAATGCTATTGTAATCATCATTTCATAGATGCAGAGACAGGAGCAGAAAACCTCATGCAGCTCATTAATGGTGGAGCTGGACAGGAACCCAATCAGGATCCAGAATCAATGCTCTCAATCTTTATTACAGTTCCTTAATAATGGCATCAATCTCGCAGTGATGTTGAGAGAATTAAATCATTTACTCTGTTAAGATCTTAGTGTCTTCCTGGCATGGAGTGAGAGCTCAGGAGATGTTACTGTTGTGGCCTTCAAGGAAGTTAGAGAAATTCTTATTTTCTTCAAGAATCCAGGAGGGGTGGACAGCTTGTTCTCTTTGTTCATAGAAAATAACAGATTATGGCAGGAAAAGGACTGTCTTGGGAGGCGGGCCCAGAGCCCTTGTTCTGTCTTGCCTTGGACCTGTTTTTCTTTCTGTGCTTTAGTTTCCTCATCTCCAACATGTGGGGGTCGAGCCAGAATGTCCCTGGACTCTGTTTCCTTTTGCAAATCCTTCGATTCCATGATATATGGGACCTAATTTGCATGGCACATTGCAAGTCATGTATAAATATTAGCTTATGCAACTGGTTAATCACTTAATGTCAGATAAATGTGCAGAGCAAGGTGTTTAGTGTGTTTACATACACTGTACAAGCCACTTTGTCATTAATTGTGCTTACCCAGCATCCTCGCGCGAGTGCGTGGAGGCAGGGAGCTTGGCCCGGGCGCCTGGCCCCCTACCTTGCCATCTGACTGGCCTCTGATTCATGCCAAGGGTGCCTGCCTGCGCACTTGGGAGCTTGGGGTTTTGAAAATGTTTATGCAAATAGCGCAGCCCTCAGAATTGGAAGTGCAGACGGCGTTATCTCTGTCTTCAGACAGGCTGAACTCCTCGTGGGCACTTCATTTTGCATCCCGTCAGGGAAAAGAGGGGAATTACCACCACTGTACATGTGGATGTCAGACCCCCCCCCCCTTTCCTGAAGTTTTACCACCAGCGATCTGGGGCAATTTCAGGGCAGTTATGGGAAATTTCTCAGGTGTGATAAAGATTCTCTGGGTTTTTGTTCCATTGATTTTTATGGGACTGTGGATGGCTATAAAGTTGGAGCAGGCACGAGGCTGTGGGCTACCTGATGGCCTGGACTGCGTGCAGGACGCTGGGAGGGGTCGGGCCAGAGCAGGTCGGCGTGGAGAAGGGATGCATTTTGACCTTGTACCCAGAGAAGAGTGGTGCACTTGAGAATTTTGGTGAGAACTGAGTGAAGGGACTCTTTTTCAGAGGGACGGGCAGGGCTAAGGGAACCAACGCAGCACGCCAGGCACCCAGACCGGCAGCCCCAGGAGGCAGCGGGGACAGGCACCCGAAGGACCTGGCACCCGAAGGACCCAGGGCAGGAAACTCCTGAATTTCCGTGAATTCCTAGAGTGAGCCCAGGTGGCTGAGTCGGGGTGGGGGCATCCAGTAGCTGAAATCATAGCCTGGGGAGTCCATGGCAGAGATGTGGGGCCCCTGTGGGTAGGCAGGGAGTGGAGAGGGGAAGGCAGATGGTGACCTCTCTTTCTTCTCACCTTCCGAGCTCCCGCCACCTCTGGTGCCTCTGTTTGCCTGAACCCACCCAGGAGGCAGGGAAGGCAGGTGTGCTGATGCAGCCCGTGCAGGTGAGGCCTGCAGGGGTGAAGGACAGGCCAGAGAGGGGCCGACAGTAGCTGTGGAATGAGGACTAGTGGAAGATAATTGGCATAGACAGATGCAGACAGCGCTCGGGTGTGAGTGTGAGATCATGGAGTCAGCGGTGGGGAGAGAGTGGGGAAATGACGAGGGGTATCTGGGAATGTGTGTCTCCTGCTTATCAAGTCTCCTCCTCCTTCCACCATTTGTAATCAGCTGCCCTTTAAGCAACCCAGCATTCGATATTTACTGAGCTATTAACAGTAAGGACGGAAAGGGTGTCTGCTTTAACTTAGACCTGGCTTTTCTTTTGACCACTCGCTCCACTTTCTCAGCTTCAGTTTTCATATGTGTAAAGCGGGACAGGTTATAGAAACATCACAGTGTGGTTCTTGTGTTACAATTAGGGAATGAATGCAGGACATGCAGCCCGGGGCCAGGTACACCCTGGGTGAATGGAAATCCACGGGACCCTTGCATGCAAGTAGCAGCTGGCTTGCTGAAGACAGGTATTCACACGTGTGTGAACGCACACGCAGTGGCATGAGTAGTGTGTCATGTAGCAGTGTGTGCAGAGATTTGTACCCAGAGTGTTAAGGAAGCAAAGACCAATGTGATATGACAAGGGAGAGGGGCTAGTTTCTATATTAGGGAGTGGGGAAGTCCTCTCTGAAAAATTAGCACAAAGGCTGAGATTTAGAAGATGAATAGAAGATATCCAGCAAAGCCAGTGAAAGTGTGTTCAGGAGGAAGAACAGGAGCGGGGAGAAGTAGAGTGAGGGCAAGGGAAGGAGGAGGAGGAAGGGGAGGAGGGGCCAAGGGGAAGGGAATTATATGAAAGTGGGAACACTGTTCTCCTTTGTGTCTCCCCCTCCATGGGTCTTCCTTCTCAGAAGGCTCTCATGGCTTTGTCTCATCTTCCTGACATCTCTGAATATTGAAGAGCCCATAGGTACTGTTCTTGGACCATTTCTATCTCTTTCCCCACTCATTTATTCCTGTTTTTATTATCTCATCAGGCTTGTGGTTTTAAATGCCATTTATTCACCCTAATTAGTATCCCGCGTCTCTCCTCTGTACCCCACACTTGTCCATCTCCAAATGCCTGCTTAACTGCTCAATATGGATATCTCCTAAATATGCCAAATATTCCATTCTAACACCTGGTTTCTGTTCATTCTCCTTTGCAAATTTACTCTTCTTATAGATTCGTTCTTCTGGTTTTTCAGGAAAAATACTTTGGGGTGTTGGCTCATCTCTTTATTTCACAGTCTACTGTCAGTCCCTAAGCAAATCATTTTGGCTCTGTACTTAAAACACAACTAGAATCCCACTATTCGTCATTCCCTCTCCCACTGCTCCCATGGATCCTGTTGCCATCACCCCTCCCTCCCATGGGATGGGATTACAACCTCTTCCCCGCCATCCACCTACTCTCGAATCTCCATAAAGCAGCCCAAGTGATCTACCGAAGTGTGAGGATTATGTCATTCCTGTTTTCAAAGCCACCGGTAGATCCCATCCCACTCAGAGTAAAACCTTCACTCTTTTCTGTGGTTCATGAGATTATCTGTCATTTCCCCCACGTACCTGCCTCTGTGCTGCTTGGACCCTGCCTCCCACAGCCCTCCTATGTACTAACTGTGTCCCACCCACTCTGGCTGCATTCACCAAACATAGCCCTGTACCAGTCCCCTTCTCTAGCATATCCATGGGGGTGCAAGAAATTCACTTGCCTTGAGTTCTTACTGCCTTTCAAGTTTCTGCTCAAACACCATCTTCTTAACAATGCCTTCCCCAACCTCCTATGTAAAGTTCAAGTTCTTTCTGACCCATTCCTGGCACCATTTTTCCTGCTCTGTTTTGTTTCATAACAAATCATCACCATTCAGCACATTAATTCTTGGGTAGCATGTCTGTCTCTCCCACTAAAATTAAAGCTCCAGAAAGGCAGGGACATGGGCTTATCAGTCCTGGGATGGGACATCAGTACCTCAAACAAGGCTTAACATAGGACAAGTGCATTAGATTCACTTGTTGACCAACTGCATCAGTGAGCCTGAGAAAGTTCTATATGATATCCTCACGATAGTGATGAGCTATCCTTGACAGCTTGTTCCCCAAGACAGAAAAGGAAGTTACTGCAGTCTGGAACTGAGGGTTCCCATTCATCCTGAAGTCCTAACTGGGGGCTGGGTTTTTAAACCAGTTGGTCAACTAATCATTATTAGTAATCAACTTTCTGTGCAGCCCTTTGTTGGGTGCTATGAGAGATACCAAAAATATATGATATAATTTATGTTCTCAAGGATCTTTATGGTCTAATTGAGGTGAAATACACACACACACACACACACAGCAGTAATGAATGATACCAGGTGATGCCAGTAAATATTAATAGCTGTGTTCCAGGCCCTGGATTAAAATCTTACATTCAGAATATCATTTAATTTTTATAACACTGTGAGGGAAGTGTTATAGTGCAGAAGGTGGAGATATATAAATTTGAACTCAGGATAGCAGCTAGGAATCTACAAGTATGGAGATCTCTTTCGAGGGAAGAAGTACCTCTGTGCTGGGGTGATTGGCTATGTCACAGAGAAGGAGAGATTTTAGGCTGGCCTAAAAAATAGAGAAAAGAAACCGTGTAGCCTTAGAGGAATGGAGAAGAAAAATAGAGAAGTCAATGGCAAAGCATGATTGTGGTTGCACAGTATGGTTTCTGTTTAGCAAACTCTCAGCTGAAGTATCTGGGAAGCCATTGTGATCTCTCCCCAGCTGTCCCAGGTTGCTTCTGGCTGTTGCAGACACATGTCCCTCTTAGCACCTACCACTTCATACTATAACCGTTTCTTTTTGCTCTGTGAGCAACAATGGAGAAGACACCTTGTCTTCTCTTGTGTGACTCCCCTAGTGCCCAGCACGTACTAAATACCTAATGTCTTGAATGAAGGTCCACACTTCACTGATGTCTAGTAGAAATTCTCCGTGAAACGATCTTCTTCCTGTCAACAGCCTCTGATCAAGGAAATATATTCACCTGGCTGAAAGTGAAGGCTATCACACCATTCTGGATGCATCTAGCTCTCTCATGTGGCTTTAAGCTATGGCTTGATGCATGAGCTATGTTTTTGTTACATCTGTGTTCTCAGAAGTGGTAGTGGTGAGATACTTCATAGCCAGGATATTTTTAGAGGATTCCTACTGAATGTTACTGACAGAACAGTGCTGGTTGGTTTCAAGAAGGTAGCAGTGAAGCAAGCTTTGACTGCATATTTTTTTTCTTTTTCTCCTTACCTCTTTAATTCTATGAGGACTACAAACAGAGACACGTATTGTTCATATTCTCACATCTGGCACACTTTCACCAAGCACCTTCTCTATTCCAGATACTGTGTTAAGTGCTTCCATGTGGTTTCTACGTGGAAGGTATAAGGGCAGGTATCTCATGATAACCTGATAAGCTTGGTTATTTCTTTATTTATTTTATTTGGATGCTGAAGAATTAAATACATGGCATGGAGAAGTAAGTAACTTGCCACTGTACTGAGAGTGAGGCCAGAGCCTAAATGAGAAAGTAATTCTATTAGGAGAATCTGAACAAGGAAGCACAGTTTTAACTGTGGAAGGACAAATTCAAGAAGGAGAGAAACATACTATAAATGTGTGTCGAGCCCTTCTATACTTCTAGCAGTAGACAGTGAATGCCAAGGAACGTCCAAAGAGGTAATGTTTAGGGTGTCCGTCCTCAAGAGGCCTACAGTCCAGGTGGAGAGAAAAAATTTAGCAGGAGGCACAACTTTAACCGGAAGGAAGACCAAAAGGATGTATCCTCCCCCCTGTGGAACAGCAGTGAGATGACATATTGGCGCGGACACGTATAGAGGAAGGTGGTTGGCAAGGCCTGACAGAGACCATGGGGAAATGAAAACAGTGATCTCTTAGAGTTATTGATTAACAATTAATTTTTTTAAGTCTGATACTTTTATGATGGCATTTTTTTTCTCAGAAAGTTTAAGAGAAAACCCAGAAATGATACTAAAGGAAAGGGTGAGCTTTTCTTCATGATATAACAGGGCCCTGGCTAGGAAGAAAATTAACCAGCCTTCTGGGTGATCAGGATATGAAACCCCCTTTCCTCTGGTTTTCCATTTCTCGTTTTATGGAAGCATATGTAAAAGACTCTGGGAATTTAAGAATTGAAGGGGTGTTGAAATACCAGCTCTGTTTACATGTCAGGAGAATGAAACCCAGAGTGTTCCCTAAATCCGTCATAACTCTTGGCAGAAGCAGAATAGTCCTGCGTGTCAGCTCTGTGCTGGTGGAAAGAGCACCAGACTCAGAGTCAGAGGCTTGGATCTAATTCATCTCTGCGAGTTTCTGTGTGACTGGGGGCCTCATTTATCCTCTGAGTCTCAGTTCCTAAGTTGCCATGGCAGGTGAGACTAACTTTACAGGTTCCTTGAGAGGAGTCCAAGAAGAAACAGAAAGGTGTTTTGTATACTTTGTGTATGGTACACAAAGTACCACACGAATGGCCAAAATAGTTAATTCCACTTCCCTGCACCACCTTTTGAAGATTGTAGAAGCCATCCAGCACCTGCTGTTCTCTGCTCAGTGTTCAGTGTTTCTTTCTGGAAGTGGAAGATGCAGTCTGAGGTAGACAACGAGACAGAACCAAGCAAGGGATTTGGAAAAAGAAATTGGTTTTTCAGACCAGACCTATTCAAATTGATAGAGGGCATCTCATCATACTCGGCCATTAACCAAAATCACCTTGAAGATTGTCTGCTTCTTAGAAGCTCAAAAGATCAGGGAACTATCGCTTTAAGTTCCACTCCAGCTAATATGTGAGTTTCCACCGCATTGCCTCAGCTATTCTTGCATTCAATAAACATGAGGGATTGCACCGTAATAGCAACCAATGCACCCAGACACACACTTTAATTAAAGGAATACATCACACAATAAAGTGCATTTAAATGAAAAATCTTTCTGTTGGAAGTATACTTTCTATTTTTTTTTTCTTTCTGTGGTACTTTTCTGATGTTTAAACACTTTGAAGAGAACAGGAAGGGCAGGCTAGGGTCAAAGTGAGGTTCTCCATAGAGATGTTGGGGCTTTTGGCCGCCTTTGCCCAAATTGTGTTAGGTCAACCTTACGTGGTGACAAATGGTGCAAACTGTCAGTTGTGGCCACACAGTTAACGGGATAGATGAGCGAGTGGAGCTGGGGAAAGCATGGGATCCTGCTAGAGGATTTCTTCATTTCCAGGGAAAGAGGGAAGGTGAGCTAGAGAAATTAACAGAGTTGACATCACATGTTGTAGATGTCTGGCCTGATGACTATACAAAGTCTGAATGTTTGTGCTGCTTGGATAGGAGACTGAGCAGAAGAGCCATCTGCCTCTCCCTGTGTCCATTATGGCATTTTACCTTACCAACTTTATTAAGAAATAATTTAGGTATGATAAACCACATTTATTTAAATTCTATAGTTCAATGAGTTTTGACAGTTGTCAGCTCTGGCAAAACCACCACCAAGATGCAGAACATACCCATTGTCTCCCCCAGAGATTTCTCATGCTCTTTGCAGACCATCCGTCCCTCACGTCTGGCTCCAGGCCAACACTACTCTGCTTTTTATCACTATTGATTAGTTTGCACTTTATACAAATAGATTCATACAGTGTGTGCTTTTTGTGTATGTCTGGCTTCTTTCACTAAAGCACAGGACTCTCACATTCCTCCTTGTGGTTGTGCATATCTGTAGTTCATTCCTTTCTATTGATTATGGTGTTTTAAGGCTAACACAGTTCTTACCTTTATTACATAGCTGTAATTGCTAGTTCTGTACCTGGGAAATTCTCTATGCATATCTGAGCTGAGGTCATTTGTCACCATATTTTAGGAGTAAGGGGGCTGCTCAAGTGACCAACAGTGGTGATCATCATTTCTAGTCTGGGTTGCACAGTGAAAGATTCAGGCCAGCATCCCCTCCTTCCCTCCCTTTCTTCCAATTTTCCTTCCTGCTCCCATCAATATTTATTGCACCCTGACTGTGTCCCAAACACTGCTCGAGGCACCGAGATATACCAGGAAACAGACCAAAGAAAAACACAGACAGCTAGAATCTCTCCCATTATTAAGCTTGCCATATCTATCAAAATAAAAATAAAATTATAACATTTATCATTATAATTAGTTTTATGTAGTTGGCCAACTATTGCTGTAGGTGGTCTAACAATAACATATATTGTTAGTTGGTCATGAGTGCCTTAAGGAAAACAGCACAAGGAAGGGAGTAGTGAGAGTAGGGAGGATGGGAGAACAGCAGCTCCGTTTGGCCGGAGAAGGACTCATCTAGACGGCTAGCTGAGAGAATTGGAGATCCAGAGCCAGCGCTGGGGGTCTGCAGTGTGACGTGAATATTCAGAACATGATCTCTTGAAGGTGGACAGGCTTTTTAACAGCACATAAGGGGTGTATCCTCATGACACCCATTCTTGAGTTTCCCAAGGCTTTTGTCTCCCTGGAGTTAGGTATTCTTCCTACTTCCATTTAAGTTCTCTATGGTGTTGAGTTCTGGTGGCTGAAGTTAGAAAAGCGGTTTGGAGAGGGGCGCCTGGGTGGCGCAGTTGGTTAAGTGTCCGACTGTTGATTTCAGCTCAGGTCATGATCTCAGGGTTGTGAGATCAGGCTCTGCATTCACTGTGGAGTCTGCTTGTCTCCCCCCCCCCCCGTTCCTTTCCCCTCTCATGCTCTCTCTCACATAAATAAATAAACAAATAAATTTAAAAAATAAATATATAAAATCTTTAAAAAAAAGGATATGGAGAAACTGGAGCATGCTGAGAAAACATACATGTTCAATGTGAAAACCATCCTTAGGAAGCGATCAGATGGACTTTCAGGCATTGGATGGTTTGGCCATCCTGGCCAGTATTTTCTGGTGAATGTCCTTGCAACCTAAAGTTAAGTATTGAATGATTGACAGTAGTGATAGCTGAAATGAAGGAAGTGTGAAATTCTCTAGAGCTGGGGCTGGGTAAACAGATTTGATACATTCATAAGTCCAGATGCAAAGGAGATAAGGAGGCCCATTCCCATTAAGATAGAAACTTGAAAACTTGTAGCCATTCCCCGTAATAGTGCTAAAAGACATTTCGGTCGTCATTGACACGCATGCCCCCTGGTCTTTAAGCATTTTAGTGTCAGCAATTCTATCCTCTTCCCTACACACACACACACACACACACACACACACACACACACTCACGCACGCACAGACACACACACACACACACACACAAGGGTGACTTTCAAGGTCCGCCAGTCAAGTGCAGTTGGTGGGGATTTTATTCTAAGAGTAAAACCTGGACTAGATGCCTACTAGACACTACAAAAATGTATGTTGAGATGTTACATGAGTTGTCAACTTTAAAGCACCCAGAGAGCTATGGCAAATGGTTAAAATCTTGGAGTTTGGAGTCAAACAGGCCTGAGGTCAGGTTGTACTTTTATCCATGGTCACACCACTAGTAAATGATGCTATATAAAGAGATTAAAAGGGACCTATTTCATAATGTGAAGATTCAAAGAGATAAACTGAACCCAGCCATGTATGCACAAGGGACTATATTAAGATTGACTTTGGTTTATTTCTAGAATGCAGATCACTTAATGTTAGAAAAATCTAAAAACGTAATTTGCTATATTAAAGGCTCACAGAGAAAAACTACAGTAACATCTCAATTGACTCATAAAAAATTCTTGAGTAGTATTCAACACCCATTAGTGATTTATAAAACAAAACTAAGAAAACGGATTAAAAAAAAACCTTAACAAGCAAAAGAGGAGTACTTTTTTAACCTGATTATTAATAAAAACATTATTTTTTGGGTGCCTGGGTGGCTCAGTGGGTTAAAGCCTCTGCCTTCGGCTCAGGTCATGATCTCAGGGTCCGGGGATCGAGGCCCGCATCGGGCTCTCTGCTCGGCGGGGAGCCTGCTTCCCCCTCTCTCTCTGCCTGCCTCTCTGTCTACTTGTGATCTCTCTCTCTCTGTCAAATAAATAAAATCTTTAAAAAAAAACAAAACAAGGGCACCTGGGTGGCTCAGTTGGTTAAGCAACTGCCTTCGGCCCAGGTCACGATCCTGGAGTCCCGGGATCGAGTCCCACATCGGGCTCCCAGCTCCATGGGGAGTCTGCTTCTCCCTCTGACCGTTGCTCCTCTCATGCTCTCACTTTCTCTCTCTCTCTCAAATAAATAAATAAAATCTTAAAAACAAAACAAAACAAAACAAAACAAAAAACCCCCCAAAAAACCCACTATTTTTAATTATAAAAAATTAGAAGCATTTCTTTTAAAATCAGGGGTGACACAAGGGTATATACTGCAGCATCAAGTCAGCATTGTGCTTGGAGTCTTAATCATCATAATATGAAAAAGAAAATCATTCTCTGTGGAGATACTCTGATTCTCTACATATACGATTCAAAAGGAATTACAAATTATTAAACTTATTAATAAAGCCTGGCAAAATCAAATGGATTTTTTTCCCCCAGCAATAATGAGTTAGAAAACAATTTAAAATGTAGCTTTTTTGGGGCACCTGGGTGGCTCAGTGGGTTAAAGCCTCTGCCTTCGGCTCAGGTGATGATCTCAGGGTCCTGGGATCGAGCCCCACATCGGTCTCCCTCCTCAGCAGGGAGCCTGCTTCCCCTTCTCTCTTTGCCTACTTGTGATCTCTCTCTCTGTGTCAAATAAATAAATGAAATCTTTAAAAAAATAAATAAATAAAATGTAGCTTTTTCTACTCTACGGGAGGAATAAAGTTGTATAAGACCTTTACGAAGAAAACTTAAAAACTATTTAAAAAGACATGAAAATAAACCAAACTAAGTAGAGAAATGTACCATGCATATTTACTGGAAGCCTCAAAAGCATAAAAATGTCAGTTGCTCTATTTCAATACAATTCAATCAAATAGCAGCAGTTGTTTGTAGGAATTTAACCTTATTTTCTAATGTGTAAAAGTGAAGATCCAAGAATAAGGTGGACTGAATGGGAGAAAGTATGTGTTGCTGGGGTGGGTGGAGAACTTCCCAGATGTCAAAAGTTGTAGTTAAGGACGCCTGTGTGGCTCAGTCTATTAAGCTCTGCCTTTGGCTCAGGTCATGATCCCAGGGTCCTGGGATCAAGTGCATCGTCAGGCTCCTTGCTCAGCGGGAAGTCTGCTTCTACCTCTGCCTATAGATCCCTCTGCTTGTGTGCGCGCACGCTCTCTCTCTCTCCCAAATAAATAAATAAATAAATAAAATCTTTAAAAAAAATTTACTTCACAAGGAAGTGAATATTCCTATATAATTCCTTAAACATCAAAAAAGCTGGAAGTAAATAGATGAAAGGATGAGTAAATTGTGTTACATTGACACAATGGACTATTACTCAGCTGTAAAAATTAACAAATAAAAATTGGATTGAACATGGATGGATCTTAGAAAAAAAAATTCTGGGTGGAAAAAAATCCAATCCAATTATGGCTTTTTATATCAATGTGCCATTTTTATAAATTTCAGAAACAAGCAAGGAAGGCCTGGCAATATCATGGGTAGAGTTACAGACCTATGGAACAGAATTATTTTTAAAAGCACGGGGTCCCTAAGTTCTGGTGAGTGCTTACCTTGCAGGCTCAGGGGAATGAACACACAGAGAGCTTTAGTAGGACAGGTGAGGCTCTGCTTCTTAACTTCTGGTGCTGGGAGTACAGGTGTGTGCTTTGTTGCGCTTCATCAATTTCTGTTACGTATTACAAATATCACATTTATGTTATAAGAATAAAACTTATTATAGGATTTCTTAAAAAGCTAAAACCCAGTGTTGGAGAAAGTAAGAATGAACTGAAAAACTCAGCACCCTGTCTACTATCCAGTCACTGAAGAAGGAAAGAAATAGCCATCCCTATGGTAGCGGTAACCCTTTTTTCCAGTGAGGATCGTGTTTTTTTGTATTCCGTCTTGTGTAAATTGTTACCGCAAAGGATGAAGGCTGCCAAGGGTTCTAATGTTGACTGAAGATGGACCCTGGTGAAAGTCAGTGTTACCCTGCCCACCACTCCCATTGCCTGTGGTCCTGGGGCCAAAGTTGCCATGTTCCTGTACTCAGCCTGTGTGTGGGAAATGGATGCTGGCAAAGCTTGTGAAATCAATGTTACTCTGAGTTGCAGGGGTTAAAAAAAAAAAAGCTCCCTGAAACAACATATACAATATTATTCATCTTGAACATTGCCTCGGGGGAAAGATGTGTTGAAGCTGATTTGACTCTTGGAATCAGGAGAGCCGTGTTTTCATTTGGAGGACAGCATTTTTAACAACGACTTTGAGGCAGTACAAGAGACTCCATTACGTCTCATTTAAAGATTGAGTTTTGCTTGTTCTCCCATGTTGGTAATATATTTTTTTCTGCCACTTCTGGGTAATTATCAAGGTTACTTGTTGTTGGAACGAGGAGGGGGTGCGGTTTGGAGAGAGCCATCTGCTGCTTCTGCAGGTCTCTGCGTGGGATGGTTGTACAGTTAGGGGATGTGTAGCCTGGGGTGGGCTGGAGGAGTCCGACACAGAGGTGGTCTTGGTGAGTGTGGTAGAGAGGCTTTATCTTCCATGGGCAGTCCTCTACCCCAGGAGGCAATCAAACAGTAGGACGGTAGTTTTCTACTTCCAAATGGTGTGGAGCAAATGAACAGTCTTCTCTGCAGATTCAGGGATGAGTAAAAAGATCAGTTAACCAGAAAGTCCATTTGGATCAGCCAAGCAGCGAGAGGCTGCTAGGTTGCATAGTATAGTAGTTAAGGCATGGACTTTTAGATTATACAGTCCAGTCTAAAAAAAATGGGGGAAGCCATCATGAGCTTTATGGCTTTTGTTATTATTATTATTATTATTATTATTATTATTATTATTATTACAATTGCTCTTGAGAACACAGCTACAGAGATAGTAAATGTGAGTAGTTCTATTACATTGAATGTTACTCACTAATTGCACATTTAAAGAAAGAAAACAGTCCTTCTTAATTTCATTTGTTTCGCAAGCCTGGATCCTACCCTGTTAGGCTCCACTCTTCATCCTCTTCAACTTGGTTCACTCATTTGTTGAATTTGGCATGCAGATGTTTCCTGCGTGAAATCATGAGGTCCCTGACTAGCAGGAGCTGCACTGAGATCATTTTTTATATTCCCCGCAGTGCCCAGTAAAAACTTCATTAGTCAAAGCACCATGAGCCAGCCTCCAGGAATTGGCCCCTGGCTCGGAGTGGCCGCTGGCTTCTGTAGATGTAAGCATGTGCTTCTTTCTGGACTTAGTTTCTCTATGGTGCAGTGTGACATCTGGTTATGGGCTGTGTATGGTAGCAATATTTTGGATGAAGGGACAAAAATCCTATCTCAAAATGGCATAAGTGGGGAGTTTTTGGGTGAAAATAGCTGTGGCATTTAAAGGAAGCCCTGGCTTCACATGTGTTTGGGTCTGAGAGCTCAGACCATGCCAGCAATTATTTCTTTTCTGTTATATTTCAGCTCTATTTTTGTTCAGACATTGTCTTTGTTCTCAGGAAACTTCCCCCTCAGAGTGGCAAGGTGGCTGCTGGTAACTTCGGGCTTCTGCCCTAGTGTCTTAGTGACCTTGGTGGAAAGAGGAATCCTTTAGCAGAAAGTCATGGGATTGGTTCTGATTGCCTTTGATTGCGCCACGAGCCCACCTTTTCAGCTCATTGCCAAGGCCACTGCCGTGGGTCTAGACCTGGATCATATGCTGACCCTGATATCAGGGTAAAAGTGAGGGAGGTTCCACACAAATTCCATAAGCTGGTTCCAGAAGGAGTGGTTGCAGGGAAGTTCAAAGTTATTGGGAAACATCAAAATGTAGAGAGTAGGAAACAGAGGTTCAACAAAGAGGTTCTTATGTTGTCTTGTGTAGAAATATGGGTTTGACATTTTTTCCGCTGCATTTTAAGGTTATTACATGTGAGGCTATATTTTCATTTGTTTCTCTTCTAATTTTTAAAATAGAATATACAGTAATGATTTGAGACAGACTCAACATGATCAATTAAATTGTTTCCCTCAGGAGAGTCTAGAAGAATCCATAGCTGCTCATCCAGATTTTCCCTTGATTAATTATAGTAACTTACTCTAAAGTCAGTTTCTCTCTCTCTCTCTCTCTCAAACTTATGTTCATGGGGGCATGGAAGAAATATTAAAACTCTTCCACCTCATCTGTCAAACTCCAACCTGATTTTTTTTTCCCCTTGTCTTCCCTCGTTCTACCAAAGATCCATCCATTCTTCCTGCCACTTAAGCGTTACCTTCTCCTCTCCTCACCCTTGTTGAAATCATTGTACCTTGGTATACTGGCACTGACTTTACCTTCTTTCCATTCCCACTGTTATCACCTCAGTTTTTGTGTTTATTGTACAACATTTGTATTGGCTTCCTAAACATGCTTTAGATGTTGTTCCAAGTCTCTTCCTTCTCTAGGCAGCCTATGCCAAGTTAATGTTCCTAAGAATGACATGTTTGATCATTCTCCAGATGTCATCCCTTTCCTTATTTTACACATGATACAACTGAAGAGGGATTGAGATAACTGCTGACTGTCATTCAGTCAGTCTGTGGAATTCCACATGATGTAGTATGTCATCCCCACACGGAAGAGTAACCAGTTGTTCTCCATTGCTCGTACTTAGAGTTAGTATTTGGGTCTTCCATTCTAGAAGGACTGTCTACTTCTACTGTTTCTACCTTTCCTCTTTATATGCTTCATGTTCTAGACATATTTGAGGCGTGTTCATGACTATAAACATTTATCATTCTGCCTCTTTCTCCTACTTCTCTTATCTCTCCAGCCCATATTCTAACATACTTCTGTGATCATGCCACTTTTCCATGAAGCTTTCTGTAGTCATCCAACAAAAAGTGATCACACTTCCTCTGTGACTTGACATTTCTTTCTTCCTCTCATCAAACGCTAAGCGTAGCTATCTATCAAGTGTGTACTGTGTGCCACACCCTGTGTTCAACACTTATTCTGTCTTGCTCAACAATGTGCACTCCCTTTTTGCATCTAAGAAACGTGAATGGTTGGAATGAATCCACCTTATCATCTTTGTTATTCTTCGAGCATCCAGAACAATACCCTGCACACAGAAGACAGCCGATAGACGTTTGTTGAATGGATGAAAAATTGAATAAATGAAGGAATGTACTTATTTCTGAATTAAAGATCAACTTGTTACAGGGGCCCACTTTTCCTGATGGAAGTAGCAGCTAATTTTTTTGTTTTATGACAGGATACTGGTTACTATAGAAATGCATTCCTTTCGCTTTCCTTCTCTTCCCTGAATTTTGTGGAAGCACTAACTACTAACATCTGAATTTTGAGGACTTAGAGCTCTAATACTTTATGACTCCACTTAACTCAGCTGACTAAACCAGAGCCCAAGTCTGCTTTCTGAGAATTCTCGTGTCTGGTTTCCACGACCTAGTAGCATGCTCTTGTTACTGCATCAGGATCCTTTCTGACTCTGCTAGGAAGGGCTGGCTCTTCCCTAGGGCTGCCTATACTTACCTGTTACTGGATATATTTATGGAAAGAGAATCTTTTAAGGCAAGGGCCTTGTAAATATTGACCGTATAAGATAGTTTCTTCCAAAGTTGTCAAATCTTCAATGGCTCTCCCTTGCTGTCAGGGTGAACTACAAGCTTGTAAACATGGAATTCAGGCTTTCTACAGTTTATATCATAGCTGCATCACCCTCTGCTTCTCCATTCAAATCCTATATCCCAGGTTTATCTCAGATGCACATTAGTGAGGGGCAGATTATATATAAGAATGATTTTAGACTAATACATCGATGTGGACATGCCCTGACTTAAGATACTCAAATTTACTAAAAATGCTGTTTTAGTTAAAAAAAAAAAAGCTAAAGTAACTCTCCTTTAAAAAAAAAAAAGGCAAGTAACAAAAGCTAGATTTAGATCACAAAGCTGAGAACCTGCACCAAAACCCCTCCAAAACATAAAAACACACACACAAAAGCGAACAGGCACCTGATCTTCACCATCACCCTCATCTTCCTTATGCTGTTTTGTCTTTGTGCCATTGTTAATGTCTGACTTCTTGGCTTTACTTAAGGGTTGTGAGCTCCCATATCATCCAGTCAGAAGGATTTCCTTATCTGAGCTCCCATGACACCTGTGATCTGTACCTCCCCTAGGTTCAGCACTCAGTGTCTAACATTATAGTAATTACCACAAGCATCACACTTTCCAGATCATATGCTGCTAATGCATAGGGTGCATATCCAAGATATCCTCATACCCAAAGTGCATTGCGCAAAGCCTTGTCATTAATACATTATCAGATGGCATCTACTGGAGGGTACTCGATCCTTCAGCATGTACATACACTAAAATGGAATTAACCAATTAGTTGAATGAATATCTCTTCTGTGCTGTTTTACAGAGTTCAAACACTCTTTTTTTTTCTACATGAACTCTGGCACATTCTCATTTTAATAATGACTAATTCTAATAACTAGTAATTATAATCATGTTCCCTGAGATGGGATAATTTGGGTTGGTTTACTTGACATATTTATAAATCTCCACTGAAGAGTATAAAATGAATCTGTGGTTTTGCCCTTACAACTATTAGTAAGTACCAAGCTTTTGTTTGTTTTTTTCATGATGTCCCCAGTCTGCTTCAGAGATTACAGTTAGGAGAGGAGAAACTTGGAAGATGTTTTACAAGTGACTAGTTTCAGGCCTGGGTGTAAAAGTTACTAGTTCTAGCAAACGAACAATCAAAAACAAAAAATAATTCTTCCACAAAAAGACCTAGAAGAAACTTATAATGCATGTTGCTAAGTGAAAGAGGTCAATTTGTAAAATCTACATTATATATGTTTCCAAATATATGTATTCTGAAAAAGACAAAACTATGGTAATATTAAAAAGATCAGTGGTTGCCAGGAGCTGGAGGAAAAGGAGGGATCGGTAGCTGGGGCACAGAGGATGTTTTTAGGGTAGTGAAACTATTGAATATCATACCACAATGGTGGATGCATGTCATTATATATAATATAAACGTCATACATTTGTCATTTGTCAAAACCCATAGAATGTACACTAAGAGTGAATCTTAATGTAAACCATGGACTTTAGTTAATAATAATGTATCAATATTGGCTCATGAATTGTAACAAGTATACCACAATAATGCAAGACCTTAATACTAGGGGGAGGTGATAGGATATATGGCAACTCTCTGTCTGTACTTTCCACTCATTTTTTTATAAACCATAAACTGGTCTCCCCCAAATAAAGTATATTAATTAAAAATTTTTTTCAATTAAATAATTAAAACAAAAAAATAATTAAGACAGTAAAATACATCCCAATTGTCAAGAGATGACTTCTTATATATATTTTTTTAAGATTTTATTTATTTATTTGACAGAGAGAGAGAGAGATCACAAGTAGGCAGAGAGGCAGGCAGAGAGAGGGGGAAGCAGGCTCCCTGCTGAGCAGAGAGCCCGATGCGGGCCTCAATCCCAGGACCCTGAGATCATGACCTGAGCCGAAGGCAGAGGCTTTAATCCACTGAGCCACCCAGGTGCCCCAATTTCTTAGATATTTTACCCAGAAAACCATCTTGGACATTTTGGGAGGTTAGTGGAAGGCCATGGCCTTCCACTTAACTCTGGTTAAGTAGATTGAAAGCACACTGGGCAAGCCAGAAATGACAGTTTATTCCTCTGAGCACTCTTACCAAACAAGGAGCTTTTAAAACAAAACAATGATTTCTAAGGTGCCATGAAGATCATTAAGTCTCTAATAAAGAGACTTTAGAAGAGATAAGATAAAAAAAAAATTGGAATGTCTGGGGAAGATAGTCCAAGAATGATCTGGTTTTTAACCTGCTTCCCCTTCTACCAACCAACAACACATGTGAGGGACCCCAGGCTCACTCCTGATCAGAGCGCTGGGGTGAGCTCTTCCCACAAACTCTCCCGCTTAGTGAAACGCTATTTTGGAGTTCCCACCAGTCTCAAATCAACAGAATAAAAGTGAAGCCAAGGCCAATAGTTAAATGAGTCTATTTGTTTTCATTTCAGTTACTGGTTTCATGTTTTTACTATGAATAAACAAGAGCTGGAAGTGGAAGCACATAGGCAGACTTAATGTTTAATCTCCCAATTCCTGTCTGCTGGCTGCTTCTGAAATTGTTTGGCCCGTAGCAGTGGCTGCCTCTCAGCTCCCAGCCCTAGAAGAACGGGAGTGGAGAGTTCCCAGTGTCAGTTGAGAGGAAAGTTGCAGTGGGGAGGCCACTTTTTTTGGAGTTAGAAAAACAGCTCCTGGTCTTGCCTTCTTTGGCACTGATGGATTAAGTCATTGTTTTTGGCACATGGGCTTTTTTTGTGTGCCTGGGGCTGTCGGCAGAAAGCTGTTTGAGTTGGAGGCTGTGTACCGTGCCATCTTGGCAATTCTGTATTTTCAGCATTTTGTCAATGCAAGGAGTAAGAGAAATTGTAATTGAGGCCGCCTTTCTATAAATCATGCCACAGAGAGTGAGCACATCCAAGTGATGAATCCAATAGCAACTTTTGTCCCTTGCCTGGAGACAGTGGTGGGGGTGTTGGAAAATCAGTCTGAGGCACCTCTGTAGTTGCTGAACAGTGCAGGGAGGAAGAAGTGGGAGAGAAATTCTACATTTCCTGGCAAATTATGAGCTGTGCATGGGGATAGGCTGGGGGGAGATAAATAGCAAGAAATGATCAACTCCTCGAATTCAGTTGAAAATGGGCGGGGGGCCCTGCTCACATGAGGAGCAGTCGCAGTGTGCTTCCCCAGGCAGGCAAGAAGCTGGGGGTGCCTTGGACTGTTTGTTGTCCATCACTGTTCTTGGAGTGTGAAATGCCAACATGGGAGGGTCGTAGGACCACTCTATCATCAGACGAAGATGCAAAGCCCATCTTTCAGAGTTACTGGCTTCAAAGGGGATGCTAGCTAGCGTTGATTACGTGGACCTTCCCAGTCCTGGACTGCAGTATTTTCATGAGTGGGATGCAGTAGGGGCAGGGGAAGAGGAGAGAAGATCATATCTTGGCCCGGCCCATGTCTTTGTTGTCATATGCCTGAAGGAATATGAGTTTTGCATTGTTTGCCTGGGAGAGGGGACTTCAGTAACCCCAGTACCCATATGTTTTTCTCCTGAAACTGCCACTGGACTGGAGTTTCCACTCCAGGCATTTATCTAGAAAAGAGGCAGCCAGGGAGTGTGTCAACATGTCTGTGCGCAGGCGCCACCTCCTTATGAATTTAACAAGTGTTTTCTGGACCCGTTGCTTTCAGTCGGGATGTGCAACGAAACAGGGCCTGTGTGCCTGGTAAGTACCAGCTCTTGCAGGGTCAGGACCCTCTGCTTGCTGACGGCAGTGCTTTCACAGTTCTCCTGTTTTCTTTCTTCATTTCCCTTTTGGATTTCTAGAATAAGTTCTTTTTGAAAATGCTGGTCCTTAGCAGCTGTCCTGAGGGGGCTAAGGGAAAGGATTGTTGTTTTACTTTTCAGTTTTGTCTCTGTCGGTGCTGGGACCAGAGAGAAAGGCAGAAGCAAACTCTAAGAAAAAAGTATCCTGCCTTCAACAGAGATTTTCCTCAAGAGGGCTGTCTCTCCCTGGCTCAAACCTTGGAGCAATTTGTGTTTTGTTTGTTCGTGGAGGCAGTTCCCTTGCTTAAAGGCTTTTCATTTTGTTGGCGGTGCTCCCCAAGAATTACTCTTGGTTACACGTTAAAAGCAACAACCACATCTGGGGATACAGCCAGCAGGTTGAAGGAAGGACTCTGCAGATGCTGGTCCTCATGGCTGTTGGCTGTCGTCTGCGTGGAGGAGACGTGGCACTTACCGGTGTAGTGGCTCGTGGCCTGCCCACCTGGGTTTCTCATGAACTTTCCCCAGGTAGTTGTCAGCTCAGCCACTTGGGCTGAAAACTTCCAACAGTGTGTTTCTGTGGCAGCAGAGTCACCCTGCCTCAGGTTTTCCCTGGGAGAAATTGGAGTTTCTGCACATTAGGATTTGAGAATCTCTGTCCGGTGTTCTTTCTGTGTAGCACTGGGCATTGCCTGACATTCTCTGGCTTCAAAACCTATATTGAGTTTGTTTGGGTTTTGTTTTTTTTTTTTTGGTTTTGGTTTTTGTTTTTAATAATCACCTGCTGACTTACCTGTTTCCCCCATTAAACTTCCGGCTCCTCCCAGGCGACTGTGTTTTGTTTCCATCTAATCCTGAGCAGTTAGCAGAACATGCGCAATAGGTAGTTTATCAATATTTGGTGAGTACCTAGTACTTCCTCTAATTTTTTCTCTTTGTCTCCCATACACATACAGCCTGAGGAATACGTTAGTGCGTGGAACTCCTGACACCCTCACAGTCCCATTTCCTTCTCACATTTGAGTTGCAGTAAGTGACACCACTTCCCATGCACTCCAGTTTTTGGAGTCTCTTTCTCACAAACCCACCTCCAATATGGCAGCAAATCGACCTTCGGAATAGATCCTGAATATGACCAGATGCCTCATCTTTCTCCACAACTCAGTGGACCAAGTCCCAGACCTCAGTTATCTGGAACTCCTCTTTGACTCTCGGACTTCAGAGTCAAGCCATGACCAGACGTGCCTGGCATCGCCTCCAGCTCCCCAGCTCACCGCTAACGCTCTTCTGAGCCGCCTCTCCTTCCTGGAGCACCGCAGCCACGCCTTTAGTCTCCTGGCTTTCCCGTTGCCTCCCCACTTCTTCTCTCCACTGAGGAGCCCGTGAGCTTGACAGCTTTGATTGTGGCTGCCTTCCCCTCAAACACCTCTGGTCATTTCTGTCCTGTACAGAAGGACGCCCCAGGTCCTATCTTAGGCAGACATGCCTTGGAACATAATTTGTCCCTGATTTCCTCTTCCACTTCATCTCCCCCCGCTTCTCTCTCATGGACACGCTCCAGCTACATTGGCCCGACCGCTGCTCAGATACACCCCCTGTGCCGCCACTGCCCAGTCTTCATCCTTGCTCTTCTGCTAAGGTCACTCCTCGTCCAGTGTTCACCTCACCTGCTCCTTCATTTCGTTCGGTGTTCTGTTCAAATGTTCACCCTTCAGAGGTCTTTTCTGCCCACCTTAACAAAAATGGCACTGCTGGTCATGCTTTAGTTTTCTCCTTAGCTTTATCTCTGCATGACATTGTACAGCAAATCTTTATGACGTGCAGATTCGGTATTTGAGAATTTACTTACTCGCTGAAATACTGGAATCCCCAAATCAACACTCAGATTATTTTCATGGTCATCTGTGGACATGAACAGTGTGGCAGAAGAGGTGAGTCGCCCCATGTACATGTTCTAAGCTGAGGTTAAAGAGACACTCTACCCCCTTCTGGTTCTTACACTGCAAGCAGTTGTCCTTTCTGCAGTGTTTTTTGTACCATGGTTCTGGTCACTTTTGTGCTCTCCTGTGGTGGTTCCACTCTTTAAAATGGCCCACAAGTGTAGTGCTAAGTGTCTGGCTGGTGTTTCTAAGCAGAAGGTGGTTATGATGTGCCTTCCTGTGATGGCATGGCCACGAGTTCAATGTTAGTGGATTAACAATATGCATTTAATAATGTGTCTTTAATTAGAGACATACCTAAAACAAGGTTACATATTGATTGATGGAAATGTGACCAGAGATTCCCCAGGAGCAATGGTTTATTATTTGCTACAACAGTGTTTGTGGTGACTTCTTTTCTTTAATACTTATGAAAGTTAGTTTTTATTGAGTATTTACTATGTGCCAGATATTTTACTGAGCACTTATATTCTCTAATTTAATCCCCAAAACAATTCTGTGAGTTAAGTATTTTTATTATTTTAATATTTTATTTAAATTAAATTTAGAATATAATCAATATGGCTAATGAGAGATATATTTATTTTATAAATTAATAATATAATATATATTTTGGTATCTATATTATATATACATATTTGCATGTTTATTTATATATAAATATCTTTCCCCCACTTCTGTGTAAACTCCATGAAGTCAGGGGCTGGCAAACTGTATTTTCTAGCATTTTGTTCTCTACTGTATGTTTCGCACCTAGAACCACACATTTATGGAAGGTACTCACTAAATTTCTGAGTTCATTAAATGGATGCAAAAAAATGAGCAAAATATAGTCAGGAATGTCTCAAGAAAAACATCCAACAAAAGAATAGTTTCATTGTGCCAGACATCCTCATTTTATTAGGCATTGTGCTGTCTCCGATCTTACCATAGCCCTATAAGGTAGGCTCTTAGAACCCCCTTCCCCCACCCCTTGAAGTGGCCCACCCAAGTTCCCACTACACTGTGGCTCGGAAGCTCTCTCTCCATGTTGTGAATCTTGGCTTGTGTGGTTACTGAGCACATGGGCCAGAGAATCAGACAGCTTGGTCTGAATAGAACCTCCACACTTGCTCTGTTTTCAGGCAAGTGACTTAGTTTTGTCCAAATCTTTGTTTTCTGTCTTTTAAATGAAGATAACCAGAATTTTTCTACTGCGTAGTTATAGGGATTAAGTAAGATGATGCAAATCACTTAACCTACAGCCTGATACATACTACTTGCCTGTTACAATTATTATAGACTTTGAGCTCCTGATGTTGGAAAAATAAGTCAAAGGGATGTGAAACCAAG
This sequence comes from Procyon lotor, assembly GCA_028646535.1. Taxonomy (NCBI): domain Eukaryota; kingdom Metazoa; phylum Chordata; class Mammalia; order Carnivora; family Procyonidae; genus Procyon; species Procyon lotor. Next base: position 50,478,932 of record CM053617.1, read on the forward strand.
CCAGGAGGCACTCAAGATAAAACTCCCATCAGGACCTCTTAAGCAGTATTAAAGATCAGTACCTAAGAGCAAAGTTGGTAAACTTTCTGTAAAGGACTGAATAGTAAATATTTTAGGTTTTGCTGGCTATCTGATCTCTGTTGAAACAACCCAGTTCTCAATAAACGAGTGTTCCAAACAGCCTTTCTGTTCCAAAAACAGATGGATCATAGTTTGTCAACCTCTGCTTTAGGCCAATAGTACTTAACCTTGTTTGCACATTAGAATCACCTGGGGAGCTTTAACCAGACCTATGCCCAGGTGGTATATTCCCAGAGAGTCTGATTTTGTCTGTGTGAGGTGGGGCATAAGCATCAATATTGCTTAAAACTCCTGGGTGCCTCTGTTGCAGAGATGTGAATCACTGATTTGGATCACTAAGGCCATGAACAGAAGATCCTCAAAGCAGTTGCTGTTTTCCTGCCCCTACTCTGTCCCCTCTTCCCCAGGGATCAGCACTCTTTGAGAGCTTTGGGCGAGGGTTGGCCAGGCTATGGTAAATCTTTTTTGCTTAGTGCATAGACCATATCACTTTTGTATCTAGAGGGAAGCCTAATTATCTGTGTAATAAATGGATTGTACTTTCAGGGAACACAGTCCAGCTGTTACTGTGCATTTTAGCTGAAGATATGCTTTTTGCTATTTAATTGTATTCCAACATTGGCAGTTGGACAGAATGGTATTTGAGTGGAAACGCTCTGCCATTTCCTTTGTCAAGGCCACGGCTTTTGTAATGGAGCTAGAAGTAGGTTCCCAGGAGTCAAGGGATATCTGATTTAAGGTCAAGTCACTCTTCTCTAATAGGTCCCCAGAGTGAGTTTATGATATTTTCATCTCTAAGGAACTCTCAATTTTAAGCTGGACATTGTCTACCTGTGATGGGGTAGAGCTTGGGTAAAGACGGAAATGAGCTTAGTTATAAATGTCTAAGCTTTCCTGAGAATTATCTGGAGCAGAGTTTCACAAGGTGTGGCTCCTTAGTATACACTTACAGTCATCTGTTACTTGGTAAAATGCAGATTTCTGGGCTCCACCTTGACCTCCTGATTCTAGAATTTCTAGAATTTCCAGAAAAATGCATAAAGCATTTTTAAACAAGATATCTGGATAACTTTGAAATTTGAGAGCCACCCTCTGGAGACCATCCTTCCTCATACTTACATAAGAAGACTGAGCTTGGGGGAATTTAAAGTCTTCCTCCAAACAGCACAGCAACCTCATTGACAGAGCGAAGACTTGAATCTTGCTCTGTGTATCAGCTGGCTAATGCTGTGTAACCAACTCTCCTTAACTTACAGGCTTAAAAACAGTAAACATTAATTTGATCACAACTTTGTGGGTTAGTGGGTGGTTTTTACTATCTCAGCTAGATTCATTCAAGTGCCTGTGGTCATCTGTGTTTGAGTAGGTGATGTACTGATGTTGGCTTGCTCTCTTTTATGTTTAGAGGTCAGATGGCTGTGTGGTGATTTGAGATGGTCTCCACTGGGATACCTAGATTCTCTTCTGTGTGATCTTTCAACCTCCATTAGGCCAGTGTCACTTGGGGGGTGACAGCACTCTGAAAGATTGGAAATATTCATGGCTGCTTAGAGACCACATTCAAAACTGGGACACTGTCACTTCCACAGCATTCTGATGCCAAGATATGGAGCAAGGACAGCCTTGATTCAGAGGGTGAGGAAATAAATTCTAGCTCTTGTGGGGGAAGAGCTGAAAATTGCTTTATAAAGGCAGTAGATATAGGGATGCTAAATGAGTCCACCAAAGCCTGCCACACAGAGTCCTGGGCATTTCTCATCACATTTGAGTGCCTTCAAAAGAAAGTTTATCTTCCAGCTTTTGTAAATGTTAGGCACGCATTGCATGGAGCATTGGGTGTGGTGCAGGAACAATAAATCTTGTAACACTGAAAAAATAAATAAATAAATAAAAAATAAAATAAATGTTTAGGGAGCATGAGTAGCAATATTCTCTTGGTTTCTATTCCTAGGATTACTGTTCTCAGATGAAGAATCAAAAATCCTATATCTTAAGGGACCTACGAAATCATTGGTTTAAACCCCATCTGGCACTTTAATTTCCTGATAGTATCACCTTAATCAAAGTGCTCATCCATCTTCTACTCACACACATCCCGTAAGGCCCTGGAGAACTTGCCGCCCTATGAGGCAGCTTCTCCATCCTCAGACAGTTCTTGCCATTGAAATATTACTTCTTACATCAAGCCAATATTTACTTCCATTTAGATTTGACCTTTTGGTCCTACTTCTGCCCTCTGAAGCAGCACATAAGAAAGTTCCATTGTCCTTCCATGGCAGAATGTTTTTCCACATTTGAAAACAGTTACAAAACCTCTTTGCTCATTGGTCAATTTTCTGTGCCAACAATCTCAAGTTTCTACAACTTCTGGGACATAGATTGAGCTGCATCACACTTCAGGATATTTCCTTGCAAACACTCATTTCTCAATGACTTCCAGGTGTTTTAGAATGAATAGTGTTTAGGGCCCTTAAGTGGCTCAGTTGGTTAAGCATCCCACTCGTGGTTTTGGCTCAGAGTTGTGAGATCAAAAGCCATGCCAGGCTCTGCCCTCAGCACGGAGTCTGCTTGAGAGCTCTCTCCCTCTCCTCCCTGTCCCTCCCCCACCCCGTCTTTGTAAATAAATAAATAAAATCTTGAAAAAAAATAATGAATAGTGGTTTTAGAATCAAATGTTCTAGAACTTGCTTTGAGATCTCGCTCAAATTTATAAAACCCATGAGGTCTCCAGATGAGTGGACACTCATCACAATCATCGGACACAATAACCATCAAATTATTTATTTTGTGTCATTTAAAGTGGAAAGCATATACAAAAATGCCTGTTGGGGCAAATCCTCTACAAATGTTAGTTTATTCCCCTCCCCGCCATTCTTCTGAAAGAATTGCCATTAAAGTACACACTGTTTTTCCTTTAATATCTTGAGTTTGAATGAACTTTAAAAATTTATGGCTATCTATTAATACTAAAATCATGCGCATGTTGAAATGTCTACCTGGAGATATGTTTGAAATGGTGTTTCATATGTTAGGGAGAGTGACATATGTCACTTATCATTTGTCACATATGTCACATATATCATTTCTTCCAAACTGAAGGCAGGTATTTTTGTTTTGATACTTAGAGAAGGTAATTTAAATTAAATGACCTAAAACTAAGAGTTTTAAGTTCTTCACCCTTCTTTTAGATTGAGTTTTTAGGAAGGAAAAACAAATCTGAACTTGGAAAGGAGTGAAGAACAAACTGGATGCAGTGAAAAGGCCAGGAAAGTAGGTGATCAAGTGGATTTAATAATAAGATGTGGTGTGAAATCAAAATCATTAAGGAGAGAGAAAACATAGGTAAGGGTGGAGGGATATGAGTCAGAACAAAAAAGCCAGCTCACTGAGGAATATCAACATTTGTGTTCAAAGGGCATTGCTTAATATAAGATGTTTCTGAATCATAATGTATAAAAATGAATAGAATCTGATTGTAAAGGAAAATGGTCAGGAGAATAGGCTTGTCAAAAGAAGGGATTTAGGTAAATACTATGTAAATTGTTTATAAGATTGTTTTATATGACTGTTGGCTCAGAAAATGCTCTTCAGTATAAAATAGGATAAAGTGAATTGTGAGAATGACTTGTAAATAAAAATGCCAAATAGATTCAAGGTACAGTGTCATTCGTGCATGGCGTACCCAAGTGTTCCTGGGAGGTGATATTAACTTGTTTTTCTTTTAAAGTCATGCAGTTAATTTAGAAAAAGATAGCACACACAGTAAAAAGAACATTGAGACTGGAGTCAGGACCCTGGGTTTGAATCCCAGCTCCACAGCTGAGGAGGCGTGGGACCGCAGACAGGACACCGAGGTTCTCTGAGACGTTGCTTCCCCGTGTGTAAAAGCAGTTGTCCAGATGATTCCATCTCAGCTACAAAAGTTTACTGTTCTCTGATTCTGTGTTGTAAAGCAGCCCAGGGGCAGTTTCTTTGAAAGGGAGTCAGATCTAGATTTCAGATGGGATTCTTATCATCCAGGAACCTCTAATCAATGATCAATTTGAAGAGACCACCCGAAGTTTTGATGTGTAAGTGAATGTGTGAATAGATAACTGTTTGATGGAATTAAATAAAAACAATTATAGAACTTAAAAGAGAAACTTGTTATTAGAACCTGGTTGGACACTGGGTTTTAAAAAATATGAGAAAAGAGATACAGTTCATAGGATATTCTTTCTTTCTCCCCAGAATCTTATAGCAATAAGTTATATGAATTTGCTTTTATTTATTTTTTTTAAAGATTTTATTTATTTGACAAAGAAAGAGATCACAAGTAGGCAGAGAGGCAGGCAGGGGGAAGCAGGCTCCCTGCTGAGCAGAGAGCCCAATGCAGGGCTCGATCCCAGGACCCTGAGATCATGACCCGAGCTAAAGGCAGAGGCTTTAACCCACTGAGCCACCCAGGCGCCCCTGCATTTGCTTTTAAAAGTAGTTTTTCAGTTTTCCTGTTGTAATCTTGCCTCCTTTCGCCAAGTATGGCCACAGATGGTAACATGGGAGGGAGACAATTTGAATTAATATGGAAAGAAGGGTAAACTTTAGACAGATTTGGGAAGGGAAGTGTGGGGCTTTTGGGTGGAAAGAATAGAGCTTTAAAAGACTTGGAAAGGAATATTTATGAGTTCATTCAGTGAATTATATGAGCAGGTATCCTCCTGCACTTGACATGGTGTTAAACGCTTGGAATTATTAAGGTAGCAGTCCCCACTACTTACAAAGTGAGACAGACGTCAGTCATACAGTTACATGAATATGTAATTCCATATATTTTTTAGTGTTAAAAATATTTTATTTATTATTTATTTGAGTTGAGGGAGGATAGAGGGGGACAGAAAGGGACAAGCAGACTCCACTGAGCCCAGAGCCTGACACAGGGTTCAGTGTCATGACCCTGAGATCATGAGCTGAGCCAAAACCTGGAGTCAGACGCTCAACTGACTGAGTGGCCCAGGCGCCCCTGTAATTTAATATTTTGATGAATGTTATGAAATAAGAGACTAGAGGCCCATGGGGCAGGAGGTACGTGGGCAAGAGGTAACCAAAGAGGGTTTCCTCTAGGAAGTGTTATTTCTGCTGATACCTGACATGTGAATAGCAGTTCAGTACATGAATGGAATGAGGGAGAAATGCAGAGTAGAAGGAGAGCGTTTTAGATAGAGGGGACAGCATGGGCAAAAGCCCTGAGCCTGGAGAGCTCACAATGTGTTTAAAAAGCCAAATGAAAACCAGTGTGGCTGGAACTTAGAAAATAAGGGGGAGAAGTGAATCCTGAAGAAATAAGTAGGGGGACTATGAACATGGTGTCACTGCTTTGACAGATTGTAGACATTAGTCCCATTTTGAGCTCGTTTCTGCATGTCCAGAGCGTGTACTCTGTCCTGAGGGGTGGGAGGCACTGGGAGAATAGGGGTGAACATGATCTGTGCGTTGTGTTCTCAAACGGCCCTTTAAGTCACTAGAACTTCCATCAGAGAGTAGGATACTCACTTGGGAAATATAGAAGGCTTTGGTTATTCAAATGTACATGGGACCTCTGACACTGGAGTCCTGGTTAGGAGAATAAGTCTGAGGAGTCATACATATGCACCAGACATTCTTGGTGTCCCTTCTCCCTCTTCTTCAAATTTGGCTCAACAATGCAGCCCTGGGGTCATTGGTGAAAAGGAGTAAGTATGAAGGGTCCACTTCACCTGAAGATTTGTGAAAAAATTTATCTTGCATTGTAAGCACAGATACATGGTAGTGTAGACTACAAAACGTCCATGGAAGTTCAAAGTAAGAGTTAAGAGATTTGAAGATCTTAGCCCTTCTACCAGATTACTTAAAGCCAAACCCCCAGATTCCTGGTGGGATGTTCTATTCTCTTTGGCTCTGGGAAATGTTTTGATGAACAACTTTGAGAAGCATCGAGTCTTTGTAGTTGATGCTGTTTATAGGATATCCTGTGCCTTTCTCACCAACTTCCTATAGTAGTGAATTTTATGAACTCGCTTTTAGAAGTCATCCTTCATGTTCAGTGTTTTAATCTTGCCCCTTTCAGGTTTTAAGGAGGGAGTTTTCAAATTCGAGAAATGAGTGTGTATCTGTCTCTACTTCTTGCTCTTATAAACTTCACTCTTGCTGCCCATCTTGAAGTCTTCCTTTTACCTGCACCCGACACTCTGATGCAGTCATTTCCTCCTCTTCCTCTTAAATCCCTTAGATGACCTTGTTTGGCTCCTTTTCCTTCTCTGTTCTTTCTCCTTTTTGATGTGGCACTTAAACCAGTGTGCACTGATCTGGGGCCAAGCAAATTATACTTTTGGAGGAGGATGAGATAATGTTTCTGTTTTATTCCCAGCATCTTTCCTAATAACCAAAAATTTTCACCTTTGTTAGGGGTAGTGTTTGGGGGGAACTTATCCTTCAGGCCAGCTCCTACTCACTCATTATGACTCAGTTCATGGACAGTGCCTGACCCAGCAGCACTGACCGCTCCTTCTGTGCGTTCCCCTAGCCGTTGTCCACCTCTGTGGGTGTGGGTCTTGTTGAGTTGTGTGGCATTTATCTGTTGACATGTCTATCTTCCTACCGAAGTTCTGAGTTTCTGGAGATCAGGGAACTTGGCGTTACTCATCTTTGGATCCTCACAGCTGGCACTGAGCCTAGCACATGCTAGGTGCTTAAGGAATACTAAATAAGTTGAGTAAAGTGATACGAGTTAATAGACTACAGGGAGTATTTATAATTCTTTTGTTCACTTGGGGACATCCAATGTCAAAGAATAGAGACTCGTAGCATAAGGGGATGTACCTCATGATCCAGACACTTAGACATGGAACGGGGAAGACTTCAAGGGAGGGTTGCCAGATAAAATACAGGACACATGGATAAAGCACAGCTAAATTCAAATTTCACGTAGATAACAATGTTTTTTAAAAAAACACAAGCAGATCCCTATTATTACATGGCACATAGTTACATAAAAAGTTATTTATTTTTCATCTGAAATCAAATTACCTGGGCATTCTGTATTTTATTTGTTAAATCTGGTAACCCTATATCAAGGCCAAATAGTCACATTCTCTCCTTCAGACATTCGTACGTCTACTGTGGTAAGATTCAAGTCATAAGTGGGTGGTCCTCAGGCAAGCTATTTCAAGACATCTTATTTGCCCTGTAATATATTTTAAATTTTTAAAAAATTTTTGGCCAAAACTTAAAAGTACAGAAATTTCTCATAAAAATCTGAACATTCAGTCCCCTTGAAAAATTACAACACTGGATTAGCTTTCTTTGTCCAGCTAAGGAACAACTAAACCCGTTTTTAGATGGAACATGAGCTTTCTAGATTCCCTGCTTCTCCCTAGTGTTGTGGGGAAATGTCATCTGCCAGATAGTTTATCACACTTGTACCTGTTTTCCTTAGAGTTGAGAGGAAAGTGACATATTTTTTGAACTTGTGTCTCTATCAAAAGCAGGAAAACAAAAGATAGCCCTAAAGTGGAGTTTTAATAAAAATGGGAAGAATCATCTTCTTGAGTAAGTAAAGAAAGTTGCTTCATGTGTGAAGTGCTAGCACATGATCACACGTCTAAAGGATACAAACAATGATACCATTTTTCTTACATGTCCCTCACACATTCACACTGCATACTTGAGGACATTTGAGTTCCTGACCTCTGCTGGAAAGTAAGATCCCTGCAGGCAGAGAGTTTTGTCTGGTTCACTGATGTATCCTAAACCCGTAGAACAGTGCTTGATTATTAATAGACATTTGATCAATATGTGGTGAACAAAGGAATGACTGATGTAAGCCATTTGAGAGAAAGAAAACCTCTATGGTTAGGAATCCTCAAGAAGAGAAGAAAAATGATGCCTTCTATAAAAGAATGGAATGACTAGGTGAATTCCTATTTTTTTCCTTTTTTTTTTACAGCTTTCTCTCTCTCTCTCTCATTTTCTCTCTCTCTTTCTTTCAGTTTGTTTCAGGGGTACAGGTCTGTGATTGATCAGTCTTACACAATTCACAGCACTCACCTCCCCAGTGCCCCTACCCCATAGCACATACCCTCCCCAATTACCATCTTCCAGCCACCCCATCCCTCCCACCCCCTTCTGCTCTAGCAACAACTCACTCAGTTTGTTTCCTGAGATTAAGAATCTCTTATGGTTTGTCTCCCTCTCTGGTTTCTTCATCTTGTTTCATTTTTCCCTCAGCCAAACTGTGAATTCCTGTTTTAAAAATAAATATATTTATGGTAGAAATGCCTTATATCCATCAAGGGCAAAGGAAAAAGGCTACTGAGGATAGAAGTTCTTATCTATGTACCCAGAACTTAGAGGGACATTGGATGGTGTTGTCCCCACACAGTTATCAATGGAGGGGTTTTGTGGAGAATATCTGAGGAAGGAACCAGAGGTGTATGTTGGAAAGGACTCTTTGCTACACTGTGACCCTGGTTTTTCTCCTGCCTACCGTAAATACTACCACCACCCAGGGAATTCTCCCTGTAGTCCTATGTAGCTCAGCAAGCCCTACCAAGGGAATAAGTGCAGAAACCTTATTTTTACCAAGAACCAGCCTCATTTTATTTGAAAGACAGAGACCATCAGGGCAATGATTCAGCCGAATGCTACCAAAATTCCATCGGCTTTGAGAAAAAAAAATCAGGACAGCTGTACACTAAGTTTGTATTTGCTGCAGGGGAGAGCTTTTATATAAATGTGTTCCAAACCATTCTTCCCTCTTTACGGACAATATGCTGGCTCTAGGGAATCTGGCTGTATCACTGAAAGCTCCCATAAAATGCATAGTTTGTTGCCTCTTCTGAGTATGTCTGGTTATGGCCATATGGTCATTATTAATTCATATTTATTCTTAGAAGATAGTATCCTTAGGGGTGTGGTGAAAATGTATAGGAGAGAAAAATATAGGCAAATGAGATTTTGGCTTTTAATCACAGATTCAACAATCTGGTCAAACCAGACTTCTGGTCTTAGAACTAAATGCCTAGGAATAGAAACCAAAATAAAATAAAAAACAAAGAAATGTAGCAATATCTGTCATTATTACTCTTGGTGGTAGGTGTAACGTGTTTGTGCCGTTGACCCTTGAGCAATACAAGGGTTAAGGCCACTGACCCCCCATGCAGTTGAGAATCCGTGTACAACTTTTGACTCCTTAAAATCTTAACCACTAAAGCCAATCATAGACTGGAACCTTACTGATGATATAAACAGTCAATGAACACATATTTTGTATGTGACATGTATTAGGTACCATATTCTTACAATAAAGCCATCTAGAGAAAAGAAAATGTTTTTAAGAAAACCATAAGGAAGAGAAAATACATTGACAGCACTGGACTACATTTATGGAAAAGAAGAATCTGTGTATAAGTGAACACACACAGTCCAAACCCATGTTGTTCATGGGTTGATTATATTAGTTTCGCACCGGCTGCTGTAAGAGAGTCCCTCGAATTAGGTGACTTAGAACAATAGAAATTCGTTGTCCTACAATTCTGGAGGCTAGAGGTCCAAAATCAAGCTGTTGGTGGGGCCGTGTTCCCTCTGAAATTTAAAGGGATGCCCTTTTTTGCATCTTCATTGCTTCTGGTGATTTGTCATTAGTCTTTGACATGCATTGGCTTATGGATACCTCACTTCAATCTTCTGTCTTCACATGACCTTCTCTCTCACGTTGTCTTCCCTCTGTTCCCATCTGTGTGTCCAAGTCTGTCCTTATGAGGGTATCAGCCATATTGGATTAGGGCCCCCCCGACCCCATTTTGATGGGGTTACATCTGCAAACCTTATTTCCAAATAAGGTCACATTCTGAGATGCTATAGGCAAGGATTTCAACATATATTTTTGAGGGGACACAGTTGAAGCAATAGCCTCCTGATACAATCATATCATTCTTTGGACTTAAGTTTTCCAGCTACAACTTGTTGTTTCTCTTGTGGAATATTACCTTGATTAAATTGCCTCTAGTTCGTCAGCTATCAGATGCTTTTCCCTGGCAGGCTGATGTAATTAGGGAACTAATAACTGGATCAATAAGGAAAAGAGCATGTTCTTTCATATTTTCCATCTGTTCCAGTGATTCACTTAGGGCTTTCTGTGTGTGTGTGTGTGTGTGTGTGTGTGTGTGTGTGTGTGTGTGTTGCCACTGAATACGTGGTTGTTAAGAAATATGAGACTATGACACACAGGGGAAGAAGGGAAGGTAGAGGATCTGGATTGTTCTCTGGTGAAGATCCAGGAATGTCATCCTTGCAGGGAGGGGGCATCCTGAGGTAGGATGTGGAACAGAACAATTTCATATGTGTAACTTTGTATAAACAAGAATTTTTTTTTTAAGATTTTATTTATTTATTTGAGAGAAAGAGATAGAGTGAGGAGAGAGGGACAAGCAGACTGTGCTGAGCATAGAGCCTGGCTTAGGACTTGATCCCATGAACCTGGGATCATGACCTGAGCCGAAATCAAGAGTTGGAGGATTAAAACCAATTGAGCCACCCAGGTGCCAGATCTTGTTTAGAAACAAGAAATGTTTCTAAAGATGTTTATTGTTTGGAAAATCTACTTTATTTTAGCATTGCATGAAGCACATTGGGTTGAAGCCATGAAGGGCTATTTAAAGAGCATATAAGCTAATATGTTGCTTGTTCTAGGAAGAATTCACCACTATCTATGATGATCTCTATGTGTAATACAATTTTCTGGAAAATCCCATATTGCCTGGTCTGATTCCAGGTCCCTCATGGAAAAAATTGCAATTTGAATTTTTGGCCTTTTAAAAGGTAGTTTTAACGATAAATATAATGTATACTTTATGATTAGAAATTATTATTATAAGAATATAAGTAGAAGAAAAGACTGGCTTATATTACTACTGGAATATTATATCCATTGTAAAGAAATCTGAAAATTATAGAAAGCTTTAAAGGTATGTGTTACCTATAGTCCCACAGTTCAGAAATAACCACTGCTAGTGTTTTGCGTATTTCCTTCTGATGTGTTTCAAGTTTTTGCGGTACTTTAAATAAAATTAGTGTCAATGTATGCATGTTTTGCAGTGTATTTTAAAATAAATAATATAAGCATCTGCATATCATTAAATGATCTTGTAATGCTTACTATTGAGTGGTTGTCTAAATTCTTTATTTCTCTTTGAGTGTCAGAGCTCTTTTAATTACTAAAGTAATGCATGTTGCTAATAATTTTAAAGGCCCAGATAACCAAAAGAAAAAATCCCGATGGCCTCCAGTCTTACCCTTGTGGAGATAACTAGTAATAATAATATTATGACATACATTTCATGGCAGTGCAATTGTCTGAATTTCTGTCTTCCACTGTTCATGACATTTTTAACCTTTATAATTCCCGGACTTAGTTCAGTGCTTAAACCAAGTGGTTTCTTGATACACTTTTAGTCAGTGAATGAAGAGAGGGAGAAATGGATGAACATGTATGTGAATGGAGAGGCTGCAAAGATCCAGCTTGCAGTAAAATAAAATTCATTTCAGACTCAGCAACTTCCTGTGGATGGAGAGACAAGGTAGCTAACCAAAGGCTCTTAATGAATAGGAGCCTGCTCTTTCTGTTCATCTGAATCAGCCTCTAGGCAGAGAATTCAATTTAATTTTTCTCCCATCAGTCAAATGGAAGAGCTGAAAAAGCAAAACCAGAGACAAGGGAGGCAGGAGGTGGAACAGACTTGGATGAGGAGATCAGCAGCTAATCTCTTGTTCTTTCTCTGTTAGAAAGAACATGAGAGGAGAGGAGCCATGCTTCTCCCAAGGGTGAGTCCTAGCAGGAGCTGTGGTGGAGGCATTTTGCTACTACCTGATCCTCCATGATGGAAGGACTGATGATTTCTCTGGAGTATTGGGACTCCAGCAGTGTCAGTGTGATCCTCATGGTTCTCCAGCTTTTTTCTAGAGTTTTCAGCAGAGAAAACACAATCATGCTGGGTTTAATTTGAAGGGATTTGTGGGCTCTTCTTCTATGTTGTTATCTGGGCTGACAGAGAGTCTGATGTCTTTGGGTTATGGAAGGCTCCAACCAATGTCTCTTCTGTATTTAATTGGCAAACATGTCTTAAGTCTGAACATCTGTCTCTCAGACACCTGCTGGGAAGGAGAGTGACCCATTTCTTAAAACTCTGCATGGAAATCTCAGTTCTTGCCAAGAAATATAAGGATATGTTCTTTCCAGTGCAATGATCTGGTCCTTACCAACTCTCTTCTTCCTCCCAACACCCTCCCCAATATAAATATACATACAGATAAATACGGAATCAGCCACAAATAGTTGGGTGTATGGAAAGAGAGACAGGAAAATGGACAGTCTCTACCTCCTTTTAACCAGTGACAGTCATCACATCTCTTCTTCCTCTTAAAAGCTTCCCCATAAGCCAAGTTCAAGAGCTTAACCATACTGACACTTTGTTCTTATTGTTTTCTTCACACTGAAAGATCTCTATCCATCTTCTCTCCTGTCCATACCAGCTATCTCCAAAGGTGTAGCTCAAGCTGTGTTGCTCTAGGAAGGCTCATTGTTCCATTTCCATTCCTGTTGATCTTGTCTGTTTCTCAACTTCTAGAGCTCTAGCCTTTGGTCCATTTTCCCCTTTGGTGTGGTGTATATATTTGAGAGGCATCTGTGTATAAATTGAGAGATGGGCAATATTAATAGGGGTATATATATTCAAACACTCATGCACACATCTCTTTGCTATTTACTGGACAAAAAGAGATGTTTTTATGTAGTTCATGGTGCCAATGTCCAATATGTATTTGAATTAAATTGAAGTGGGCTCCATGCAATACGTGCCCTCCTCAATACCTACCACCAGGTTCAGCCTGGAGCACTAGGTGTGGTGCATAAACAATGAATCTTGGAACACTGAAAAAATAAAATTTAAATTAAAAAAATTGAAATGGGCTAAAACTTCTTTAAGGTCTCCAAGGCTTACATGAGATTACCAGAAGTTCATTCAAAAATTATTTCTGTACGAATTGCAAGATTGTGGACTCAGAACATTACAGATGGCAGCCGTTACTTGGGTGTGGTATGCCAGACATCACATCCCTGTAGGAGGGCAGTATTGAGGATGTGATAACGGGAAGATATTTCATCTGACCCCATTTCTATAAACTTGAGGCCCAACTACTTCTGCCTTTCCCAGCTTCTCCAACTGTGAAAGTATGGAGAACGTAAACATAATAGGATTCTCATTATAAACTTGGCATCATGATTCCATGGAAGAAGATGGGAGCCGGGCATTAGAAAACTTAAATCCTAGTTCTTTTGACCAAACTTAACTTTCCCAAGACTGAGTTTCATTAACTGTGAAACAGGAGGTTTGTGTGGTCACCTGTGTATGTATTCTGTAACCACTGATACACAAAGTAAATTGGGCATGATTCCTGCCCCTCTTGTGACTCGTAGCCTAATGGTGAGAGGGGCGTGCTGGTACCCAGTATTGCCTTGGTGTGAATAGCTTCTTAGAAGCAGACAGTAAAAATAGTGATGGTGCCTGGAGGGAGTGGTCGACTCTACCTGGTGGATTAGAACATGCTTGAGAGCAAGGGTTCAAGTAGTCATAACTGCCTTGCCTTCCTTTCAGTGTCCTTGTAAGGTTCAAATGTATGTGAAAGAGCAGTGTGATCCACTTATTACTATCATCGTTATTATTATCATTATTTCCATTATCAGTCAGAGCTCATACTTCCAGGCATACAATTAAAAATCAACTCCATACTCTTGGCTAGCCTTTTATAAGAATGTTGGCCTTTCCCTTATGTGTTAAAAAGGGGGTCAGGCTCTATATCCATAAAGTAAGTGAATGTAGAATCTGACTTTATTAGCCATGCTGGGGGTTCTTCCTTATTTTTCCAAAGTCTTGAGCCTCTTCTAGGATTTCTTCTCATTCCATGAGTTACTATCCATTCTTATGTGCCCATTTTAATTATTGATTTATTCAACAAATATTTTAGTGAACTCTTATATGTATTGAAGGAATATAAACACAACTGAATAATACAGACAGATCTGAAAGACATAGCCATATATTATCTCATGATGAGTGCTCAGTGGAAACCAAGGATGACTTCAGTGAACTGAGAGGGGAGAAAGATGAATGGCTTGATGTGGTTGGAAAAGGGTGTGTGAGGGGAGCCACCCCCGCTTCTGTAATGTTTCCTTAGGCCTAAGTATGGCCTTATCTCTGTGAAGACCTTGAGTTTAAACAAGTGTGGTATCCTTATTGGCAGTGAAGAGTCCATTTCACTTAGATTATACATAGGAGAGAGAGATTTAAGATTATATATGGGAGGGAGAGATGTAAGCAGTGAGAGATAAAACTTAAACAACACAATATTTTGTACATAATATTGGCTTAGATACCAGCTGATGAGTATTTTTACATGTGTTTTATTTCTCTGAGAGCACAGGATCTACCTCTTCTTTATCTTCATGTCCACCATAGTGCCTTACTTGTAGGAGCTGTTCAATAAATAAATTTTAAATAAATTTTGCTGAGTTGTTTTGAAAGGAGCTAAAGATATCATGGAACTTGAAGAAAAATAAGAATTTTATGAAGGCTTTACCCCTGAAGGAGAGAATGATGGATGGCCTCAGAAAGGATTTACACTCAGCTCAAAAAACATCAGTCGATTGGCTAGACATTGAGCACCTACTTGGTGCCAGAGGTTGCCATGATAAGCACAGCACAATCATATTCATAGATTTTTATCTAGATAAAATGGATGCCAACTTGAGTGTGTTAGACACTGGTGTGCTGAACGTCCTTATCCAGGGGCCTGCCAGGAGTATTTATGCTGATCCATACCCATATTGCTCATGCTCTCCTCATTTCATTGTTTTGCAGCTCTACAGCTCCATGGACTTTGGAAGACGATGGCAACTCATGCATGAACGTATCACACCCAACAGGTTTTACTGGTAAGCCCCATCCACAGACCCGCTACCCTCTTGGATAAAGAATTATTGGAGAGCATAGCACTTGGGGTAATACTGGACACCTTCAGCACTTGAAGACACGTATGTTCTAGTGCTTTGCTACTCGGTGTGGTTCACAGACCAGCAGCATCAGCATCTGGGAACTTGTTAGAAATGCAGGGTCTCAGGCAAGACTTCCTAAGTAGAAGTCTGCATGTAACGCAGTCCCTAGTGATTCAGTGCATACATTCAAATTTGAGAAGCACTCGGCTAGAGTACTCCATGAGAAGGTCTCTTAGCTGGTGCTCTTTGCTAGGTGCTAATCTCCTCTTGTTGGGGCAAAGTATATATTTTGTGTACCTATTCTAAAGCACTATTTTCTAAAAGGTACTCTTAAGAATGCTGGTTCCACAAACGTTTCATCTTTCTTAAGCATTTCTATGGTCAAGCAATTTTAAGTAATGATTATTTAATTCTGGCTTACTCAAGATGCAGGACTCATATTAGGATGGTTAAGACTCTGGAGAAACCCAGAGACTGAAGAGGCCTCCCAAACTTCTTTCACTAAAGAATCCTTTTCTCATGTCACACATGATAAATCCTTCAGAACAGCTTCTGTGGAGCACAGTCTGAAAAGCCTTTTTTATGAGTGAGTATATATGTTCCAAATGGGAAATTAGCCCTCTTCCTATCAGAAACTCTTTTTTATTAAGTGGTGTTCCTTTATACGTGAGTGCTATTTTTACCTTGGTTGTAGCAAGCTAAACGTGGTTTGGTATAATTTCATATTTTATTCTTCCTGGCTGCAATATGAAAAGGCTTCTTACTTGCATCCTTCTTTCATCAGCAGAGGTATGGCCAAAGGAATAGAGATTAGGAAGCGTGCACCCAGGTGTTTAATATGCTTAATTATATGTTTAATTAAAACAAAACCAAAATTAATCTTTGAAAGTAGTCCCTATTTCCTATCTCTTTTTAAGCACTTTAGTTCAGTGCCTTTTAAAAGCCATGAGATGGCCATTTTTATCTTCTCTAAGGTGGGGTGGTGTGTGTGTATGTGTGTATTTATTCACACCAACATCTTTGAGAGCAGTGTCTCCACTCAGCCCCCTCTGTATGCACAAAACTATGACCCGAATCCAGAAAGATAATTGCAGAAGCATCCTATGAAAATGCACTGTGTACCAACCTACTGATTGCACACAGAGAGTGGGGAGTAGTGCTGTTGATTCAACACGTGGCCTATCCCCACTTATTTTGCCCTTTTCAGACCAACTATTATTTGGTCTGTACTGTTATTACACTTATTCGTGGGTCTGTATTTAGAACTATTAAGATTTTTAATAGACTAAGGCAAAAAGGAAATTTGTTTCTCTGATATTCCAGGTACATGACTACAGCTTTTTGCTCAGCCAAGAGGGACCAGTTTCTTGGTGTGCCATCACTCACAGGACCCTCAAAAAATAAAAAAATAAGCCCTCTTCTATTTCTGGAACAAACTCTTGAGATGGCGAGGCTGTTGGCTGACTAGGAAGTCAAGCTGGAAAAGGAAAGTACAATAGACTGGATAAGCCTTGTCATTGTTTCTGAGGGAAATTAAATTAAGTGGATGAGGGGCAGCATTTCCCTATGTTTTGCAAAGAGCAAGAAGAGAAGGTTCCAGCTGTGGTTTGCCCTCCCCCTTCCTTTGTGTAGCCGAAAGAATAAATCCCCAGGTCCTAATAATTGTGTTTCATCCCTCCTGCACTCTGTGATTCTTTCATATATGCCCCCATGGGGAAATATAAAAGTTAGTGCCCGTGCTGGCTAGCCAAGTGGTAGCTGGCAATTCCGTCTTCGTAATTATCACTTCTTCGTTTCTGATGTATAATTGCTATGATTATTCTTCTAGGCGTCATAGGAGTTGTAGTGGAAGAGCTCACTTTTTTTTCCCCAATGACAAAATCCATGTCTGTCTAAAGCTCTAAACCATTTGTGTTTGAAGAGACATGCATGGCCTGTATGGGTTAGGATAGAAACATTCACTCGGAATCTCCTTGAAAAAAGACAAAGTGTGCATCTGTCTGGTGTAGAGCCCTACTCTGGCTGACATGAGGACTCTTCAAGTTGTGGTTCCCCTATCTGTGTAATGGGAACAAGATTCTTCTTGTTAATTTCATAAGATTCTGTAAAGGACCAGATATGATCAGTTGGACACTTGGCAATTTCATCTCTTCAATTTCATGTCAGATTTATCAGTTATACATTCTAAGTCATTAAGAATTATGCTTATTAGCATTTCCAAAGACCATGACACTTAAGCGATTCGTCAGTGTTCTGGGACATTTGTATCCCATGCATGACGAGATTTGTATAACTGTGGACATCTGATTATAATTGATTGGATCTGATTTACTAGGAAAGACCCACTTCTCAGCCTAACCTCTACTGCCCTCTACTCTTTATTGAGTCATAATTCTTGTGAAGTGGTACAGCCAAAACAAATCAACAACAAAAAGCCCTAAAACTGTTTCTCTGGGAGAGATGGTGCAGTGAAGTGGTGTTGGGGACAGTGGGGACACACTGGAGGGAGTGCAGTCATGTTAAAACAAGACATCAAGGTGAAGGATGATGTTAATACTTTTATCATGTATGTAGACGAAGAGAGTGACCATGCAATTCACAAGAAATATCACCCATATATCGCCCATATCTATACTTTGGAGATTTGCAATTGTCTAGGGATAGATCCTTCATGAATGTAAAGTTTCTCCCTCATGCTGCCTTCAGTTGATGGAAAACAGCACCTGGAGGGGTTTGTGAGAAAAACACTGTGATCCAGAAGTGGTTTTTGCTAAGGGTGCAGGAGGAAGAACTGACCACACAGGCCTCATATTTGCTGTAATGGCTGTGAACGTGTGTTGGGAATAGAAAGGGGCTGCTATTATTCAGCATTACCTCCTTAGTGCCCCACAGTGCCTTTGAGTTAGGCAGGACATGGGGCATAATATTCATTAGCAGCAATAATAAAAGCTTCATCTGGAGGTAAAATTTTCTGTGTCCATTCCAGATGCTTTAACCCCATCAAGAGAGGTCACCTAGGAATCTTATATCATGGAGTGATTCAGCTATCCAATGCATGCCTAAAGAATAGTACTAACTGACATGAAAAACTCCTTCTTTATATGTGACCCTTTCACTCATTTGATACGTGGTTAACAAGCAGATCACCAGGCCTGTCCTATGTTACCATTTATCACCCCAGCTGCTTTAGCAATAATAATTTGCAAGCAGAGCACAGAAGTGGAATGTGTGTCTTAACATAATCCCTCTCTTGTCTGCTTGGGCAAAGCAATCATGAGGGGAAAGTATGTGTTTTCTTTTGTTTTTGTTTTTTTTTAATATCCTACTGAGCTGTAAATGAATAGTATTTCCACTCTTCCATTGGGAGGTGTTTAAGAAACAGGAACATTCTGCAGTGGGAAGATTATTTTCTTTGCACATCCAGTGTGAATACTTGTTGTGGTTCACAGCTTTGCCTTTGGGCCCCTCTTCCTTCCTACGTGTTCAGCTTCTTTCGGTGTAACTTGGCTGTCCTCAACATGCCTCTGGTCTGATGGCATTTGCTTGTATAGCATTGTGAAATAGAGAAAGAATGTCTACAATATCTCTTCCTTATTAACCTCTCCTTCATTATTCTGTCTCCTGAAAGATCAGTGTCTTTTTTGTTCCTATTTTTTGCTATCACTGCAGGAGGGTGTTCTGCTAAAGTAATAACACCCTAAGGTATCAGGGACTTTAAACTCTGAATCTTTTTCTGGGATGCAACAGTGACTGGTTTTGAGAGTATAGTCTTCAGACTGTAAGAAGTCAATAGATGTAGTACTGGTTTAATTTATTGTATTTTATTATGATTTTTATTTAAATTCGATTAGCCAACATTTTTTTATTTAAATTCGATTAAATTTTTTTTTCGATTCGATTTCGATTAAATTCGATTAAATTCGATTAAATTTTTATTTAAATTCGATTAGCCAACAGTTTTTTTATGTAGTGTTCATTGATTCATTAGTTGTGTATAACACCCAGTGCTTATCACATCATGTGCCCTCCTTAGTTCCTATCACCCACTTTCCTGATCCCCCCACCCTTCTCCCCTTCCTCAACCCTCAGTTTGCTTCCCAGAGTCAAAAGTCTCTCATGGTTTGTCTCCCTCTCTGATTTCTTCCCATTCCATTTTCCTTCCCTTCCCCTTTGATCCTCTGCACTATTTCTTTCTTTTTTTTTTTTTTTTTTTTTTAAGATTTTATGTATTTGGCAGAGAGAAACACAGTGAGAGAGGGAACACAAGCAGAGGGAATGGTAGTGGGAGAAGCAGGCTTCCTGCCGAGCAGGGAGCCTGATGCAGGGCTCCATCCCAGGACCCTGGGATCATGACCTGAGCCAAAGGCAGACGCTTAACGACTGAGCCACTCAGGCGCCCCCCTCTGCATTATTTCTTATATTCCACATATGAATAAAACCATATGATAATTGTCTTTCTCTGATTGACTTATTTTACTTAGCATAATACCCTTGAGTTCCATCCACGTCAGTGTAAATGGTAATATTTACAATAAATGGCTGTGTAATATTCCATTGTATATATGAACCACATCTTTATCCATGCATCTGTTGAAGGACATCTTGGCTCATTCCACAGTTTGGCTATTGTGGACAATCCTGCTATGAACATTGGGGTGCAGGTACCCCTTGTTTTCATTACATCTGTATCTTTGGGAAAATACCCAGTATTTAAATTGGTGTGTCATAGGTAGCTCTATTTTTACCTTCTTGAGGAACCTCCATACTGTTTTCCAGAGTGGCTGTACCAGCTTGCATTCCCACCAACAGTGTAAGAGGGTTCCCCTTTCTCCACATGTAATACTGGTTTTAGATCAGCCCACTTTAGAGGGGCAAGAAGAAGGTCCCTTGAGGACTGCTCATTAGAGCTGCTGTGATGCCTGGTTGCAGGCTGATTAGTGGCTGGTGTATAGGGACAATTAGGGTGGGCTCTATGTCTCTATTGTACTTTGATTAAGGTCATTGTACTCACTGTAGATTTCTAGTGATGGTTTGTGCCAGCAGCTTCTCTCTTCTGGTTTTCAGAAAAGCCATCATAGAGTAGAAAAAATGGAAAAGTATATAGGAGTTCCTAAGAAAATGCCTTTTAAAGGAGAAAGGGATGGCATGGAAAAAGATAACACACTAAAAGTCTTCTCATTACAATTTTGCCTTTCCAAGCTTCTATTCTTGTTTCCCCCAGTTTCTTTTTGTCTGCATATGCTCATTCATTCATAGCCTACACACATTAGCCTACACACATTCACACATGTGAATTTCTACAATCTACTTTTTCTCCTCTTAATGTTCTATTATAATAATTTTTATATTATTATAAAATCTTTATAACCATCATTTTTAATTGTCTATGCAGTACTTCATTATATAAAGATATGTATTTTATTACTGTGTTTTCCTTTTATTGGATATTGGAAATTTTCACATTTTTGATTACTGTAAATAAGTTTTGTCAATATTTTGTGCATATATATTTAATATCTAGGATTCTTTTCTTGCACCAGTGTGTAGGTAGTCCAAGTAAGAACTTTGATTGTGTTTTTCCCAGTCTCGGCAGAGTGTCACATTTAAGTGATTATGACCCAAATTCAATATGGAAAGCATTTCAGAGCAATGCTCCTTTTTTACTGAACATTTTCTTAAATGGGTTGCATGGAAGCATTATATCATACAGTACACAGTGAGTCTTTCTAAAACTCCTTTGCCTGTATTTGTGTCCCAAAGTCCTGATCATCTGGGTTACTTTCTCATCTTTTCCTTCCCTTTCTGTGGGCTCTCAGTCACAGAGGCTTGTTGTCAGAGCAGTACCCTTCCACAGCTCCCCTCCCCGCTCCACCTACCTTCCTCCCCAAGTATCACAGGCTTTTTTTATGTATGATGACCTACCCTCTGTCCTTTACTTCTCCACTCATCACTCTCACCCTACTCCAGCAAACCATGTAATATTTTTTAGACACACATCCCTTAGAACGTGGAAGAGGGGGAATTGGTAATTGTTGGGGTTTAGTATTTTTGGTTTGATTACCACCAGAAGGGAAATACATAAATTTTGAATATCTTTAAAACCTGTCATTAAAAATATTATCAAAGTTGGGGCATCTGGGTAACTCAGTCAGTTAGGCATCTGACTCTTGATTTCGTCGCAGGTCATGATCTCAGGGTCATGAGATTGAGCCCTGCTTTGGGCTCTGTGCTGGTTGTGGAGCCTACTCAAGATTCTCTCTCAGCCTCTTCCTCTGCCCCACCCCCTGTTCATGCTCACTCTCTCTCTCTCTCAAAAAAAAAATTATCAAAGTTGTGTGTTAACATACATTCCCACCTATAATATATGCAAAAATAAGTCTATTTATAGTTAATATTTCCTCCTTGTGGCAGCCTCCAAAATGACCCTCAATGGTGTCTGTCTGTCTCTTGGGGACCATGCTGTTGTGTAGTCCCTTTCCTTTGAGTTTTGCTGAATTTTGTGACTTACTTCTAGTGAGTAGAATGTGGCAGAGGTGATGAAGTGTCACTTGAGAGATTTGGATTCAAAAAGACAGTGGTTTTCATCTTATGTGTGCTCTGTTGCTTGCCTGGCCAAAGCAAGCTGCCATGTTGTGAGCTGCGCTGTGGAGAAGCCCATGTGACAGGTATCTGGGGGAGGTCTCCAGCCAGTAGTCAGTGAGGAACAGAGAGCCTCAGTCCAACCACTCAGTTCCAACAAGAAACAACTGAACCCTGCCAACAATTGCATGAGCATACTTGGAAGCAGTTCCTTCTCTGTGCATCCTTTGGCTACGACTGCTGCTCTGGCCAACACGTTGATTGAAGCCGAGTGAGGGACCTTGAGACAGGGGTACCCACTTGACTCACACCCCAATTCCTGACCCACAGAAACAGGAAGATAATAAATATTTGCTGCTTTTAGCCACTACGTTTTGTGGGAAACCCATCACACAACAGGTGTGCACGTGCCCTTTTGGAGAAGTGTTAATTTCACTTAAACCAAAAACTTCCAAGTGTCTTCAGTCCTGGATCTACCCATCTCAGCACAGTAGCAGCTGTGGGTATAGAAGACATTGGGCAGAGAAGCAGGAGGTAAAAATGGGGAGTGATTACCTTGAGATAACATGACTGGTATGAACTTTCTTACACCTTTACCTCAATTTTGAACTGTGTAGATCTCATGTGTTCTGGAATTGTATCCTCTGTTTTGCTTCAGAAATAGGCTCTTTTTATTCATCCAGGAACTCATTTAGACCCTAACCTATGATTCCTGAAGAACTACATGGCAAGTCCTCGTTAGGGTATTAATACATTGTCCACAACAGAGCCAGAGTTAAGGAATAGGCAGAATGGCTTGAGATTGCTTCCCGGAAAAATCAAGGTCTTTTCAAACAAAGTTAACATTATAGGCTGAATTTTTGAAGCTGCCTCTAAATGTGCATCTACAATTTTGCAAACACAGTCATTTGCAATCTCAAGTAATGGGATTTAGGCATCGACCTGATATAAGAGATCAGATTTAGAGGCCCTTTGCAAACCAGGCTATGCCACAAATAATATTTAATTCAGCTCTCCTTTACATTTTTAAAATGGTGCGGCAATTTAAAAATGCATTACATTCAAAATAATACATGCAAGGTCAGGAGGGGAGATGTGAAAACTCAGCTTGCAAGCAGAAATCAGTTTTTACTTTGCTGGTGGGGGCTGCCCATGCTGTATGTCTGGTTGCATCTTGGCCTTGGAAGAGCTGTGTTAATGCTAAGGGCAAATGGCAATGCTTAAAAGCTACCCATGGTAGTCAGCCAGGGCACTGAGGAAGACAGAATGCTCACCACTTTGAATGAAATCAAGATGTGTTGGATTTGTGTGATAATTATGCTTAGCATATATGTGTTCTATGAGCAATGGGAGATAAGGGGCATATGGAGCTATATACTTAATGACTTCTCTGTTATGAGGAGAAGACCTCATTATTTGACCAAACCTTAAGTATCCAAAAATACTTGTATGTGTTAAGCAGAATTCAAAAATAGCCCCATTACTCGCCTAATCCAGTGTAAGAAAAGTTCCAGGACACGGTGGAAATGCCATTCCTCTTTCTTTCCCTAGCCTTGGCTAGTGTCTCGAAATGAGAGGTACACGACTTCCAAATGCTTATTCCACCCAGATGGCTGTGGAGCACATGAGGATATCCATTCAGCTCAGAGACCATGGAATCTCACTGACAAATAAACTTGCAGAGGAGAGCAAGTTTGATTGTCCTCACAGTGGGTGAGATTCGAGTCAGTTATTGTCCTGTGAAGGCCAGGTCAGGCGAGCTCCCATGTAGAGTAGAGCACCTTGACCACTGTAGTCTTCCCAAAGCCCAGGTTGCTCATGCAGGACTTACTCCTCACATGAAAAAGTGGAGGAAGTGTACGTATGGAAAGTAGTGAATCATTCTGCAGCCTCAGAATAGTGGGTATGAGAATCGGTGGCTCAGGAAGAGGCCTAGGGAGAAAAGAAAGAGAAGAAGGCAAGCCTAACAGCCCACAGAGAAAACACCACATGGAAGGTGTGGAGGCTCTTGAAAATGCAGGTTGGATGCAGGGTTGTGGACAGGAGGACTCACCCTTTTCTCACTGAAGAAATGGAGGAATGTTCTGTTCCAGCTTGGGCGAGGGGTATGCATTAGTTTGCTGGGGCTGTCATAGTGAAATGCCATAGACTGGGCAGTATAAACCACAGAAATTTATTTTCTCACGTTCCTGGAGGTAGGAAGTCTGAGATCAGGGTTCCAGATGCTCAGTTTCTGAAGAGAGCTCTCTTCCTGGCTTCTACATGGTCACCTTCTTGCTGTGCTTTCACAAGGTAGAGAGGGAGAGCAAACTCTGGTGGCTCTTCTTATAAGGACACCAGTCCTTAGGGGTTAGAGCTTCAGCATCTGAATTTGGGGGTGGGGCGCCATACACATTAGTCCATTGCAGGGTGTCAAGCCAGGAAGAACTTGGAAAGGAATGCGAACTTTCTAGAGAACCTCTTACCAACAAGAGTTCTGGAGCACAAAGGGCTAGAGACATATGGGGAAAGATGGAAAGTCAATGCCAAAACCATATAAATAGTTTTAAAAAGAAACAAACACATTTTACTTTTTTTTTTCCTGATTGTCGGTACAACGAAAGCTTGTTGTTGATATTTAAGGAAAGGGGGAAAAATAAAAAAGAAATAATTACTTGTAATTTCATTGCCCAGAGAATACCACTTAAAAAAATTAAGTACTTCTTCATAGACTTTTTTCTCTATTAAAATTTTGAACATAAATATTTAAGTTTTCATCATAAGTGACATCATGTTGTTTATAAGATTTTGTATCTTTTAGAAATGTACTTCAACATTTTCCTGTACTATCTTCTACACTTACCAAACATAACTTAAAATTTCTATTATTTGCATTGTATTCTAATTGGTGATATATAATAAATAACTTAATCATTCATTCATCATTTAACATTGATCTTGCTTCTAAACTTTAATTCTTAAAAAAGGCGGTAGAATGTTGTTTTGAAAAACTTTAATTATTTGTCCAAAGTCTGATTATTAAAAATTTTAAGGATAGAGTACCAAAACAATATATATATAATATTGTCATGCCAAATTATTCCCCAGAAAGTTTATTCCAGTTTCCACTCCAACTAGTAAAATACCACTTCACTACACCTCATAAAAATTTAATATAAAAAAGTAATCTAATTCAATATGCAAAAATGGATTTTCCTTGTTTTAATTTGCATTTCTTATCAGACCGGTGAGTTTAGACATGTTTTCAAGTATTTATTAGCCATTGTATTTCTTTTATGTGGCCATCTGTTTTTTCTTCTTCTTTATTATGAGTTCTTTATATGGTCTCTCATTTTGTTTCAATATTGTACCCAGTTTGTTCTTTGGGTTTTAATTGCCTCGTGGTTTTTAACATACTTTTCAGTTAAAAAAACGGATCAAATCTTTTTATTTTTCCCTTTATAATGTCTTCTATTACTTCATGTTCAGATAGTGTCCTCAACCTGTGACCATGTAAACATTATCTGAAGTTTTCTGATTTGTAATACAGCTTTATTAAATAATATGCATAATATACTTTTATATATTAGGTATACATTGTATATAATATATACTATGTATAAAGTGTTATACTATATACTAGTATATAGTATATAAATTAGATAATATATTGCATAAAAATACTGAGCTTTCTTTGACACTATGTTTCAGAAATTTCATATTAATAGTTGTCCATATCATCTTGTGTGACCATATTATAATCGGTTTAATAAATTAATCATTTTTTCATACTGATGGATATTTTTAGAATTTATAGGCTTTCTAGTTTTTTAAAGTAAAATCAAATCCAATGAACAAGTTCCCACTTAGTTCTGTGCTAAAGAACTGTTTCCTCTGATGATTTTCTGCAAGGGAAGCTCTAGTCTGTGTTAGGTACTTTGATGTTGGTGGCATTAGTCAGCTTTTATTTTACTGGATTGGTTGGTCCTCTGTGCCCTGAGCTGGACCTTACTGTGTTTAATTATTGTTTGTAACACAGCATAATGCCTAGCTGGGCAAGTCTCCTCTACTGCAAAATAAAACAAAAATAGAACCCTGACTTCTTTTTCAAAATATTCTTGGCTCCTCTCACTCATTTATCTATCCAAATGAATTTGAAATCACTTTGTTATGTTCCAGAATCTCCCACCACACCCCCTCCCCCCACCAAAGCAACTAACTAGACTATTGATTAGAATTGGAGCAAAGCTATGAATTCATTTGGAGAGACCTGGATCTTTTTCAATATCCGGTTTTCATTTTTGGCCGCAAGATTTGTCTCTTCTTTTATTCCACTTCTCTGTGTTCTTCAGCAGAGCTATATGATTTTCTTTGTATGGGTTGTACACATTTCTAGTTAATGGTTTTTCTAGGACTCTTCACTTCCAGTGCTATAGTCAGTAAAGCTGTTTGGCACACAGCGTCTCTCTTCAGGTGGGCATGATTGAACTGCGTAACCATGATGTGTGGCTGTAATATGCCTCATACATATGGAGTGGGTGCCATTAGATACTTGACACTATAGATACTATAAAGAAAATATGTCTTTTAAACTTTAAGTGATTAGGAGAGTACAGTGGGTCTCGAGATTGATTCTTGTGGGGGTTTGGGGATCGACATAGGAGGAGAGCTCTGCCCTTAATAGCCGTGTGACAATTGTACTTGATCTCTGACCAATGCCCCATTAGTCAGAAGGGGCACCAACTGGTAGACCCTATTGTTGCCTTCCGGCTGAACGCCAGTCTTCTCAGCCTGGCACATAATAAGTACTTAATAAATATTAGCTATAAAGTTAATAATAAAACAACTTATAAGCAGATAGTTGGAAGCAATAACCATCCTCATTAATTCAGCAGCAAATAGCACTGAGCATCTCTTTGAAACTAAACAAGGTTGGGTGTGTCCGAATATCTTTTTTCCCCACATTCAACTCCCATTGCCTAATAGTTGATGTTTGCATTTCTGATCTGTTTTTCTGGCTCTCAGCATATGTCTATTATTATACGTGTTGAAACTATTTTTAGAGAAAATTATTTCTGGCTTGATGTTAATAAAATTAAACAAAATTTATTAAAGATTGTGCTTTATCAGATGATGTGAGCTTTAACAGATGTGATGCAGATGTTGACACAAGTCTCATGCAGATTGCCCAGGGACCATGGCCAGAAACAGGAAACACCAGACTATTAGAGCGAGTGTTAGCCCTCAGAGGCTGCAGGGCTTGGCTTAGCCTGGTATGCCCAACAAAGGCTTCGTGGAGGAGTTGGGATTGAAGAATCTTCATGAGTGGGTCGAACTGGTGAGGAAGAAAGTGAAGCAGGTTTTCCTGGGAAGGGGGAATAATTGTAACAAAGCAGAAGTCATGATTGGAGACCATGTTTGGAAAGCAGTTAGTGAATCTGCTAGAATTTCTCAACCACAGACTTGTGGGTATTTTGATCTGGATGATTGTCCTGTGTGTTGTCAGAGGTTTACCTGGACCCCTGATCTCTGCTCCATGAATGCTCACGTCACCCATAGTTGTGACAACCAGAAATGTCTCCAGCTCTTCTGATACTGCCACGTGTTCTCTGTGAAGCAGAGAAGTTGTGACAACCAGAAATGTCTCCAGCTCTTCTGATACCGCCACGTGTTCTCTGAGAAGCAGAACCACTTTTCCAGGCTGGCCCCTGCCAGCGAGAGCCACTGAACTGCAACAGTAGGATTTGCAGTGAGAGGCAGTGAAACATCAAACTGGAAGTCGACGTGATTTGGATTGTGTAGGGCCTTACATACCGGGGAAGTGATTTAGACTTGTCACTCTGGCTAATGGAGGGCATTTGTCTTTTGTGTAGGTGAATGGCATATATACATGTTTTATGAAGATTTATTAACATATGGTACTTTTTTTTGAGATCTTAAGTGCATTTCTGTGCAACTCACTGTCAGTAGATAAGCTATTGTTTTTTCTCAGAACCGATGCAAATCTTCTCAAGTATCCTGATCCTGAGTTCCATTCTGCAATGAGAAATTATGGAATTGTAGGCTTTAAAAAATATGTATATCTAATAAATGTTTTTTTAAAAAATAACACATTTTGTGTACATTTTAGTTGATATAATAGCATTAAAATTTTTATTAAACTAAAGATTTAATCATTTTAACATGACACTTTTTATTCTTGTCATCTTATAATTTTTGTACACATGAAAGCAATTTCTCACAAAATTGTAGTTCTAATATGTGCCCATTTTAGATCTTTCTCCTTTTAACTTATACCTAACCTAAACAGTTTTCTGTATGTATACATAATTTCATAAAGATCATTTTGATGGTGGCAAAATATTCCACTGAATTAATATACTCTTATTTTAGACTAAAGAATTATGGAAAAGTCAGAGTCAAAAGGACCCTGTAAGGTTATGAAGTTTTTCTAATTTCTCTAACAGTGCTCTCGAGAGCTCTATGAGGGTTCCCAAAACTTGCCCCAGGGACTACATGATTCACAGAAAAACCCGTAAGGTGCTTAGTGACCAGGTCCTTGGCCCACCCTTTTTTGCTTCAGCCAGAACTACTCACCTTCTTAATTAGTTTTATATACCAGGCTTCTGCATATAATTACCTTTGAGGATAGAAGACCATTTATTAAAGAAACAAAAATATTTACAAAATCATTGATCTAGACCGGTCTTTTCATTTTACGCCAGCTGCACACGGACAAAAGTCTTCCGGATATCTTTCCTCAGTGCTTATAATATCCTGACAAGTCTGGCTTCATAGTGTAGACACTGTTTCAATGGTGGCAAACGACATAAACCGTTGTATTAGTGAGGACACCACCTGGTAACCCCTCTTCTCTGTGAAGAGATAATTGGTGAAGAGATAATTACAGAAACATTTTTTTAAATTAATTTTTTAAAGATTTTATCTGACAGAGTGCGCGCATGTGTGCACAAGCAGTGGGAGCTGCAGGCAGAGGGAGAGGGAGAAGCAGGCTCCCCACTGAGCAAGGAGCTCGACATGGGGCTCAAACCCAGGACCCTGGGATCATGACTTGAGCCCAAGGCAGACGCTTAACTAGCTGAACCACCCAGGCGCCCTAAACATGGTTTTGACAAGTGAAGTGCTAATTCACAGAGATGGGTGGATAGAGGAGGGAAGCCTGTGGGGACTAGATTGGAAGAGGTGGACCCTTCATCTCTGGGGACAGATGACACTGAGGATCATTCATTCGGTCACACCCTAACTTATTTTGTTCTCAAAGGGAGGCCTCAAACAGGCAATTATTCTAGGTGGTTATGCTTTTTCCCCCCCAACTATCAGCATAATGCCTTTCAAAGAGCAGTTTTCTGCCTGTGTACAGGTTTGTGCATTTCTGAACCTAGCAACTGGCTTATTCTACTACTTAGCTCCCCTTTGCCTACAATGAAGGACAAAATCCTGATTCAAGAATCTATGCTATTTCTCCCCCAATTCCCCCACTCAGGATACATTATCCTGCTTCAGGCATCTCACTCACGGTTGCTCTTTGGGAAGACAGTGTGGGAGACAGATTGGGGCAGGCCCCGCCACTTCTCATCTCCCCACTGGCCAGCCCTGTCCTATTCAGATGCTCTCCAACCTTTTCCTCCAGCAGTGTTGAAGGGAAGCTGTCAAATAATTTGGGCAGAACTGTGCACAGTGGAGGCCGAGAGAGTGCCCCCAGGGGAATCCCTGTTCTGTCCACTCAGTATTTTGGATGGATACAGGAGACTCAAGTGTTGAAAAGGTCAGACCCTGGGACCAGGCTGCTCTATAAAGGGCACCAAAATATGCAAGAATTGCCAGGGAGCCAGACCAAAAGCACTATGGGGTTAAAATGGGATGGCTGTGCACTTGTCCACGTGACTCTGAGAACAAGAGGTCCAAGATCCGGCTTCATACATTTCTTAGCATTATTGTCCCCTCTTTAACAAGTGTTATTAAAATAAGCAATGGTGAAATAAAATGAATGGAGCTTGGTTTTATGACTATTTTCTACCTTCATGGAAGAGGAGATTTGGAACATGGATTACATAATTGGGGAAGCCATGCCTCCCTCCTTCCTCCCTCCCTCCCTTCCTCCCTCCCTCCCTTCCTTCCCTCCCTCCCTCCTTCCTTTCTTTTCTCCTTTCCTTTTTCCTTTCCTTTCTCCTTCCCTCCCTCCCTCCGTCCCTTCTTTCCTTCATTCCTCCCTTCCTTTGAGATTTGTTAGGATTTTTTCCAAGCACAGAGAAACTCTATAAATTGGGTAGAGAAAAATTTGTGACTTGTACTGTATTGTGGGAAGAGGGTTTGAGTAGGAGTTAGGACTTCTGGGTACAAATTCTGCTTCTGCTCCTGGAATGGAACCAGCCCTTGGGGCCACTCAGAGATTTCTCAGGCCCTCTGTGTCTTCATCTGTAGAATTCAAAGGGTTGAGCAGGAGGCCTTGGAGGCTTGGTCCAGTGCTTTCCATGATCCTCCTGTAGTCTTGGTATTGGTCTCCAACATTAGGTGGTGGCAGAAGAGGAAATCCTGTCCACTCCTTTGACCATCGGGGAGAATTTTGTTTCTCAGTCGATGATCAAGGGAGAACCTGCAGTGGATTGACCTGAGGTGCTTATTAAAAATGCAAATGCTTGGGGCTCACTTCAGAACTCAATCTGAATCTCTAGACTTGGACTTCAGGAATCTCCACATTAGTACTATCTCCTGGGAACTCCTTTGCACCTTAAGTTTTCGAAACCAGAGAACGTCTTTAGGAAATGGTTTTGAAATTAATGCACTACCAAGTGTTGTGCTTTGAGTTGTACAGACTGGGTCCCCCTTGCCAAAACCCTCCCCCTTTCTCTGCAGCACGTGCCAGCCCCGGTTAGTGAGTAGTTCCGGCCAGTGGAGGCATGGCTACCTCTGAGCATCGTTGGAAATGCACGTGCTCCATGCTAAATGAGGTAATATGTTTAGGTGCGCTTTGAAAGCTGTAAGACATTATGGAAATGTCTTGTAACTGCAAAATGCTGTCCTGATGTTAGTCATTATAAAAATAATGCCTCTAGTTTTTATAAACACTATGGCACGAATGAGGTTATTGATTTATCTCTATGTCCATTTAGATGTACTTACTGAGCAATTCCGTTCAAGGAATGGTTTTGAGTACCTCCTCTGTGAACTCTGTATCCATCTAACAGGACATAAAGGGCCGTTGATGTGGGTTGTTCCAGTTTGGAGCTCTCTGAAGGAATAGAATTATACAGCCAAACCTGCTACCACGTGATTTTGTGGTGCCTTTCGACGATACACGGCACGTACTTCCTCACCCCTTGATTGTGGGTTCATCCATGTGACTTACTTTCTCCAAGCTTCGTTGATGTGACACAAGTGGAAGCTTTTAAAGTACCAGCCCCACTGGCTGTGCCTTTTTTGCCTGGGTTGTGGCAGGGCCGCCGTGGCTCCCCAGCCCCAGGCTCCATAATGAACGCAGGATGCTTGCCTAAGCCCACACCTCTGAGAGGAGCCAAGCTCCCCTGGATTTGTAGCATGGAGCAGAGCCTCCCATGGAGCCCAGCCGAGAGAAACCGATCGCCAGCTGGCCCCTAGATGTATGAACACAATAAAGAACGACTGTTGTGAGCCACTGAATTTGGGGATGGCTTATTCAGCAAACGCTAACTGATACAGTAGGACAAAGGAAAGTTGAGACAACGGGACAAATATCTGATACAAAGAACAATAGTGAAGTGGCCGAGGGAGGTACAGCCTTGATAGAAGGTGGCAGCAGTGAAGTCTTCACAGAGGAGGTGGCATTGGGTAGGAACCCGGAAAGATAGGCTCTGTTCCAATAGGCAGAGCTTGTGTGTGGGCTCCTGGGCCTTCTGGTGTGATGTGATGGTTGAAATTTCAGGCAGAGGAAAGAGAAAGGGGAGAGCTCCAAAAGTAGGGGAGCATGGGATGTGTTTAGAAAATTGTTACGAGGTGAGATTGTCAGGAAGTTCATGTTCTGTGCTTTCGGGAGAAGAGATGCTAATAAGGCTAGAAGAGAAGATTAAAGCGATTGCTGAGAGGCCCTAAAGGCCGAGTGGAAGACTTCTTGGTTGATACTCTACACCTCGAAGGGTTCTTCTCAGGGCCAGGGCGTGCTCAGGACTGGCCTTTAGGAAGGTTGTTCTTGCAGTGGCGTGAAGGGCAAGTCACTGGAGGCCAGCAGGCCTATTAAACAGCTATCATTTGGAGTTGGGGGCACTAGAAAGAAGAGCCAGAACTCTAGGAAATTCCAGAAAATGTGCTTTGCAATTAAAAGAGGAAATGAAAGGAAAAATAAATAAATAAATGAGGAAAAGAACCTCCTGAAGGATAGAAAATAAATCCAGATCCTTCTTCAGTCCTAGAATATTGTTTCATGGTTTCTTAATATCTAAAAACTCAAATCATACTTAGAAGTAAATGGACAAGTTATGATAACCACATATTTATAGACACTAGAAATAAATCTTTTAATGGATGTTCAAATTCGTCATGAAGTCTACACACTTTATGGAAAGCCACACTCTGGACTTAGGAATGATTTCCCCCAATGTAAAAAGGCACCGAAAGAATGTTCTCTGAGTAATTTTGTTTGTTTGTTTCTGTGGGGGTTTTTAATTTTTAAAAATTTTTTGCTTTTTGTTTTTGGCATGGGCGGATGTTGTAGATAGTGTTTCCTTGCTAAGTAGACTTTACAACAGAGGTTTGTGGTGTGTAGGAGGTTTCCTGGGAGCTCTGAGGTACAACGTTCCCTTTGATGGATGAGGGAAGATGGCGGGCAGGGAGGGGGTGGGGCTGCCATGCAGTTGCCACAGCTGCTCCCAGGGGACTAAGTACCTGGGATGGCCCTTTAGACACAGCCCTTCTTGTGCCAAAAGATTCGGCCTTCGTACCTTCACACTGACTGGCCAAGATGAGGGCTGCCGCTCAGGAAGGGGTGTGACCTTGGTGAGCTGGCTGTCATCAGCTGTGAAAAATTCCCAGACAGCAAGTGATCTGGGAGTCATCAGCCACATGTAGGTTTCCAGCACTGGGGAGGGAATGCCTAGGACAGAGCAGGCTGCGAACCACACGCCATTGTGTCCACTTCAGCATGGAGAGTGAGGAGTACTCCTCATCCTTCTCCTTGTTCCTACGAGGGAATGAATTTTAATAGTAACTGCAATAAATAATGGTGCAATAATAAAAAACAAGGTAGCAGAATAATAAACATGTATGTAAACACCGACTATAACAACTTACCATTTAACATTGTGCTAAGTTCATGGCACCTGTTAACAAGCACGCAGTAGAACAATGTAGTAGCCCAGTGTTGGGTTTGCCACAGACCACTTGGATTGGACTCATACTTGTATTGCTTATTAGCTGTGTCATCTTGGGTCCTTTGTTTATAGAACAATGGGATTGACACCAATAGTCTACTCCCTAGGGTTGTAATAAGTGTTCATGTGAACCAGAAAAGAGCAGGGCTGGTCTTTTCTCGTTCAGAGCTGGTACCCTCAAGTTTGGTTTTTGGTGTTTGTGAGAGGGTAGGCTGGAGGAGCGCACTGAAACGGGGACCCTGCTCCACGAGGGGGTGTCAGGTACTTTGCGGGTGGGAGAGTCAGGGCTGAAAGTATAGGGAAGAGCAGAAGTGTGATAGGCAAGAGGGTGCAGAAGACTCTTAAGCTCACAGTATTGGCATGCTTCTCCCTGGCAAGGGTGACACTGTCACATGAACCACAAAACCTAGGGAGTCAGTACCTGGTACCCAACACCCACCTTGGCAGTTTGTCCAGGAAGCTCCATGCTTTCTGACTTCGCTCCATGCTGTGCATTGTGTCCATTTTGGTGGTTCCGTTCAGCCCCAGCACAGCACCAAGCCTTGCTGGACACTCTTTGATAGAGGGGATGGTCTTTTAGGCTCAGAAATCTACCCCAAATATAAAAAGATGCTTGTCATTCCAGGTACGATCGCTGCACTGGGAAGTGGGTGAGACCAGAGAGAAACAGCAGGGAGGGAGGTGACCACAGAGAAACTTACTGTTGTATGTCATTAATCACTAATTGCTGAATGATTTTATTATATGGCAGCCATAAAATATCACTTGGGGTTTTACAGCCAATTCTAGCTTTAAGAAAACAATTCCTTATGTCAAAATGACTATTAAATTAAGTGATTCCATATTAAATATCCTATGGACTCCAGATGATTTATGGGGCTGTGTAATGAATAGGAGCCTTTTCCTTCCAACTGCTCAGGGGAAATCAGCAGCCATTTCTTGAGCAGCCATTGACCTTGGGAGCCCAGGAGAAACAGGATGGTTCCTAAGACACACCTGGATGATTAGAGGGATGGGAGTCTAGAGAAAGCAGGCCTAGCACACTCATTTCACGAATAAGGAAACTGAGACCAGGAAGTAAAGTAAGTTACCCATAATCATCCAGTGTGTAGGCACTGTATCTGTGGTGCTGCCGTTCCTAGTAATTATGTAGTTTTCCTGTTATTTCCAGCTGTCCTTATTGTTGTCCCCATTGTGTTTTTATTTATTTATTTACTTTACTGTCCCCATTTTACAAACGGCAAACCCAATCTGGGAAACCTCTCTTGTGTGTTACCTCCGTGTAACCACTGCCAAAGTAAGGCATGATGCCTTTCAGTGACACTATATTTGTTGCCCCGAATTTGCTTTTACGTGTTATAGGTGGGACAGACCAGGAAAATGGCCTCAAACAAATTGTTCTGGCCTGCCGGTATGTTTCCACGGAGCGTCACAGTCGCACACACAGAGTTCCGCAGGGCCACTGAATATGTACCAGCCGCAGCCCCTTCCCTCAAAGAGCTTAGAATCCAGCTGGGAGGCCTGACCACGAGTGTCAGATACCCTTGTGTTCACCAGTGTGTCGCAGGTCATTTGTGCCCCAGGAGACAGAAGCCCAGCGTGTGTCCCCCGGGTGATGGCACTTGAGCGAAGTCTGGCAAGGTGAGACCTAGCACAGCCCAGAGAAGGCCAGGGGAACGTTTCAGGCAGAGCAGCAGCGAGAGCCCGAGGTTCAGGGACAGAAGTCACTGTGCTGTCTGGAGGTGCTGAGAAGGTTGGACTTTCTGAAGCACGCCAGCTAAGCCTTGACCAGACCAGAGACTGTCTGATTGTGAAGGACTTACAACCTTGGCGGAGGAGTTGAAACTCCTGGAGCTCGTGTTGTCTCGGTGTTTATTTTTGCTGACTTCTGTCATGACCTACCCTCGGCACTTAGCTCTCTCCGCTACTAGATGAGAAACCTTTTCTAGGCAGCAGTCGTGCTAGGTTGTCTCTGGATATATTGCCTCCCATAGTGTTAGCTACAGGGATAGTTACAGAGAGGCAGGAAGGACAAAAGGAAGGAAGCTGGGGGAGACAGGACTGGAGGCAGGGCAGGGAGGGAGGAGGGAAGTGATGCCCTGCCTGCTGTATTAATGAAGGGCCACAGAAGTGGCTAGATTTGAGGAGCCACCTGGGAGAAAACGTAGCAAGTCAGCCAGGAGCTTGAAGAGCCAAGCTCAGCTCTGTGACTTTGCTGGGATCTTCCTTACTGTGGCAGCTCTGGGCAGCCTGTTAGCTCCCCCAGTGCCTGCACATGGCCCCAGAGTGCTACCCCACAGGACTTCCCCACTCACTGCTTCATTCTTTCAACAAATGCGGGTTGTATGTCAACGAGGAGCCAGGCACTGTACTAGGCACCAGGGTGTAATGGTAAGCTGGCCCGTGTGATCCCTGCTCCCTGAGTACAGTCCAGTAGGGAAAACAGACCGTAGCCAAATAATCAGAGAATTAAAGTTGGGATTGCAAACTGTGCTAAAAGCAATAAAGGTTAAAGTTTGCCATATGATTGTCAAACTGACAGACTCAGCATAAAACTCTGGGAGTGTGAAAGGCCTGTCTTCACATTGTGTGTGTGTGTGTATATGTAACTGACCTAGTCAGAGACTCAAATGAACTCAACAAAAATCAAAACATGTACAGTGCAGGGAGGGAATCTTCCTGTTGGGTCCATTGGTCTTAATCTATACAGGAGTGACTATGACAAGGTTCAGTAGTTCTGGCTGACATCAGTAGTCTGGGTACTAAGCTAATTCTCCAGCTAAGAAACTGTATGTTTGTGGTAAATTACCGCCTCCTCATTCATGTCAGCTTCCCTACCTGAAGAATGAGGAGTTGGTACCAGCATCATTGCTACTCTAAGTGTGGTCCAGGGACCAGTGCTGATCCACAGACTGTCACTGACCTGTGATGAGATAAGTCCGGATAAGTACATACACTGAGAGGTTTTTAGAAACTTGTAATAGCAATTTGACTTTCTGTGATATTCTTTTTTTTTCCCCCAAAAAAATGTTTATTTTATTTTTTCAGTGTTACAAAATTTATCTGTGATATTCTTATTGCAGTTACAAAAATTTCAGTTTGTAGTAGTTTGGGGCAAATATATTCCTCCCAAATAGTTTGAAAACCAACTGCACAAGATGCCCTCTGAGAACTCTTCCAGCACGAAGAGCCTTTGTGTTTAACTGGGTGGGATGGAAATTTCTAGGTCAGTGTTATAAAATACCCAAGGTGAGATCTAGAGCCTGGAGTTGAGTCATTATGAATGACAAGATGTTATTCTGGAAAAAACTCTTCTTCAGCCCAGGTCTCTGAGACATTAGGTGGGTCAACTCTGGTGCATGGACAGAACCCAGAAGTCATAGTCTCATCAGCATCAAATATTGGTCATTCTAAGAAGATAGCCACATGTCCTTTTCTGGCAAAATACCTGATCTCCAGGCCAAAGATGAATACAGCACACCTAGCTCAGAGCATCTCCATAAAAGAGGTCAAAGACAAAAGATAGAAAAATCTGGTAAACTCAAAGGACCATGTATATATGTACTTGTTGTTTGTTCTTCTTAATCCATTGGACTGCCATCAAATGCTCAAAAGCTACTTTGATTTATAAATGGAATGTAGGAAGTGAGTAGTGTGCAATATAAGCAATTTAAACTTTGAAAAGTAGCTCCCATGAAGCAGAGTAAAGGTACTTAAAGGATTTCTATTTCCCAAAACCCTAGAATACAATAAATTAGAGTGTCTCTGTTTAACTGCCATTATGGATGGTCCCCTGGGTAAATATTGTACTTTATAAAAAGCTAGTACTCAAAAGAGTTTTTCAAAAATTAATATTCATTCATGGGCTCATCCGGTGGAACAGTCCACAGCTGACATTTGTGATTGTGTTGCACAAAAGATGCGCGTTAATACTAAGAAGCAGCCCTTCCCCTCCTTCCCCCACCCTGTTCTGTCCCGGCTGGAATCTTTCCCTATGAACAATTCCTTGGCTTCCCATTCTTCACTGTTTGAGGCAGGAGGATCTATTCTGGACTTGATCTTGGTAGGAAACCATGGGTTTCAGGAGGTGGAGATGGCAGGAGAAGAAGCCTCTGGGCTTACAGGTTGGAAGAGCTGGAGATAAATTAGGGACAGATTGGGGCTGCCACCTCACTGGCCACAAAAGGCTGCTGCTCCTTCCTTGCCAGAAGCAGAACCTGTGTGGGATTGGGGAATTGCCACATTGAATTTGGATCATTACATCCAAAGACTTAATTGAATTTGTCATCATTCTCTGCCACTTATTTTATGGGCACCTACCGTGTGCCTCTCCATGCTTGAAGAAAGAGGATCATAATAGATTGCCCAATACCAGTCATGACCTGCTTCCTTCCACTCTCTTATGTGATGAACCAAATGGCCTTTGCTCTTGACCAAGTTTTTCTCTAATTGGCTCCCCTCCTGTCCTTGGGTGGGTTTGTCCTAATCTTTACTCGACCCTCGCTACTCACCTTTGCCCCTCTCTTCCCTTTCCTTTCCTTTCAGCGATCACCGAGCCTCTGTCTCACCAAAACAAGAGGCTACAACATTAAAATGCACCCTACTTTCCTTTGTCCCTCCCTCCCCAGAGTTTTCTCTGCTTGACCCTATTTCTCTTCTGTGTTGGAAGACTAGCTGTCCCTTCCTAGTCAGCTTCAAGTCTCAATTATACTTTTGTCCTATCTCTTCCCCTCTTTTAGGGGCTTTGCTTTATCAGTTACCTTTTCTGTCCAGTAAATTCAAACTCTTTATTCCTTTCCACCTAAACACATCGTTAGTTCTCTTCCATCCTGAAAACGGAAGGAAAAAAGGAAAGGAAACTGTCTGGTCTTCCACCAAGTGACTTCTCTGTTTGTCTCCTTTTTCCCATTGCCAAATTCAATGAAATCATTATAATGAATATGCTTCTTTCCCTTCAAATCACCTTTAAACCCCCTCCATCTGGTCTCCACACCACTGTTCCCCTGGACTGTGATCACCAGGGACCTCCTCCTGCCAAATCCTTAACTTTCTCTTCATTCCTCATTCTGCCTGACTTTAGCAGATGTTCTCACTGTTGTCTGCTTCCTTCCAGAGTTGTCCTTCCTTGACCACTGTGATTTTCTTGTTTTCCTTTCTGTCTTCCTGATCATTCCTTTGCTGGCTCTTCCTGATTTGGAGACCCTGTAAATGTCAGTGTTTCCAGGATGCTCACATCATGGTTGGTTTTGAAAATGTCCATTTTCCAAGAGAAGCGTACCCACTCCTAGTCATCACTACTCTCAGTTCATGTAATTACCACCAAACGCTTCCCCCACTCTACTCTTTCTAGAATTTCAGACTCACTCTTCCCATGCCCCGCTAGACATCTCTACCCCAGTATTGCTCCATCACTACTAGGCAGCTCGACTGTGGTATTTCTCATACACCTTAAAGCCCAAAGTATCCGTAACAGAATATTGTGCATTCCCCAAAGGCACAGAAATCTCCTCCCTCCCCCAGCATGATTAAATTATTCCTCCTGATCTCACAGATTATTTCAATGACAATATCACCCTCAATCTACTTGTCTAACTTAGAACTGTCTCAAATCACCACGCACTCCCTTCACATGTTCTCACAGCCATCCCACCCACTCGATCCCCACACCATTTTCTTACATCTGCAAGACCTTTTGCTCTTTTTTGTCCTGCTGACATGTTCTTACACCAGGTGCTCCTCATCTTTCGCTTGGACCAGTTTCTTCTTTGCCGTCAGCTTTGCTACCACTGAGTCATTCCTTTGTATTGCTTTGCAAGTTGTCTAAAATGCAGACAAAATGATGTTATCTTCTGGTTAAAACCTGCTGTTGAAGTCAAAAGAGAACCATAAAAGAATTTTAAATAAAAGTGTAATGACACACTGGTGAGTCATGATTACTTGTGAAGTGTGTCACAAAAATTTTGTGGGCAATAATAAATAACTGATGTTGATGAGCTCTCTCTCCTCTGATTTTTTTTTTTGCGGGGGGGTGGAATTTGAGGCAATTCAAGGTTATCAATAAAATTATGTCATTCTTACATACTTGCATTCCTAAATGAACAAAAATCAATTGAAAGACAGCTAATGTGTCCCTGGCCTCTTCTGTCTCTCTTACTGACTGTAGTAAGCTGTCTTTCTGCATAGGCCAGAAAGAGATGTAGTGAATGTCCATCATTGCTGCTCAGGGTTTCACTAAAGATGATTTGAGATTTTCTCAAAATCATGGTGTGCTCACCTGATTGTGTCTTTTTTTTTTAAGATTTTATTTTTGTGTGAGAGAGCAAGCGACCCCATGGACGACCAGGGGTAGGGGCAGAGAGAAACAGACTCCGCACTGAGTGGGGAGCCTGATGTGGGACTCGATCCTGGGATCCTAGGGTCATGACCTGAGCCTAAGGCAGATGCTTAACTGACTGAGCCACCTGGGCGCCTATCCTCTGATTGTGTCTAACGTGAATGGCATCCAACACAGATTTTTCAGGTAATCAAGATTGTGAACTACCCTAGACATTAAATTCCAAGCCCTTTAGCATGCCATAGAGTGCCTTCTCACACCAGACACTTTCTAGAACTGTTTGCAAATTCACAGTGATTACTGCCCCTCACCTCCCACGGACTCTTCACACCCATCACTGTTCTGCGAACGTGTTCTGACGTTTCCCTGTGGGTCTTCAGTCATGCCTCCCCGTTGCCAGGACGATGGAGACAGGGCACGGGGCTCCAGGCAAACTAGTTACTACCTTCTGAAGTTTGGCTCTGGAGTTACCTTACTTTTGAAGTGACCTGAACCCCGTCTCACACTGAATTGTTGAGCATATCTTTCCTCCAATGGACATCTTGGCTCCTGCATTAGAGGGTCTAGTATTTGGGGCCAGTTTTCTAAGCCTCAGTTTCTTCATCAGCCTAATGCCAATAATAATGCTGTCTACCTCAGAGCATTGCTGTGGAGAGTCTCTCGGGAAGTGAACCATGCCTGTGGCCCTTCCACTCTTTCAGGGGGTTAATATCTGCCACTCATTCAGACAGTACATGGTAATGCCACGCTCAGCTGGGGCTAACCTCACTTTACATCTCTCCAAAGCATCTAAACTGTGGAGTAAATTAATTTTCAGCAAGTTAGATGTTGTCCCAGGGTAATTCTCTGTGATACTTTCCAGCAGGGAGTCTTTGAAATGCCATCCCTCGTATAATTAATATGTTGTACTGTGCGGCACCCATCGGCAGATGGATTTCTCCTTGCACATTGGGACTTGACAGAGGTCAGCCATCATCTCTCTCCATGCGTCCTTGTGTGCCCCCGGCAAGCTGGCCTCTTCCTTTCCCTTCTTTCCTAGCCCTCCCCCATCCCAGCCTGCCTCCTAGTCTAGCCAGATCCTTAGCTCACTGGCTGAACATAATTATGATATGAGTCTGGAGTTTTGAGGCTTGGAAAGACTCCACTGTCTGTTCAGATTTAATTTCTGACTGGAGTCACTGAGCCATCACATTGTCCAACATTCTACTTTTACTCCTTCCAAATAGTGGAGGACATAGGAGTCCAGCTCTTCCCAACCTTCTCTCTGCCCCTCACACTCATTCCTGGGTTTCATTTCATTTAAAAATTTCTCAGAAGTGTGTTTGGGACGAATAGTGTGAACATTTATTAGTGTCGTCGGCATCTTTGGTTTTCATGTCATCATTAGACATATTTTACAGACGAGGAAACTGACATTGACAGAGGTTACCACAGCAGTCCAGGTTCCCACAGTTAGTACGGGGCAGAGCTGGGATCCCAGCTAGGCTTACTCCAAAGCTGAAATCTACCACGCACAAGGCTCTACCACCTCTGGGTCAAATGAGCATCCCCGTCAAGGCTGTTTTCAGATTCATCACCAAGGAGATTCCTGGATTAAATAGACCAAATCAGAAATATCCGTATTGTTAGAGAAAAGGAGAGATCCCAAGTCTTCTGTCAGAGAGCCACATCCCAGCCTGGGATCATCATCCCTTTCAGTGGAACCATCATCCCAGCCCTTTTGGGAACCCTCCATGGGAAGGAGGCAGCCCATAT
The DNA here is from genome assembly GCA_028646535.1 of Procyon lotor. NCBI lineage: Eukaryota > Metazoa > Chordata > Mammalia > Carnivora > Procyonidae > Procyon > Procyon lotor. The sequence continues at coordinate 50,520,081 of CM053617.1, forward strand.
TTTCTCCACAAGCCATGCGACCCTCCCTTGATAGTTAAGCAGGATGATCTCGGCAAAGCTGACAAGATGTTTCCATGTTTGTTAAACAAGAACCATTTGTTTAGCTCAGGAGCATCTGTTGAATAAACAAGATATCTGATGTGCCATTTGCTCATTGGAAATTAACAAACCCTTTAAAAATGGCAATTTGTCAGGAGTTATATGAGGCAGAATTCATTCTCAGCAAGTGAACAAATTGAAACTTCCTTCCCAGGCTTTCTAGAATCCCCCAGAGCCAGTTGTGCAGAAAAAAGTTCAGTTTAATTCTGCCATCATTAAGGAAAATATGCAGACAATGATGGGGGAAGAGAAGCAAGTGTCCTGTTAGGGAAATTGAAGGGTCCTGGAGGATGGATCCTCCGGAACAATTGGTACGAGCTATTCCCCTTCTGGGTTGTTTCCTTTCGGAGAATGTAGGTCTTCTGAATGAAGGGAGGCAGCTATCGCTTCTTCCATGCTGTTTCCAGGCATCATTTGGCAACACTGTCATCAGCCAGCATTGTTCCTGTATGTGGCTTCCTGTGGGGAGGGATTGGAAGAGGGAGGGTTTAACTTACTACAAGAATAAAAGAGATCGGGGAAAATAATAAAAGAAATCAAAGGCTGTCACTTCTTTCTAGAGAAGCAGCAGCTACTAGGGAGTTAGCAAAAATAAAGTCTGATTATATCCCAGTTTTTCCTATGAAACACAGGAGCGTCCTCGTACTGGTCTACTTTTTACTTACTCTCCAAATGAGCACGGGAGACTGGCCCCAGGGGACCCTAGTGTAATGGACAGCGAGTGGCCACTCGCATTTATTAAGTGCCGGTGCCGTGCTAAGTATCTAACTGGCATTATTTAGTTGTGGGCCCACAAAGCTCTGCTGGGACTCGCATCTACAGATGAGGAAACCAAGGCGTAGAAAGACTAGAGGTGGGATGTAAATCTGTGCACTTTGAGAGCTCAGTGACCAGATCATGACGTCACATTGCATCAGCGAGCCTTTGAAGGGGCAAGGTCCCTGGGATCTTTGGTGAAGACTGAGAGGAGCAGGATCTGGACTCATGAGCCCCATCCTAGGCAGAAGCTGAAGCCTGTGAAGTAGGATCTTCCCGAGGTTCCTAGGAAGTGCAGGCTGGCCTGGGGCTGATCTGCTATTCTTGCTGGGTTGCATTTCAGATTCTTTATATAGAGGAAGATTTGGGATGGGAGGGTGATTGAGCGAGGCAAGTTCTCAGGCTTTATATAAGTGGGTCCCTGGGGGCTCTGGTTAGAAACTAAGGAATTAGCTGACTCTGGGCCCAGAGAAACTTGCTGCCTCATCTCCTCACATTAGCCTGCTTAGCAGTTGATCTTGTAAACTTTCTGAATCAGAGAAATTAAAGATGAAAAAGAGCCCATTAAGTGATCTTGCCCCCGCCCCAGGCTTGGCAGAATGACTCCCAAGAGAGGATTCCAGAGTGTCTGGTTCAGATGAATTTTAATTGTCCCAGAGGGTCTGACTTCTTGCTCTTCCCTTGGGCAGCCCTTCTCCGGGTGTGAGGATGCAGGTGTGAGTGAGATCTCAGAGGACCACACTGTCATCTCAGACTCAGATTTCTAGGGCCTGAGAATGTTCACATGTTGCCTCTGAAATGTGCTGGGGCCCCAAGGAGAAGTCTTTTGGGGGACAGATTAAATAGCTCTACCTGTAGGTAATGTCTGCTGATTTCCCCTGCTTCTCTGCTTAGCCAGGAGAAGTGGCCACAGCAGTGTCAATGCAGGTATAATGTGGAGATGGGGGTTCATGACAGTAGTGAGGGTCAAAGACTGATGGTCTATTAGGAGGACCGGAAACACGCACGGCTGGCAGGTGGGGAATATTCCTAAGTCTATACTAGAAGTTTCATTCTGTTATCAAGTTTAGTTCTTATGACAACACTTTGAGGTAAGAATTGTTATTATTCCTCCTTTAGAGATGAGGATTCTGAGGCTCAGAGAAGTCAAATGCATGTTAAGGTCACTTAGCCTGGTGGGCATTGGGGCTGGGTTTGAACCCAGGTCTCTCTGAGCATGAAGGGCATTTACCCCAGTCCCCTCTGTCACTACCTCATAGTAAAATGTACTGAACAGGGTTGGAGTGAGACAGAGGTAGGAGGGGACCAGTGCCGACTTTGATTTGAGGATGGCTGATTCTCAGATTAGCCAAGCTTCGTTCTCAAAACCTGTGGCATGAACTCTTGTGCCAGTCCCAAGTGTGGAGATCTTGGGGTGTTAGTGTGTGTATGTGCGCGTAGGCTGTGATTCCTTCCTGGTGGCAGACACAGGGGCATTTCACTCCTGGGTCCTCCACATAAAGAATGATGATGGGCAGAGGGTGTTTGAGGTCTGCCACTGGCCTAGTAAGTAGGACTGGTTTTTGTTGGTTTGTTGTGCTACCCTCCCAGGAAGACCTTGCTTGTTACTGGAGGAGATCTTTACATTCATTCAGTTGCTTTCCTTTGGCTGCTGTTGGCTGAGGGCCTGGGCATATCCATGGGCTACTGGTGGCTGATCTTAGAGCCTGGAATGTTACCCGGGAAGGGCAGGCCTAAGTTGGGGGGGGGGGCTGTCTTGGGTCTTGGGGCAGGAGAGGGGTGCATGAGGGTGAGAAGTAGGAAGCTACTGGCTGTAGAAATCAAAGAACTGAAAGAGGGGTTGAGTCAGGGATGGAGGGGTTGTTAGAGAATGATCTGCAGCACGATTTGTCCCCAGTTTGTCCTAGAGGATTTGTTTGAAGGAATGGGAAGCCATACAATTTTATTTCCTTCCCCTCTGTGCCTGGTGTTTTAGGATGTGATTTCATCTGTGTGGTGTCGCTTTCTGGGAAGCCATGAAGTAAAGAGGGACTCTGTGGAGGTTAAGTTATGGAGTCATTTGAATCCTCCCTCTTCCCCTTTGCTACCTGAGTCTTCTTGGACAAGTCACTAAAGTAGCTGGGACCTCTGTTTTTGCCTCAACAATCTGTGGGCGGTGCATGCTGCATAGGTTCCTTTTCAGTATTAAATGATGTAAAGAAATAAGGTCCCTGGGGCAGAGTAGCCTATTAGTACCTGTTCATCTTCTCGCCTTCCTCCCTTGGTCTGGTCAAGCAAGGGGGCCTCCGTGGTGCATCACAGGGTGCACCCCAGAGCTGGGTCCACCTGACCTGGGTTTGAATCCCAGGGCTACCATTTATTAGCTGCGTGACTCAGTCCCCTATTAGTAAAATGCAGATAAATATTGTACTTCTTGTAAGAGGTTTTTTTTTTGTTGTTGTTGTTTTCTGTTTTTATTTTTAAGACTTTTTTTAACAGAGAAAGAGAGAGAGAGAGAGAGAGAGAGGACAAGTGGGGAGGAGGGGCAGAGGGAGAGGGAGACGCAGGCTCTCTGCTGGGCAGGGAGCCCAATAATGCCGATCTCCATCCCAGGACCCCAGGATCATGACCTGACCCGCAGGCGGACACTTAACTGACTGAGCCCCCAGGTGCGCCCTCCCTTGTAGGAGTTTGCCCATTTGTTAATCTAACGTGATTCAACTCCAGCTTCGTGCTAGACAGTAAAATTACCATCATGGGCAGGCAGAACCCCCTTCCCTCAAAAAGCTTACAAACCAGGAGGGAGGCAGACATTATTCAGATAGTCACACAGATTATTTTGAGTATTAAATAAGATCTCACACATGAAACAAACATAACGGGCCAGCCAGTCATAAGACAGCCAGCGTAGGGCACACATACTAGCTGGCGTTACATCATGATTGGGGGTGTTGGGGGCTTACTGTCCTCTTTGCAGGGTTCGCACGAGATTACAACCTGTCCCCTCACACACTTGCCCGTTGCCCTCCCTCTGGACTCCTGAATCCCTAACACAGATGCCCTTTTCCTCAGTACTTTCAACCCCAGTTAGGCTGGGACAGCTGCGGTGAGCCCTTCCTGGGCTGACTCTGGTCAGGCATCTCTACACTGGTCTAATATCCCTGAATGTGTGCCCCGAACAGCCCTGAAGCAAAGACTAGGAAGTTCTGTTTTTATTCTCTTCAGAGCTAAGATACAATTAAAAATGTTACCACAATAATTGGCAACATCCATTAACTTGATGAGAATTGCCAGAGGCGGCACATATTTCCCCTCTTCTGCACATTATTAGTCTATAAATACACCTGGTTCCCTTCTTTCTTCTCCAGAAGTTCCACAGCACATCCTCCCAAGCCCTCTCCTTAATTCCCTTTGCTTTTTTAATTAACTCTCTGAGTTCCTCCCAAGGTGCCAGTCAGCAGCTCATAATCTTGAGTCTAACTCCCTGTGGTCTCTGGGCTTAGCTGAGGGACACTGGGGAAGCCCACACTTCGGGAGCACTGGGCACAGAGTCCGCAGGGCCAGCGGGGAGCCCCAGCTCTGGCTGGTGATTCTCAGTGACCTCAGTGTTTTGAGTTTGCTCCTCTGTGGACTGGGACCCATGACATCTACCTCTCAAGATTAAAGCATTAAAATGAAGCGATGTTGTGAAAGTGCTCTTCGAACCATCCAGTGTGGGGAACCTGCCCCCCAACCCCCTGCTCCCACTCACCAAGGCACAGAGGCTCTGGAAGCTGCCAGGCCCTGCTCAGCCTTCACGGCCCTGCAGAGATGCGGGTGCGGGCTGTCTGGCAGCACGAGGACATTCACAGAAGCTCTCCCTAGCTGGCTGTGGGCCCTGCCAGGGGTGGGTGGCACCTTGGGGATGTTCCCAGCAGATTTCCCTGCCTTGAAGGGCACTCACCTGATTACCGTTCTCCCTTGGGGGCGCCCAGGTGGCTGAGTCAGGGAAGCATCCAACTCTTGATTGCCCTTCAGGTCATGGTCTCAGGGTCGTGAGATCGAGCCTCTCATCGGGCTCCATGCTGAGCTTCAAATCTGCTCTCTCTGTCTCCCTCTGCCCCTCTTCCCACCCACTTGCACTCTCCCTATCTCTGCCTCTCTCTAAAAATAAAAAGAAAAATCCTCCCTCAGAGCAGGGGTCAGGGTGGGGTGGAACAAGGCAGAACCTGACAGGAGTGGAAGAGCTGTCCGAACGACAAAGGAACTCATAGGCCTGAGTTCTCCTTGAGTATGGAGTTAACCTGACCTCAGAGGCCAGAGATGGAGAGGATCCCTGAGAGCCCCACAGCCCTGGAAACCCTTTCGGTCTGCAGAGCAAGCAACTTCCTGGGGAGTCAGGTGATGTATCGGGTCAGTGGAAGAGACTAGGACCAGAATCCAGGTCTTTGTCCTTGATGCAGTTCAGTGGTCTCTCTGATACTTCCCAATGCACATTTCTATTAGATACTTTCTACATAGTCAGTAGGTGTCACAATGAGTCTACGTGTGCATCTGTGTCATGCATATATGTGCACATGTGTGTGTCCTTCTTTGGGTGCTTTGTAAGATGCCTGGAACCTGGAACCTGGAACCTAGTATCCACGTTCACGAAATGTGTGCATCTGTCATCTTAGTTCACCCTCATGAAGACCCAATGAGGGACTTTTGATGGTTTTGGAGAGTAGAAAGTTTAGGGAAGTTAACTCTCTTGCCCAGGGTCACACAGGTAATAGGTGTAGAACTAGAATTAGGATCTAGAACCTATGACTCCAAAGCTCCTGTCTTAACCACTGGACTATTGAGGAGACAACTTCTTGTCCCCAGAACACATTATGAGTTAAAAATTATACTCAGTTTGGTCAGTGGAACCCCAGTAAGCACTAATTGTGTCATCCCAAACTCTAGCTTGGGAAATGTGGGGCATTGAGGGTTTTGTTCATTTCTAAATGTTTTTGTTTAATTGATCTCTAAACCTTCGTAAGTCTATTTCTCTGAAGTTACATCCTGCACTAGTTGACCAATCCCTGGCCCCCTGGTCCTTATCTTATCTTCAGCCTCCATGCTGGATACACAGGAAGTTCTTGAAAATACTTGTTTTGGGAGCCACAGGGCCACATAGGTAGACCAGTAGGATCCATTTGTACCTCATTTATTCGTACCTCTCTCTTCTACTCACTTTTAAAAACCTACACCTTTGTGGATTCCCACACCATTCTGCTAAAATTTCCTATAAATTCTATCTGCGTGTCTCTTTTCACACATCAGCCTGAGCTTTCAGATAGCTAGAACCTTATCTTACTCATCTCAGCATCTTCTCCCCATCATCTTTTTGGTACTGGACTTACAGTTGGTGCTCAGTATTTGTGTGTGAATAGTAGAAGTAGTAGTTTGGTGCTCTGCCCAGAAGAGACCCTGTCATGTGACCCTGGGGATGATTGAGAAGTGTTCCTCCTTAATCCAAATTCCTGCCAACCAAAATGTCCCCTTCCACTCTTCTCACATGGCAGATTTTGGGTGTTTTGGCATAGTTTGGTATGCACTACTTTCATTCTGAGTTTGCACTTCTTGCCCTTTGGCTTGCATCCCACCTGAGTGGCCATGGATGTTGACTCAGGTCCTTGTTGAAGGATGGAGTAAGAGGATCTCCACAAACACCACTATTTGGGGATCACACTGTCCCCAAGCTGTAGTATTTTAAGTACAATTGAAACACTGAAAAAAAAAAGAGAAAGCAAAATTTTAAAAAGCCTAGACTTTTCTAAATAAACCCATTTACAAAGATTGTATTTCTGTGTATTCATTTCTAAAGAAATAGAATGAATATGCCTTCAGGCACAGGAATTTGTTCAGTGATGTAATCAAATGGAGGGAATGTTAGGCACTTAGTTTATAGAAACTGATCCATAATTCCTGGAATAGTAGCTTTTCATGGCCTTCTAGTTCTTTTTTATTCTGTCTCCAGAGTGATTGCTCATGATCTCTGCCCAACATTCCACTCCTACAGCATGTCCGTTTGCCCTACTATGCCTGTCATCATGTCACCCCTTTCTTCTCTCTGACTTTCCAATCCCACACATTCTTCAGAACTATCCCTTGTCTCTCCTTATCTATGAAACCCTCCATGATCTTCCATGCCTTTCCAAAGATTCCTTCATATATCACCCTATTAATACCTATTAAAGGAATAGTATATAGTTGGCAGTTCCAAAATCAATTATCTAGGATAAAGAACTTGACCCCTTCTCTCTGACCACTCTGCAAATGTTGCAATGTACTTAGACTGTTGTATAGGATTAATCGGTCTTCTCTGAGCAATAGTTGTCATTTTGGGCTGCGTCTATGTGTCAAATGTAACAGCATTTTGTTTGGAAATATATGGCTATTCACTAGAGCTGTGCCAGGCTGTGGCCATGCATATGCGACAAACACATGGGCCAAGTGGTGGGCTGTCTGGCAACTCCCTGAATGCTCACATGTAGTAGATATTCAGTAAGTACTTGCCAAGGGATTATTGGTCATATTCCTAGTTGTTTCATTTATATTTAGATAAAGCCTCATGAATTGTCACTGCATTAGCAGTGCCTCAAATGACCAAAGCTCAGCTTCAAATTACTCCCGCCAGCATGTAGCATGGTGTTGGCCACGCTTCACTGAGATTCTCCAGTTAAGTGCATCCTCCTTGTCTGCTTGGAATGACCTCTTGGTGTGTTTGCCTTGTCCTGAAACTATTTCATATGACTGCTAGATTTGGTTCCAAAGATTTATAGAACTTAAAAAATATAGAGAGTTAGACCATATTGGTTTTTTCTTCCTTTTTAAAAACTGTTTCTCTAGTAGGCAATGTTATGCTTTTGATCCATTATAATCCTATGTCTTTTTATGTGTCTTGAATTTACATAAAAAATACTTAGTCTACCACATGAGATGCTCTCCAATGTTTTCTATCCCAGTTCATTCTATTTGAAGGAAACTTGGGGCTGTGATCCACCAAATACATTTTATGACCCACTAATGGTCATAGCCCATAGGTTGAAAGATACTGGTCTAGTTAGTCAGGGGCCCTTTCTGCTGGGAGAACCAGGAAGCTGAAGGACAGTAGTATATTGGTAATGACTCTAGGGTTGCAAGAAGCAGTAACTAACTTAAGCTATCTTAACAAGAGAGACAGACAGACAGAGAGAGCAAGAGAGAGAATGATAAATGAATTACTGAGATCCAAGAAAATACATACATTCAGATCTTAGAAGGGATTCTATTCCAGATCTCACAGAGTGTTCTTCTGTCTCTTATTTCTGTTCCTCTATTCTTCCTGGCAGAACAGCTAAAAGTATCCAAGACAGATTGCTCAAGTCTTATGTAGAGTCTCTCACACCAATCCCAAACTTTGGGAAACAAATATGTTTGACCCAGCTTGGGCTGGGTGTCTCTCTTTAGTCTAATAAGCTATAGACAAGGGATGTGGCTATATAGTATAGGCATAGGCATGGGGGTCTGCACCTAGAAGTCTGTGAATATTGGGGGAGGTGGGGATTATTGGTGATTTGGGAGGAAAGCTCCCAAAGTGCTCACAAGGGAGGGGCATGTTCTGCTGAGCTGGATGAGATCCCTCTTTTTGCTGCCTTAGCATTTTCACAGGATGATCACATTTGTCAAGCAAATCACAGATGACTGTATTTGACAGATCTGATATTGCTTTGAGGATGAATGGTAAAAAATAGCAACATAATAATATAAAATGAAGACTTTGTTCACTTAATTGCCTAGAGATTAATTAAATAAATGAAATCTGCTTTACCATATTACGGTGCTATTTTCAACATTTATCCTATATACACTGCTGGGGTTCTTGTTCTGATTTGTATATTTATTTATCAACTCAGATGACACTTAGAAAGTAAAGAGGAGTGCCTGGGAGCGCCTGGGTGGCTCTGTTGGTTAAGTGTCTGCCTTTAGCTCAGGTCATGATCTCAGGGTCCTGGGAGTGAGCCCCACTTGGGCTCCCTGTTGTGGGAAGCCTACTTCTCCTTCTCCTTCTGCTTGCAGATCCCCCTACTTGTGTTCTCTTTCTGTGTGTGAAATGATTAAATAAAATCTTAAAAAAAAAGAAAAAAAAAGGAAGTAAAGAGCAAGGCACAGTACTAGGCACTAGTGGAAAACATGATTTAATCAGCTCTAGAGCCTGTCTTTGAGGAGAGAACAATCAAGAAAGAGAAAAAATTCAGGTCCACAAATAACTGAAGACGGAGTAAGGCAGATCATGTTTGAATCTGGGCTCCATCGCTTTCTCACCCTGTACCAATGGTTAGGTGATTTGATGTCTCCAAATCTCCATTTCCTCCTCACCTGGGGAGGGTGGGTGGGTGGTAGACTATATATATTTCCAGCCAGTCTCAAAAGTTTGTTTAAGAATTAAGTGAGATAACATTAAATTGGTAGTTTAATTCTTGGTCCATTAGGCACTCAATAAATATTAATTGTACTGAAGATAATGGGAGCATGATAATGGTAAGCATTATATATAGTGTTAAATGTTAACACACACCTCTCTTCAGAATGTTTTACGTGCATTTAATTCATTTGGTCCTCATAAAAATAAGGGGAAGGGTGCTATTATTATCTCCCCGTTGTGCAGATGAGATGGTTGAGGCACAGAAAGGTTAAGTAAATGGCCTATGATTCCACAGTTAGTACCTGGTAGAGCCAAGACTTCACCTCAGAGTCTAATTCCAAATTCCTCCTCTGACACATCAAAGGAAGGGACTGTTTCAGGTTGAGCTCATGGAGGCTGTGTTTTGAGCTCTTATGAGTGATTCTCAGCTCTGACTACACATTTTTATCACCTGAGAATATCTAAAAGCTATTGATTCCTGAACTATGTTCCAGGCTAGTGGTTCTCAGACTGTGATCCCTGACTGTATAATGACATGATTTCTGTATTTCCTGAGAATCCAGATTCTTGGGCCTCACTCCAGACCTCTCGAATTAGAAGTTCTGAGGGTGGAACCCCAAGACCTGTTTTAACAAGGAACTACTGGTATAACTAAACTGTGTGAAGTCCATGGCTCCAAGTCAATTACAACAGAATTCCTGGGGTAGGGACCATGCACTGGAATTTGGTATTTTTAGAAAGTTTCCCAAGGGATTATACTATTCCACCAGGGTCAGGAGTTTTCATGGAAAGTACGTATTGAGCTGGGCCATGCACAGGGAATATGCAGAGTGGAATGGAGGGAACATTCCAGCAGAGGGGTGGTCTGAGCAAAGACATAAAGGGGGAGAATGTGATGTGAATTGAAACCTGTTGAGATAATATTGTTTTTGTAAATTTAAAGGTATAGCTAACCAGTTCATAAAAGCTTGTGTACTTTGGCCCTACCCCTGTTTTACCCTCAGTACCATCCTCCTGCATCCTCAGTGTCTAATTTTCTTCTTTCTGGTGAAGACTTTGCTCTGAGATTCACATCCACAAGAAGAGAAACATGCATAGAAGTCTAGCCTTGTTGCTTCCTCATGGCAGCTGAGTGTGTTAGGAGAGATTGGACTGAATAAAGTTCCAGATTGGAATCTAAGGCCACAGGATGCAAACTTGCTATTTTTGGACGGTTGAGAAGGCTCAGTTTTCTGTGAAGGGGTTGGACGAGATCAGAGTGTTTCAAAGGTGGCTCCATTCTGCCCTCTCAGGCACTGTTGCATCTGGGTGAGCAGCTAACGGTTCCTGATAAGTCGCTCTTTGACCTGTTAGGACTTGGAGACTGCCTTGGAACAGACGGTGTAGTTGCCAAAAATACGTTTGAAAGCTACTTAACCTTTTTCAAGTGTTTCCATCAGTAACACCTGTAAGTATATGGTCCTAGGCACTGATGTGGGTTCCTTCCCTGGAGGTGTGGCTCTGGCCTGGCTCTTTATTGCCTTTGTTCCCTCTGTCCTGGTCTTGGCTCAGAATTCAGAAGACAGTCAGTTTGGGAGAGTAACTGTGACCTTTCCTTTCACATGATCCTTGTGTGCTGATGTTGGGCTTGTTAATTATAAGAAAATTAAATATCCTTGGGAGGAAACCCCCTCACTCATCATTCATGCCTGTATAGACACTTTTCTCCTTTTTCACACCTGTTGAGTGATTCACGTGATAACCATTATCTGGGGCACAGGCAAGAAAGTGAGATCTTTTCTCGCCTGAAGAGAGGTTGGCCTTTGATACCCAAAGGTGATCTCTAGGCTTACAGAGAGCCTTACAAAGTTTGTCTGACCGAAGGGAGGTGTTGTAGTCATTCATTCATCAAATATGTAGTGATCTACCATGTGCCAAGCACCATGATGGAAAATATCAACAGAAGATCCAGCAGAGAGGGGCCTGGGTAGCTCAGTCAGTTAAGTGGCTGCCTTTGGCTCAGGTCATGATCCCAGGGTTCTGAGATCGAGCCCTGCATCAGGCTCCCTGCTCAGCAGAGAGCCTGTTTCTCCCTCTGCCTGCTGCTCTGCCTACTTGTACTCTCTCTGTGTCAAATAAATTTTTAAAAACCTTAAAAAAAAAAAAAGAAAGAAAAAAGAAGATCCAACAGAAGCCCGTGAGATCAAGGATTGGGTCCCACAGGCAGATCAAGGCGACCGCAGTTGCGCGTGATGGTTTCTTCCCTGGACAGGAGAGCAGGCTGTTAAAGGGACCCCAAGTAAAGCCTGGTCCCCAGGTTTGTGGTGTATAATCCATCCAAAGAGATCTGGGTCCAGTGCTTGGAATGATGCTGTGTTATTCAGTGCTCCACAAACGGGGACCTGAGGTCATAGAGCAGGCAGGAAAGCAGATTCATTTTTTCCTGCCCTTCTTATGAAAAATAATAATAGCTAAACTGTGAAGAATGCTGTTTGTGTGAGGCACTGTTCTAAGTGTTTGCTGCTTAGCTCATTTAATCCCATAACTGTGTGCAGTCGGTGTTATGATCTTCCTATTCCACAGATGTAGAAACGAAAAGTCATTATTGGCACATATGTGCAACAGGGAGATTGCAGAAAGGAGCCTGATCTTACTTCTCCTCTTGAGGAAGAATGGGAAGATCCACTGGAAAAGATTAGTTTTTCCCCAGTCATGAGTGTTAAATTTCGGGAAAACTTTGTGATAGGAGAATTAACCATTGAGAAATTTTTACATATTTATAAGAGCTTTCATAGATTCTTACCTCTTCTTGATACTGACTTGTTCTTTTAAATTCTGTTTTGCAGTCACTTCATTAAAACCAGGAATACACATCACCAGATAGAGGCACTACTGATGACTTGTTTTCATTTGGCATTGGTAGTAATCTACATATAGATAATTTCTTTTTATTATTTATTTTTTTACTTTCAGAAATAATTTTTATTAGAGAAGCAACTCATGTTCACTTAAAAACAAGATATTTCAAAATTTATGATAGAGAAAAAAATTAAAGTACCCCATTTTTCCACTTTCCAGAGATAATCACTGTTAATACATTGGTTCATATTATCTCTCTCCCTCTCTTTTTCTCTCAACACATATTAGCAAAAATATATTATTGTATCCTTTCACACAGGTGAAATAATACTATTAATACCAAAACTTGATATTTTCAGAGTGTATCTTGTCTTTACTTCCATAGAGTTTGATTTTTTTAAATTTTATTAACATATAATGTATTATTTGCTTCAGGGGTACAGGTCTGTGAATCATCAGTCTTACACATTGCACAGCACTCACCATAGCACATACCCTCCCCAGTGTCCATAACCCAGCCATCCTATCCCTCCTCCCCTACTCCCCAGCAACCCTCAGTGTATTTCCTGAGATTAAGAGTCTCTTATGATTTGTCTCCCTCCCTGGTAACATCTTGTTTCATTTTTTTTCCTCACTTTCCCCCATGACACCCCCCCACTGCCTCTCAAATTCCTTATATAAGAGAGATCATATGATAATTGTCTTCCTCTGATTGACTTATTTCTCTTAGCATAATACCCTCTAGTTCTATCCACGTCATTGCAAATAGCAAGATTTGGGGGTTTTTTGGCTGCATAGTATTCCATTGTGTATACATACCAGATTTTCTTTATCCATTCATCTGTTGAAGAACATCTAGGTTCTTTCCACAGCTTGGCTATTCTGGACATTGCTGCTATAAACATTTTGGTGCACGTGCCCCTTTGGATCATGACATTTGTATCTTTAGGGTAAATACCCAGTAGTGTGATTGCTGGGTCATAGGGTAGCTCTATTTTAAACTTTTTGAGGAACCTCCATACTGTTTTCCAGAGTGGCTACACCAGCTTGCATTCCCACCAACAGTGTAGGAGGGTTCCCCTTTCCCCGCATCCTTGCCAACATCTGTTGTTTCCTGACTTGTTAATTTTAGCCCTTCTGACTGGTGTGAGGTGATATATCACTGTGGTTTTGTTTTGTACTTCCCTGATGCCAAGTGATGTTGAGCACTTTTTCATGTGTCTGTTGGCCATTTGGATGTGTTCTTTGCAGAAAAACCTGTATGTATACAAAAAATAAGGTTAAATACAATGAAGGGATAGAATATGGCTATAACAATGTAAATGAAAAATATTTTTTAAAAAGGTATCGATAAAACATTAAAAAAATGTTAGAATAGGAATGAGGAAAAATTTTTAAAAATAGAGTAAGAAAAAAATTTTAAAAATTTAACTGTGAAAGACTAAAGAATCATGGGAAAAGAGCCATGAATTCTATGTGTTGCTTTCCTCTAGCTCTAGAGTTCTGCAGTTCCCATTGATTGGTGAACTTGGTCTTGGCTAGATGTTCTTACTAATCTTGAGAGGGGCCTGTTGCAGTGATTCTTAAATGTCTTTACCTGAGGTGGAATTGCACTGCTCTTACCAGGGGCCAGGCTACATAATCTGCTCGGGTTCTCTCTCGTAGCTTTTGTTCCCTCTCATAGCTTTTGTTCCCTGAACGCTTTCCGTATAGCTTTGGAGGACGGGAATAAAAATGGCAGCCTCTTAATCTCAGCTACAGGAGCCACGAGCTCAGGGCCCAACTCCTCAGTGTGCCCTCAGAGAAAAGCAGTCAATCCCTCCTGCCTCCCTGGTCTCCAGCTGCACTCTGTCCTCACCCGGCCTGTGACCGAGTGTTTCTATCTCTGGTGCACAGCCTGTTTGGAGTCTCCAATTGCAGCAGATTCCTGCAGCGTGCTCCTGCACCATTCCTCCCAGAGGAGAAAGGTGAGTCTCCCCAGATCTGTGACTTGTAGGGCCCCTGCTCAGAGAGCAGTGGCCTGACTATGCTGCGGATCATGGTTTAAAGTAACCCTGAGCTGAGAGCCCACTGATGGGCTCCGTCTCTGCATCAAGCTTCTCTGCTCTGATACCTGGGAGTTCTGCCACAAAAGCTCTGGTCTTCCTGTGACCCCATGGGTCCTGAGACCACACTGTCCCTACGAAGGCTTCACTGCTTAGCCAGTGGAGTGACGTCTCTCAGTGGAGCAGACTTCTAAAAGTTCTGATTTTGTGCTCCACTGCTCTCTCACTTGCCTGGAGCCGCCCCTCCCCCTGTGGTCTCTCTTCCCATAAATTGTCTCGGATTCACTTCTCTGCATGTCCTACCTTCCAGAAAGTGGTCTTTTTTCTGTTCCTGTAATTGCTGCTCTTCTTCTCTTCAATCTCTTGTTGAGTTTGTAGGTATTCAGGATGGTTTGATAACTATCTAACTGAACTCCTGGGACCTGAGTATTTAGGTCTCCTACTCCTCCACCATCTTGCTCCTCCCTGATATTTCTTTTTATTATCTATACATTTTAGAAACTTTCTGGTAGTTTCCCTCCATGTAACTTAAATAGGATGCTTGCAAATTCATTTTTTACTTTGTTACAGACATTAAGCACAGGCATTAAGTTTGATGTGCCCCATGGCTGGTTCTGTACTGGGTATAGCTCCTGGCCTTTCAGTCCACCCTGGCCTCATGTGGGTCCTGGAAATGTGAAGGAGCTTGTATGGTTGCAATGGAAGAGGTGTCAGGGGCTATGGTTAACCTTCTTGGCCTACCTGAGCAGGCATGCCTCTCACCCACCCCCCCATACTCATGGCAACTTCATGGTACCTCTTATATGTGTCTTAGCTCATTCTGTCCTTTTAGATCCAAAGGAGACTCAAGCCCAAACCCCACATTTTCTTTTCCTCAACTATATTTATCCTTCTCAGGCTTCTGCTAAGATCTCCATTTATTATTTATCTATTATTGGTCCCACCTCCTTGTTCTGTTCCCAACATTTCCTTCTCAATTATTATCACCAATAAGAAGGACTTCTGGTTCGTGTAATCTCAAATTGGAATTTTCTGAGACACTGTATTGAAAATGTACACATAAAGAACTTCATATGAGAGGAGAGTGGGCAATGGTGCAAGATGGTTCTGGTCCTTGGTTCTGGGGGAGATGGCTACATACACACCTCTCAGCAACCAGGAGAGGTATCTTACTTGGGAAGTTCAGCTCCTGATTCAAAGCCACCTAAGTTATTGAGCCCAGGTTTTGCTGCTTACTACTAAACTGCATGCCTTTTGGCAAATTGCTTAATCTCTAGATGCCTAATTGCACCCTTTTAATATGGAAAATAATGGAGAGAGAGAATGGTTCAGGACTCTCCGGATTGATGTGGGGATTCAAGATCAGCATTTAAAACAAAGCCTGACACACAGTACTAGATCTATCAATTATAATTATCATGTGACTTTAGGTCTGTTACGACTTAATCTCTCTTATTATCCCCATTTTACCAAGGATGAGAATTCGATGAATGATACCTTCCTTAAGGAGTCATTTTGAGGATTTATTACAATGATGCATTTACAACACCAAACGGGATGCCTGACATATGAATGATCTCAATGCCCATTAGCATTTATCCTTATTACCATATGCACTTTCCCCCAAATTTCCACATATTTATCCCTTATAACTTCTGCCTACCCTTGGAAAAAAATCACAAAATATATACATCTAGTATTTCTTTGCTCACTGTATTTTTGTGCACCTTCTTACTTTAGGTTTTTAAAAGCAAGGGCTTTAGGGAACTTTAAGATTAGGGACCTGATGATTGTCAGAGAGTTTCATGATAAGGTGATGTGGCCCTGAATAACAGTAGTTCATGGGCATCTCAGCAATGTTAGGACGAAGGGAGGAAGGGAAATCTGTGTGTGCTTATTTTTGCTGCTTTGTTAGCAAGGGAGACATAGAATCCAGGTATCAAGTGTGTTTAGGTAAGGCACTGGTTCTCAGCTAGGGGCAGTTTTGACCCCAGAAGAGAGTAGGCAATGTTTAGAGACAGTTCTGGTTGTCAGGCCTGCAGGGATGTTACTGCATCTAGTAAAGGCCAGGGATTCTGTTAAATATCTTGCAATGCCTAGGATAGCCCCCACAACAAAGAATTGTCCAGGCCAAAATGTCAACAATGTCAAGTGTTGAGAAATCCTGGGCTAATGCCACCAGTACAGCTGAAAGTAGACAGTGGCCTTCCTCTGTATGCTGGAAAAGGGCAGGAGGATTCTTACCGACAGCACCCAAGGTCCTCTGCTTCACCTCTGGCCAGTTGAGCCACTTAATCTCTTCTGTGGATCCAGAGACAGAGCAGTTTCAAGTACAAATTTCTTACCTCTATCATTTAATCTGAAGGTATACCTAATCTTGAGCTGTGTATGGTAGTAAATATTAGAGAAAGATAATTCGTGTGTCTGTCCTTAGGAAACTCACCATCTGATAGGTTGTATATTAATAAGAAGCAAACTCTTTGTAATTCATGGCTTAAGTAAATACAGAAACACACTCACACAGGTATGCTATGGGCTTACATGGGGAAACTAGCTGTAATGTTGGAATGGGACTAAGAAACAAATTTTATTAGTCAGGGCTCTCCAGAGAAACAGGCCAGTAGGATATGGAGAGACAGTAGTACATGCAACAGACCAATAAGAGGGTGGGGGAGGAGACTGGGAGAGAGAGAGGTTTATTAGAAGGAATTGGCTCATCTGATTATGGAGGCTAAAAAGGCCCAGAGTTTGCCATCCAAAAGTAGAGATTCACGGTTAGTGGTGTAGTTTCAGTATGAGTCTGAAGGCCTCAAGTTTCAGTATGAGTCTGAAGAATTAGTGCTAGAAATTCAGTGCTAGAAATTCCTATCTGAGTGCAGGAATAGACCAATTTCCCAGTAGAAGGTATTAGGTAGAGTTAGTGAATTCTCTTTACTCCTTTTGTGCCATTTAGACCTCCAATAGATTGGAAGAGGCCCACCCACATTGGAAGGGTAATCTGTTTTACTCAGTCTACTGATTCAGATGTTAACTTTTCCAGAACCGTCCTAGAAGACACATCCATAATAATGATAAACCAAACATCTGGACACTTCATTGCCCAGTCAAGTTGACACACAAAATTAACCATCACACAAATGGATTTAGATTGAAATACCTTCCGATGCATCTAGCTTCCAGCCTTCTGTCTCTCAGTGCATTTCTCTGTGTGACTCCCCCACCTCCACATTTTATTCAGTATCACAGTTTGCATCTATTTCCATGTATATTCATTAACAAAATAATTATCGTTAATTTAATATTTTTGTCTTTTATTATTCATACTGGACTTATCAGTGATTTATCTACCACTGTTACAACATTAGAGTATTCTGAATTTACCTATATATTTACATTTACCAGGGAGTTCTATACTTTTTTCCTTAATGTTTTTCTGTTACTGTTTAGCATCCTTATGTTTCAGCTTGAAGAACTTCCTGTAACATTTCATGTAAGACTGGTCTCTGTGATGACCTCCTTTAGCTTTTGTTTGTCTAGAAAACTCTTTATCTGTCCATCAGTTCTGAAGCTCGGTTTTGCTAGGTAGAGTATTCTTGGTTGATAAGCAGGGTTTTTGTTTGTTTGCTTAGTACTTGCATATATCATCCCACACTGTTCTGGCCTGTTAAGTTGCTGCTGAAAAATCTGTTGATAATCTTATGGGGATTCCGTTGTATATAACAAGTGTTTTTCTCTTGCTGTTTTTAAGATTTTCTACTCATGTTTCCCTTTTGATAATTTAATTATAGTGTGTCTTATGTGGTTCTCTTTGGACTCATCTTTTTTGGAGCTTTTTGGGCTTGCTGGGTCTGGCTGTCTGTTACCTTCCCCATCTTAAGGAAGTTTTCAGCCATTATTTCTTCAGATAAGTTTTCTGTCCCTTTCTCTCTTCTTCTGAGACCCCTACAATGAGAATTTTAGTCCATTTGATGTTTTCTCATAAATCCTTTAAACTATCTTCACTCTTTTTTTTAATTCTTTTTTTTCCCATTCTTTGGAGGAATTACACTTCCATCTTAGAGTTCACTGATTCTTTCTCCCACTTGATCAAATCTGTTATTGAATTTTTCAGTTCAATTATTGTACTCTTCAGATCCATGATTTCTCTCTGGTACTTTTAAATATTTCTATCTCTGTTGAAATTCTCATTGTTCTCAAGCATTGTTCTTCTAACCTCAGTTAAGCATCTTTATGACCAATATTTTGAACTCTCTATCAGGTAGATTATTACCTCCATTTCTTTAAGCTCAGTTCCTAGAGATCTATCTTGTTCTTTTGTTTGGAACATATTTTTTTCTGTGTTGTTTTGTTTGTTTTCTACTTTCCTTACTCTTTGTGTTAGTTTCTGAGCATTTGTTAAATAACCACCTCTTCCAGTCTTGACAGACCAATCTCATGTAGGAGAAGAACCTCACAGACCAGTGTGACTGAGTTCTTAGCTGTCTCTCAACTCTGTGATTGTGCAGGTGTCCTTTGTTCTTAGTGGCTTTTAGTGGTTATCAATGTCCCAAGACCTGTCCATGAGGATTGCAGCCAGGATCTGGATACAGGCTTAGAAGCTGCATCATCAGGTACAAGCTGGGAAAGTATGTAGTTAAGCTTTCAGGGAGAAACTTTTTTGCCAGCTCCCTCAGAGCTGGGCCCAGGTGAGTAGCTGCCGGGGGTTGGGGGTACTCTTTTGCCCATTAATGACTGTTTCTTTGCTTGCTGCAGTCTTGCTAGTGCCTCATTAATGCAAGGCCCATTGACTGCTAGCTCCAGGTGATCCAGGGCCCATCCCTCAAGTGATACCTGTAAGAGCTGGGATGCTGGATATGTGTATAACTTTCTTTCAGGGAGATACTGCTGACTTGATTTTATTATTGGAGCAGGCTGGTGGGAGAAGTGTCTGCCAGCTTTCCCAGTCCATGAGGGGATTACAGGTAGCCCCCAGATATCTGCTAATTTAGAAGCCAAGCCCTCAGGTGGTGGCTTTAATGTATGCAGATAAACCCCTTTCAGGGAAAGACTGGGAGATGGGTATTCTTAACCTGCTGCCTCTGCACTGTACCTTGGGGAAGTAGATGGTTAAGAACTGCTTCTTTGTTTGCTGCAGTCCTCTGGGACTCATGAGTGAAGCCCTGTTGGCTATCAGACCAGTGATCTGGGGACCCATCTCCTAGGGAGCAGCTCTAAAAGCTGGGGTGTGGTCATGTGCACAGCTCCTTCCAGACAGCTACTGGCAACTTGGACTGGGCTACAGAGAGAAGATGGGAAAGGTCTCAGTGGGCTTCCTCTGTCTCTGGGGAGGATCACAGTCATCCCCTTGAAGCCTGCTAAATTAGAAGCCTAGCCCTTAGGCAACAGCTTTTAAAGAATGCAGATAAAACACTTCCAGGGAAAGAGGAGGAGAAGGTGCACTGAGTCCTAGGGCATCACTGCAGTGATTGCTCATGCACCCATGACGAATTGCTTCTTTGTTTGCTATCCTCTAGTGGACACAAGCCCCATTGGCTTTCAGAGCTAGGTGTTTTGAGAGCCCTTCCCTCTGGTGCAAGCCTTAAAAGTTGTGATACTGGATGTGGAGACCAGACCCTTTACTCCTGGGTGAGAAGTTGGGAGTTGAACTTTCCCTCCTGGTTGTGTGGCACTGCGGTGGACGAGGTGTGGGAGGCGGTTCGTGGCGAGAGTGCGTCTCAGCCTTTTCTACCCATTTTGATGGAGGATGCCATTTGCCCCCTGCTTCCTGTTTTGTATGCCTTTCTCCCCTGAACACAAGTGTCAAATACTGAACTCTGCTCTAATATAGTAATGGTCTTGATGCCAGTGAGAAGTGTAGAGATTTATGGGGTGAAAGACAGGGTTTTGAGTTTATAGGTCTGTTTTTC
>CM053617.1:50540613-50690421 GCA_028646535.1 Procyon lotor
ACTTGCAGACTGGTAGTGGCAGAGAAGGGACTTTAGGGCAGTCCCCCAGACTGAAACCTGAAGCTATGGGGGCACACATGCAAACCAGGGGCAGATGGTGGTTTTAGAAGCACAAAGAGCAGAGACTTGCCTGGACCTGGAAGAGAGGGCTGGGAGTGCTACTGTGGGGTGCATGACCCAGGAGGCTACAGTTTTTAGTGGCACAGACAGAAACGGAGACAGTGTGGCCTGGAGAGCGCATCAAAGAACAGATGGCGATCTTTCTGTTCTGGGACAGAGGATTGCATACAGTCACTTGTGCTCTGACTCTCAGAAGAGACATGAGAAGCTGCCAGAGGAAAAAAGCCCCCCCAAAGTGGTTTTCATTGAGCCCATCTCCCCCCACACCACCACAGGGGGCAGGGCAACTCTGCCCAAACAAGGTTGCCTAAGTAACAGTGCAGCAGGTCCCTCCCCCAGAAAATAGGCTGGAAGAACAAGAGGCCAACAACCCTAGGGCCTCTGTAAAAAAGTGCATCTTGCTTGAATTGTGGTCAATAATTTGGACTCTGTACATTGCCTCAACCACCCCTCAACAGAATGACTAAGAGGAGGAACCCCCAACAAAGGAAAGAACCAGAAAATGTGGCCTCTGCCACATAACTAATGGATATGGGTATAAACAAGATATCAGAAATAGACTTCACAGTAACAATTACCAAGGTAATATGTAGGCTTAGGAAAAATATTAATGACAATATAGAATCTCTAAGAACAGAAATGAGATCTAATCAGACCAAACTTAAAAATGCTATTAATGAAATGCAGTCTAAACTGGATACTCTGACTGCCAGGATAAATGAGGCAGAAGAACAAATTAGTGAGCTGAGGATAAGATAGAAAAGAAGGAAACTGAGGTGGCATGGGGAAAACAAATTAAAACCGAAGGAATCAAACTGAGAGAGATTAGTGACTCAATGAAACATTCCAATATCAGAATTATTGGGATCTCTGAGGGGATGGAGAGAGAGAGATGTAGAAGATCTACTTGAGCAAATTGTAGCTGAGAACTTCCCTAATCTGGGGAAGGAAACAAATATTTGTGTTCAAGAGGCAGAGAGGATCACTCCCAAGAACAATGAGAACGGACTAATGCCATGACATATAATAGTACAATTTGCAAATCTTAGATCCAAGGAAACAGTCTTGAAAGCGGTGTGGGAGAAGAGATTTCTTCTATACAGAGGGAGGAACATCAGAATAATGTCAGACCTGTCCAAAGAGATCTATCAAGCCAGAAAAGGATGGCAAGACATATTCAGGGTACTAAACGAGAGGAACATGCAGCCAAGGATACTTTATCCAGCAAGGCTGTCATTCAGAATGATGTAGTGACAAGGAGCTTCCGAAACTGGCAGAAACTGAAAGAATATGTGACCACCAAGCTGGCCCTGCAAGAAATATTAAGGGAGGGGTTCTATAAAAGGAGAAAGACCCCAAGGGTGATATAAAACAGAAATTTATAGAGGCAAAAAAGACTTCACAAGCAACACAATGACAATAAAATCATATCTTTCAATAATTACTCTAAATGTGAATGACCTAAATGCTCCCATGAAATGGCACAGAGTTGCAGATTGGATAAAAAGACAGGACCCATCCATATGCTGTTTACAAGAGACTCATTTTGAACCTAAAGATACAACCGGACTGAAAGTGAAGGGATAGAGGACCATTTTTCATGCCATTGACTTCAAAAGAAAGCTGGGGTAGCAATTCTCATATCAGACAACTTATATTTTAAGCTAAAGACTGTAGTTAGAGATACAGCAGGACACTTTATCATTCTTAAAGGGTCTATCCAACAAGAGGATCTAACATCTATTCCCCCAATATGGGAGCAGCCAACTACATAAGCCAACTGTTAACCAAATAAAGAGACATATTGATAATAACATGCTAATAGCAAGAGACCTCAACACTCCACTCTTGACAATAGACAGAACATCTAAGCAGAAAATCAACAAAGAAACAAGAGCTTTGAATGACACACTGACCAGATGGACCTCATAGATATGTACAGAACATTCCACCCTAAAACAACAGAATACTGATTCTTCTTGAGCACACATGGGACTTTTTTCAGAATAGACCATATACTGGGTCACAAATCAGGCCTCAACCGATACCAAAAGATTGAGATTATTCTCTGGATATTCTCAGACCACAATGCTTTGAAACTAGAACTCAATCACAAGAAAAGTTTGGAAGAAATTCAAACACTTGGAAGCTAAAGACCATCCTGCTCAAGAATTTTCAGTCAACCAGAAAATCAAAGAAGAACTTAAAAATTCATGGAAACCAATGAGAATGAAAACACACCAGTCCAAAACCTATAAGATACAGCCAAGGAGGTCCTTAGGGGAAATACATAGCCACTCAAGCCTCACTCAAGAAAAGCGAAAAATCCCAAATACACAAACTATCTTTACACCTTAAAGAACTAGAGAATCAACAACAAATTTAAGCCTAACCTACACATGAGAAGGGAAATAATTAAGATTAGAGCAGAGATCAATGAATTAGAAATCAGAAATACAGTAGAACACATCAATGAAACTAGAAGCTAGTTTACTGAAAGAATCAAGATCGATAAGCCACTGGCCAGACTTATCCAAAAGAAAAGAAAAAGGACCCAAATTAGTAAAATTATGAATGAAAGGAGAGAAATCACAACTAACACCAAAGAAATAGAAACAATTATTAGAGATTATTATCAACAGCTATATGCCAATAAATTAAGCAATCTAGAAGAAATGAATGCATTCTTGTAAACCTATAAACTTCCAAGACTGAAACAGGAAGAAATTGACAACCTGAATAGACCAGTATAGACCAAATAACCAGTAACAAGATTGAACAGTGCTCAAAAACCTCCAAAAAAAACAAGAGTTCAGGGCCTGATGGATTTTCTGGGGAATTCTACCAAACATTCAAAGAAGTAATAATGCCTATTCTCCCAAGGCTATTTCAAAAAATAGAAACAGAAGGAAAACTTCCAAACTCATTCTGTGAGGCCAGGATTACCTTGATCCCAAAACTGGTCAAAGTCCCTATCAAAAAGGAGAATTTCAGACCAATATCCCTGATGAATATGGATGGCAAAATTCTCAACGAGATCCTGGCCAATAGGATCCAACAGTACATTAAAAAGATTATCCATCACAACCAGGTGGGATTTATTACTGGGTTGCAAGGGTGTTTCAACATTCACAAATTAATCAGTGTAATAGAACACATTACTAAGAGAAGAAACAAGAACCATACGATTCTTGCAAATGATGCAGAAAAAGCATTTGATAAAATACAGCATCCTTTCCTGATTAAAACTCTTTAGAGTGTAGGGATAGAGGGAACATTCCTCAATTTCATTAAAAACATCCACGAAAAACCCATAGTGAATATCATTCTCAATGAGGAAAAGCTGAGAGCCTTCCCCTTAAGATCAGGAACATGACAAAGATGCCCAATCTCACAACTGTTGTCCAACATAGTGGTAGAAGTCTTAGCAACAGCAGTCAGACAAGAAAAAGAAATAAAAGGTATTCAAATTGGCAAAGAAGAAGTTAAACACTCTCTCTTTGCAGATGATATGATACTTTATGTGGAAAACCCAAAAGACTCCACCCCCAAATTACTGGAATTCACACAACAATTCAGTAATGTAGCAGAATATAAAATCAATGCACAGAAACCAGTAGCTTTCCTATACACTAACAATGTAACTTTAGAAAGAGAAATTAGGGAATTGATTCCTTTTACAATAGCACCAAATACCATAAGATACCTTGAAATAAATCTAACCAAAGAAGTAAAGGATCTATATCCTAAAAACTATAGTACACTTATGAAAGAAATTGAAGAAGACACAAAAAGATGTAAAAACATTCCATGCTCTGGATTGGAAGAGTAAACATTGTTAAAATGTCTGTGCTGCCCAGAGCAATCTATACTTTCAATGCCACCCCAATCAAAATACCATCAGCATTTTTTAGAGTGCTGGAACAAACAATCCTAAAATTTGTATGAAACCAGAAAAGACCCTGAATTGCCAAGGAGATGCTGAAAAAGAAAAACAAAGCTGGGGGCATCACATTGCCTGATTTCAAGCTATATTACAAAGGTCTGATCACCAAGACAGCATGGTACTGGCCAATAACAGACATATAGGTCAATGGAACAGAATAGAGGCCCAGATATGGACCCTCAACTTTATAGTAAATTAATCTTTGACAAATCAGGAAAAAATATCCAATGAAAAAAAAAGACAGTCTCTTTAATAAATGGTCCTGGGAAAATTGAATAGCTATACACAGAAGAATGGAACTCGACCATTCTCTTATACCATACCCAAAGATAAACTCCAGATGGAGAAGAGACCTCAATGTGAGACAGGAATCCATCAAAATCCTAGAGGAGAACATAGGCAGTAACCTCTTTGACATCAGCCACAGTAACTTCTTTCAAGACATGTCTCCAAAGGCAAAGAAAACAGAAGCCAAAATGAACTCTTGGGACTTCATCAAGATAAAAAACCTTCTGCACAGTCAAGGAAACAGTCAACAAAACGAAGAGGCAACCTGTGAAAGGGAGAAGATGTTTGCATATGACACTACAGATAAAGGTCTGATATCCAAGATCTAGAAAGAACTTCTCAAGCTCAACACCCAAAAAACAAATAATCAAGTCAAAAAAAGGGCAGAAGACATGAACAGACACTGCACATGTCTCCAAAGAAGACATGCAAATGGCTAACAGACAGATGAAAGCACTTTCAAACTCATTATCCACCAGGGAAATTCAGATCAAAATCACATTGAGATACCACCTTACACCAGTTAGAATGGCAAAAATTGACAAGGCAAGAAACAGCAACTGTTGGGAGAGGTTGTAGAGAAAGGGGAACCCACTTACACTGTTGGTGGGAATGTAAGTTGGTAAAGCCACTTTGGAAAACAGTGTGTAGGTTCCTCAGAAAGTTAAAAATGGAGCTTCCCTATGACCCGGCACTACTGGGTATTTACCCCAACAATACAGATGTGGTGAAAAGAAGGGCCACATTCACCCCAATATTCATAGTAGAAATATCTATGATAGCCAAACTGTGGATGGAGCCGAGATGCCCTTCAACAGATGAATGGATAAAGAAGATGTGGTCCATATATACAATGGAATATTAACTCAGCTCAGAAAGGATGAATACACAACATTTGCATCAACATGGATGGGACTGGAGGAGATTATACTAAGTGAAATAAGTCAAGTAGAGAAAGACAATTATATGGTTTCACTTGTTTGTGGAACATAAGGAATAGCATGGAGGACATTAAGAGAAGAAAGGGAAAAATTAAGAGGGGGCAATCAGAGGGGGAGACTGTGGACTCCAGGAAACAAACTGAGGATTTTGGGGGGTGGATGGGTTAGCCCGGTGATGAGTATTAAGGAGGGCACATATTGCATGGAGCCCTGGGTTTTATACACAACCAATGCATCATAGAACAGTACATCAAAAACTAACAATTTACTGTGTGGTGACTAACATAACATAATAATTAAAAAAAAGAATTTTATAATGAAATTCTCATATGTCTTCCTTGATGGTAAGGAATTTTGGTGTTCTAAAAAAAAATGAAATTGATTTGTTAGAGAGAATAAGCAAGCACAAGCAGGGGGAGCAGCAAGCAGAGGGAGAAGCAGGCTCGCCAATGAGCAAGGAGCCAGATGTGGAACTCAATCCCAGGACCCTGGGATCATGATCTGAGCTGAAGGCAGACATTTAACCGAGTGAGCCACTCAGGTATCCGAGACTGATTTTTCTTCCATGGTTCAAATACATAATGGTTGGGATCATTAGTTCTGGTGTCAGTATGCCTGCATGTCAGTCCCAGCTCTGTCACTTCCTAGAAGCGGTGGAACTCAGGCAAATCACTTAATTGTTGTGCCTCATCTATTAAATGGGGATGATAATAATTTTAACTCCTTATTGGATTGTTGCCAGAATTGAATTAGTTAATACATGTAGCTCCTGCAATACTGGAAGACAGAGTGAGTATTCAAACATGTTACTTCTTGTTGTTTTCTTCATCATTGTTGTCCTCATTGTCATTGTCATCATCAGAGTTTCATCACTGTTATCATCTGTCATCATCATTGTCACCATTATCATTGGTATCATTATTGTCATCATTGTCATCATCATCATTGTTCTTAGCATCATCCTCATTGTCGTCATATTGGCATCATCTCTGTCATTATTGTCATCATCATCATTGTCAGTATTATCATATCTGTCATCATTGTCATCTTCACTATCATTATCACTGTCATAATTATCATCATTGCATTACTGTCATCATCTAGTCATTATCATTGTCACTGTCATCGTCATCCTCATTATTGTCACCATTAGCATCATCTCTGTCATCATTGCCTTCACCATGACCATCACTGTCGTCATTGTCATCATCACCATCTTTGTCACTGACATCATTATCGCCATCATCATCTAGTCATCGTCATCATCACCATTATCGTCATCATTATCAACATCATTGTCATTGTCACTGTCATCATCATCATCCTCATCATCTCTGTCATAATCATCTAGTCATCGTATTCAGTCATGGTCAGTTTATTTTGCAATTGGAGTGGAAAGGCTCCTGAATGCTGTATCAGGAATCCTAAGATATTAAAGATCACTGTGATTTGTAAATATCTATAACTGCCAGATTTCCCCTGTGTCTTAAGAAAGCAAGAGACATTAGAGTTCTCCTTCAGGCAATTAGAAGTTTCACAAAAACTCTAGATCCATAAGCACAATAGGCAAGAATGGAGGCTACCTTTTTTTTCATTGATTTTGGTTTTAGTACCTACCATGTCTCGAGAGCCATATAGGCATTTGCAGCAGTGTGGATGTCCTGCACATGGGTTAGCCCCACTCCTCAATCAAGGAAAAAGAGCTTATGGTAGCTAAATAACTTCAAAGTTTCCTGGAATCTGTTTGTTTGTACTTATTTGCATCAGAGAGTTAATGTTATTATTCAAAATAAATAGCTCCTGGGTATTTCTCTAAGAGAAGACCTGAGGAGCTGATTTGCTTTTTGTTCACAATTTTAATGCACTTCTTCAAATTTTGACAACATGTATATTACCCAAAGGGATGGAAGTTGAGTGAATCATGGAAAGTTTCTTTCTCTGAGGAGGGAAGAGGCAAGATGGCTAGGAGAGTATGACTATTTAGTAATCTCAAAGGCAAACCATTACCCCAAGTAACAGTATCATTCAACATAACAAAAAAAGTTTAGGTTTTTAATGTAATTCAATTCAATTTGCATTTACTGGGGCTTTATAAAATTAGCTTAGGAGATAAATAAAGATGACTGAGACTCTATTCCTGCTTCTAAGGAGGTGACCCTTTTGCAAAAGTTTGACAGAGAGAGAAATGCTGGATGTAGATGGATGAGAAGCTTGCCTTGCTGGATGGGTGAAGTTAGAGGCTGCCTCCCTTGGCCTTATAGAACTCCTGGCAAAAATATAGCTCCTTAGGAAGAAAAGAAGGTGAAGGATGCCAGATTATCTCCTTCATTCTCTCTGTGCATATTCCCCCAGTTCTTAGATCTTCATCTGTCCAATGCAAACCCCAAGACAATGTTCACTTGTGAATATTCTGTTTCTTTCACTGGTCTGGGATTCTTCTGAGAATTTTCTCCACTTCTGGAACTTCAGGGACTGCCTGACACCTACAGCTTCACATATACCTTGACCCACTACAAAAAGGAATGAATCAGTCAATGACCACCCCTTCTCACTATATGAGACCTTTGGCTCAACATCTGGTATGTGGGAAGGCGTGAAGCTTGGTTGCACTAGGGAGATGTTCCCACCTTCTCTAAAGCGTCTTCTAGTGCTAGAGCTAGTTCCAACAGGGCCAGATATTTCTAAAGTTACTGAGTAGATCCCTCTATTCACTTGCAGGGAACAAAGCCTTTGACTTTTGGCTCTTTTAAGTAGAGCAGTGAATGCACCAGCTCTTTGAGATACACTAGGAAGACATTTGACATTTAGAAATACATTAATCATCAGGGTAATGACTGACTTTCAACCACTGGGGAAATCACTCTCTAATTTTCTCACAGAGGTTTCCAAGTGAGTTCTTCATTCAATCTGGTCTTTCTAGTTTTTCATTTGAAAACATTTCAAAGAAAAGGATAGAAAATAAAAGTTCGAGAATATGGATTAATCAAAGCTAATACATTAACATGTGATTATATAGTGCTTTCCATGAGCTTTGCCTACTTAAAAGATCATGTGTGGTTTTTACTCCCTTTCCATGAATTCCCTTTTCATGTGCTATACTTCTCCATCTTAGCTGAACACAAAGGCTGCTTCCTTCAACTCCTTCTTGGTTATTTGAGCTCAGACACGTTTTTGTTTTTGTCTTTTTCTTGTCTACACACCCAAAGTACTTCAAGAAATTAAACAGTCATATAATTTTGGAATGTGACTTTCCTCAAACAATCTGTAATATGGCCTTTTGATTCTCCATAGTCAAAGAACATTGCCTGTTACTATTTGAAGGTATGAGAGATGCTGAATGTTAAATTTCCTTCTCATAATAACAAAGAGATAACATATTAATCTTTTAAAATGTATCCAACAATGTGCTAAGCATTTTTCATACATGATCTTATTTAATCCTGACAACAGTCCTTGGAGGCAAATGCTGACTTGTGGGCATCTCACAGATGAAGAGCTCTGCTACTTAGTCAAGGGCGATCAGCAAGTAGGAGGTTCAGGACTTGAAATCAGCCCATTCTAGCTTCAGAAGCCTTGCTCTTAAATATGCTATGCTCAAGAGACCTGGCCTTCTGCCATTTTATCACACATCTGGCGTTATTATTAAAAGTGAATGAAAAGGCCACAAGTGTTAGAAGCCTCGTTTAGGATTTAAGTTAAATGGCAAATATCTTTCAGTTTCATCTTTGAATGTCTATGACTATATCTGGCCTCATTTCAGGATAATGTTCAAAGCACAAATTTGAGAACTTTCACAAATATGAGGTTCTTGGTATCCCCTGCTTACCTTTGACACCCAGAGTCTCTTGTCACTGTCAGTCACTTATATCTGGTGGCCAGGCCTATTTGATAATTAACTCTTCCCATTCCCCACATTCTGGATTCTTACCAGGCAGTGGGTGCCATACACTTACTATCATGTCTTTGTGTTTTGAAAAATAAATGCATTGAGACTTCTAATATATGAGTCCGGCGAAAGTCTGAAAGGCCCCTGAATTTCAAGTGGACTTGAAAAATTCATTTTAGAGCTGCTTTCCTGTTAAATTGGACCTTTCGTTCCATGCTGGGCAGTAGCAAGCAGGAGGAGAGCCAAGAAGTAATATGAGTTTGGCACAGTAGCTCACCTGCTGTGGGCCAAAGTTTAGGTAGGTTTGGATTTTGTTTGGGGTGGTCTTGAATACACTTGGTTCTTTTTTTTCAAAGTGTCCAAATGTGAGAGTGAATAGTAAATAGACAGGGGAAAATGAGCTTCTTGGGCAGTGGGGAGGGGGGAACAAGCAGATGTCCTCCTGTGTGTACCTGTGATTCATGGTGTAAGGAACTTTCTGAGATGTTGGCTGGCAAGAAGGAAGCAGGTTGTCATGTCAACACTTGTGGTTTCTTCATATGTGTTTACTACAACTTTTTGCTGGGTTTTAGTGTCTTATTCTAGGAGAAAATTACTAAGGCTTTGGTGGGTCCAAGAGTATTCCTGGTGGGCAGGCAATGGGCTGCCCTGCCCAGCCTGGGCTCCTTGCCTTCCCTCGTCCTCTCAGCCAGAAGTGGAAAGCCAGGCCCCTCCTGGCTCTTTCTGTGAACAGAGACAAAGAGGAAGGCACGAGCAGGCTGTACTTACAGAATGACAAACAAGCTGGTCTTACTAACAGATCAGGGAAGAGGGGGAAGACGGTCTGTCTCTTCTCTGGAGAGGTAGGTAGGAACAGAATTACAGAATAGAGATGGAGAATGAGTGGCTTTTGAGGCTTCTTTGGATGTTGGCTTGTTTTGTTTGGCTTTTTGGTGTTTGGCCTGCACCCTGTCTTAATTTAAAATAGCTGCCCATTTTTTAAAGATGTTATTTATTTGTTTGAGAGAGAGAGAGAAAGAGAGAGCAAGTGCACATAACCTGGGGAGGAGGACAGGGAGAGGGACAAACCAACTCTGCACTGAGCACGATGTGGGGCTTGATCCCACGACCCTGAGATCATGACCTGACCCAAAATCAAGAGTCAGATGCTTAACCAACTGAGCCACCCAGGTGCCCCTAGCTGTCCATTTTTTTTTAAATCAGGCAATTTTACTTTAAAAATAATAAGGACAGTTAGATTTATAACACACAGAACGTCTTACTCCTGCGTGTCAATGATGAACGGATGCTGAGGTGCAGCTTCTCTTTGGAGAGTCCGTTTTGGCCATTTTGCTGTAGTCACCAGTGCTTCTCAGTGACCCTTGACACCGAGGCCGGGCGCCAGCTGCCATCTTTCATATTCATCCAGCTCATTTTACTCCTACACATGATTTGTCTGGCTCCTTAGGCATTTGATTTTATTAGGCTTCTTGCAACAAGCCTTCTGTTCTGTAGAAAGATGTCTGGGCTTTGTCCCAGGGCCCTCAGAACTGTTTGGAAGCCAGGATAGATGAGCTCAGGTTTGGGTTTTAGAGATGACTCTGGCCCCTTGCCTTGGGCCTGTCCGACTTCCAGTCCATCACGCACATGCAGGCTGGTGGTGAGACAGAGGCAGCAGGGCCACACGGATGAGAAGGCAAATGGCAGGGCTTGTGGAGAGAAGGGAAGACACCATGGAAGCACTTTGGGCAGTGTCAGGTCTAGGAGCCACCTGGATTCTGTGACCCATGGAGGAAAGCAAAGTCAAGAGGCTTGCGCCCGTGGGCAGGGGATATGACTGCAGAAGGAGACAGGGAAGTGGATGTTTGACACGTTCCGAGTGAGAACACCAGCAAAAATAGACTGTGTTCAGCTCTGGATGCTCAGGAAGTTGCAATGTAGCCCATAATAAATTCATTTCCTACCCAAATATGTCTCTTTGTTAAATCATCATCATCCGTATAAATAAATGTGCGTAATGGCTGGCTACAGAGAGTGTGATCAGCCCCCTCCCAGTCAGCAGGGGCTCCTGTCTCGCTCACTGCTGGATTCCTGGTACCTAAGCAACTCTAGTACATCGTGTGCACACAGGAAAGATGCGGTGAAGCCACCAGTGAATTAAGTAAAGATAAACAAGGATAATTTAAAGTGTTCATGGATTAAACTCAATTGTTACAAATTTTTGCTTCCTTAAGCCTTTTGCCTTTATCTCTGCTGCCCCCAAGCCCCTCCACTGTAGCTCGTGACACCTGTGCACACCTGGGCACACAGCCCGGGGAATGGTCGCGTGCGATGCATACAGCAGTGAGCGTGGCTTTAGGTGATAACGAAGACTTCTCTGCTTTTAATACTAACATGATTCCTAACTTTTAATTTTGGCCACTTACTATTTTTAAATACTGTTCAATTAAAACCATTTTAAAAGCCAGTGTACACACAGGTGTCTTCACAGAGACTTACTTGTAGTTTTTCTGTAAGGAGCAAATAACTGAGTGGAATGCTTTTCCGGGATGGCCCTGTGGTCAGAATCAGAACGCGTTTTATAGTCAAAGGTTGTTTCCCTTCAGCTGCAGCCTCTGCCATCATGTTCCTGGTTTGCTTTGAGGGGCTGTTCACCTGCTGAGATCTTCAGAAGATTTGACAAGTAATCATACAAGTTTGAATAGATTTTAGGCAAGTAATAGGTGAATACATTCTTATTGTAAGAATCATAAAGGTGCATATAATATAAAAAACGAACGTCCCACTTCAACACGGCCTCCTCAAGGCCATTCTTTTCCTCCACAAGTAATCAAAGCTAATTTTTAATGCATTCCTTTAAAACTTTTTTCTATGCACAGGGGCATCTGGGTGGCTCAGTGGGTTAGGCATCTGATTCTCGAGTTAAGCTCAGGTCATGACCTTGGGGTTGTGAGATTGAGTCCTGAGTTGGGTTCCATGGTCAGTGTGGAGTCTGCTTGAGATTCTCCCCCTCTCCCTCTGCCTTTTCCCCTGCTCTCTCTCTCTCAAATAAATAGATAAATAAATAAATAAATAAATAAATAAATAAATAAGTAAGTAGGTAAAATATTTTTAAAAAACCCCTTTTCTCCATGAGCTATGACACAATCCTATACATTTATAAAGACAAAGCTTTTTGGGGACTTGAGTTGTATCATGCAATCATACTGGCAAATACTTTGTTAAATGTTACTTGAAAAGGAACAGGGATTTTAGAGAAATCAGCATGTGAATGTGTTTCTATCTACTTACTTGTTTTAATTGCAGCTAGCCCTCTGTAATATGTGTACCTTGCTTTCTTGAAATGTTCAGGGACATTTAGCCTGTTTCTGAATTTTCACTGCCGTGAACAATGCCACAATGAGCATCTTTGCCCTTGACTGTTTAGGAAAATATATGAGTATTCCTGTAGAAGATGTTGCTTGCATTAAAATTGCTGGTGTAAGATATGCGCATTTAAAATTCCGATAGATATTTCCAATTTGTTCTTCCAAAAAGCTACACCAGTTTACCCTTTTGCCAGTAAGATGTAAGATTAACTCTTTCCCCACTCCCTTGCCTCATCTAGATATTACCATTTTTAAAATTATTATAACTTTTGTGAATGTGAATGAAATCTTGTGTTGTTTTAAACTGCATCATTGCTTTCCTATGAGGTAGAGCCTTGGATGCTGATGAGAGCTTTGTCACCATTTGCCCTTCGGTCTAAGTGTTGCTCTCCTGTTTCAGATGCTCACTACCTCACCTGCAGGATCCAGGAATGTGCCGAGACCACTCGCAGTGGGCCTTTTGCCCGCTCCATTGACATCAGTTCCCTGGTTGTTCAGGATGAATATATCTTCATTCAGGTGAGTCCAAGAAATGCAGTCCTTGGTAGAGAGGGGACGCTCAGGTGATGTCAGGAAAATGAGGGTGGCTTTCCTGTGGTTGTGAAGATGTGGGGCTGGGGTGCAGTCCCTCATTTGCCATTCTGGTGACCTGTTCTCTGGGGAGATCCAAGACTTCTGGTGAAAGGTGAAGGTGTTGTGGGTCAGTATCATGTAGAGGGGTCTTCAGTGGCCCACTGAATCCTCAGTTGGGTTGCTGTTTTATTATACCAAAAAAGGTCTGGAAATGACTAGGATGTGGTCTAGGGTTTGGAGGTTGCTTAGAGCCGCATCTCCCATGGGATCTGACTTTAATTAGTTTATCAAAGCTCCATTCCATTTCTGTCCAAAGTGACCTAACTTGGGAATGAGAATCCCCAAGAAATGTGGCATCTCCAGGATTTTCTTTCTAGAACAATCTAGACCTCACTGAATTTTGCCCTCCGTTTCCAGTGCTAACTACTCCCTGATGTGCCCCAAGTCCAGATCCTACACTCCCAACAACTCTGACTCACCAAGAAAGCTAGGTGTGACTCACATTTATAGACAAGTAAGGGAAGCTTTGTGTTAGGTCTTGAGTTTCCCTGGAAGGAGATGCAAAGAAGAGCAAAAATGAGGAAAAAACAAAAGGTGATGCTCTGTCAAGTGACTTACTCTGTGTGTGTGTGTGTGTGTGTGTGTGTGTGTGTGTGTGTAAAACTGAATCTGACCTTTGACAGCAGCTTTGAATTCCCCCACTCTGCCTTCCCCACCCTTCTGCTGTCCATTCCTTTGCAAACTGTTTCGTATAGAAACCTTGATCTTTGGACTCTCCTGGAATTTGCTCAAACCTAAGCACTTGAATGATTTTCTCTGCCCCACTCCTGGTCTCTTACAGCTCAGCCCCACTCCCATTGAGCTGGGGATGCCTCTCTTCCTCTGAACACTTACAGCTCTTCTTGTCTGCTAGTCCTCTAGCACATAGGTTATTAGGAATTGTTACTTAAATCTTTGTGGATTTGTCTTCTTTCTAAATTGTATTTTATACCTTCTGAGGATAGGGACAATATTTTATACCCACATTATACTCCTCATCCTTGGCCCTAACAAGAAGCCTGTGCAAATCCAGGATGCTCAGTGACTACTTGTTACACTGATAGATTGGAGACGGAGGGGTTACTTCTTTGGAAAATTAGTCGTATAGACTTTTGAGACCTATATTGTAAAATACAGGAAAAGTAATCAGCGACTCAAAAACCAGCTTGAAAAAGGGAGGGAAAGAGAGGTCTTTTTGGCTCAAGAAAACCCCTATTTCTTAGTTTGAGTAAAAGCCAGGATCTCAGACTTTTTTTTTCCCCTAAATCTTGGCAGGTCATTGGTACTATTATTTCCTTAATCATGAGTATGTATTGAACATATACAATGCAAAACAAACCCTTGGTTTCCCCTAGCTTTGGCCCTTGGCCTGCTTCTCTCTGCACCTAGTATTCCCTGTCTGGGAGATCCTGTGGTCTTGGGTACCATCTCCAGTTCTGATGATTCTCGAGTCAGGGCGTTGTGACCTCTGCCTTGTATTTTAGATCTTTATGTCTCATAGTCATCCTGGTATCTCAACTTGGATGTTGTATGGCTAAAACAAAATCAACATGTCCCCCTTGAACCTGACATACTGGTGGCACTACCAGGTCACTCAAGGTAGAAAACTAGAAGTTTATGTCACCAAATTCAGCGAATCAAGGCTCCTGTTCTTATCACCCTGAGTTATTTCTCAAATGTTTCCTTTCATTCCATTCCCATTGCCATGGTTCCAGTTTAAGGCTTTATTATTTCTTTATCTATATTTAATTTTTTTCAAGGTAGAAGCAGAGAGATGATTTATGAATTTACCAATCTGATTGCCCTTTCCTTAATGCTAATACTGCATATAATGATGAACATGGCAGAATCATTTCTGGGAAACATGATGTAGAATTTAAAAATGAGGGCACGTATTGCATGGAGCACTGGGTGTGGTGCATGAACAATAAATCTTGTAACACTGAAAAAATAAAATAAACATTTTTGGGGAAAAAAATAAAAATGTTCAGATTTTTTAAATATTCATTTTTCCTTTTATTGCATAAAGTTTTCTGTAACTCTGCCGGCAGACATCCAGGTTTTTTTTTCTAACTATTCTGAAATATCTTTTATTATTATTAGACTAAAAGCCAGTAGAATTTTTTTCTTTCATAAGCATCAATTTTTATTTTGTTTGAAAGAGATATGAGTTCCCACTAGTCAATAAAGTTTTATTGATTGCCTGCTACATTTCAGGCCCTTGTTCTAGGAGCTGAGGTTAAGACAGTGAACATAATAAAGTTCCTGCCCAAGTGGTGTTTGTATTCTAGTGGGAGACAGGCGAAAATGTGTGTTTTTGTGTGTGTGTGTGTGTGTGTGTGTGTGTGTGTGTAGATAGATAGATAGATAGATATTTAGATATATGTAGATATGAAAGACTATAAAGAGTAGTGGTTGAGATCTAGTAGTTTGAAATCCGATGGCCCAGATTTATTCTAACCTCTGCAGGCTACACTTCAGCTGGGTGACCTTGAGCTGTGCCTCATCTATAAAAAGAGGATAATTACAGTTCTCACTTCATGGGTTGCTGGGCAGATTCTATTTGTTACTTATATCTGTAAAGTGCCAAAACAATGCTATATAAATGTTGCTCTCTATCTTTCTATCTCGTGCTATCATCTATTTATCTATTTACAGAATATATCAGGTAATGGTAATGCTCTGGGTGAAAACTCATGAGGAATGTGAATGTTAGGTATCAGTAGGTATTGTTGTTTTATTTAGGATGACCTGAAGAGGCCTCATTTGGTGAGTGGCAAAGCAGGAGTGGGTGGCAGAAGTTAGCAGTCAGAGGGGGACGTAGAGCTGGGTGTGTTGGGCCCTGTGCTTTCTTGAGCCCCATATGAGGATATGGGGTGAGCAGGTAGAGATTTGAATCTAGCTTTAGGAGCAGAGGTGATGAGGAGGCCAAGGCTGAGGATATTAAGTTGGAAGGATGTCAGCATTTTGATGTTATTTTTGAATTGCAAAATTGAAGTCATCAAGGGACTAAGTACAGACAGAAAAGAGAAACAACGCAAAGACCAGGACACAGGGCACTCTAATATTAGGGATGAGAAAGGAGGAGTAAAGGAGACCTTGTCACAGAGTTTAGAGACAGCTATAGGAAGACCTAGGGTACTAGATCCCACAGGGCCTCAAAGGCTGTTTCAGGATTTTTTTTTTTTATAAACCACGAGAGAGATGGGAAGCATGGAGTAACAATGCCCTAAATACTTCAGGAGGTCAATACTCTTGAGAAAAACATGGAATTTCATCAATCACTAAATAAACACAGATGAAATGCTATCATTTACAACTATCAGTTGGCTAAGTTTAAAATAAGGTGAAAGCATGTCAGTGGGTTACACATGGACAACTGCACATGCGACAGGTAAGGATGTGTGTCGCTTGGCCAGCAGCAGCTACTGAGTCCCTGCCTTCTCAGAGGTGAGATTGGCCTTTCGCATTGATCACTATGACAGATATGTCTTAGTTCTGATAGTGTATCCTTAGTCTTTAGTTAAAATTGCTTCTTTAAAAAAAGACTCATTATTCGATGTTTTCCTTACTTTCCTGATGCTGTGTTTCTTTCATAATTTTGAATACTTGTTCTAGCTACTTAACTTTATGAATATAACAGCAAATCTTCTATTTTTGGGTAATACCTGTTGATTTCTTCTTATGAGCAATGTTGTAACTAACAGATTTCCATGCATTTCTCTTTCCTCCCCTCTCTCTTAAATCCCTCCCCTGGTTTTGGGTGGTCATATTATCTCTTCGTTTGCTTTTCTAACTTAAAATATAATTCTGTTAGACTTAAGTATTTTATGTAGCATGGCTGAACAAAGGTAGAAAAAAATAGCATGTGTTTATGAACTGTATCCAACTCCAGTTTTGTTAATTAAATCATTCAGAGCATTTACATACTTCTGTAAACCATCAGTCCTGCCTTTATTTTGATTTTAGTTTTACAGGTAAATCTAGGCCCTTTACTTTAGTTTTCCTATTTGTTTCTTGGTTATCTGCAGTTTTTCCTTTAGTGAAGTTTTCAGGAAAGGTAAGTTTTTGAATGGTGAAAACGTTTGTCTCTCCCTTTAGGCTAGAAAAGACGTGTGTCTTTGCTTTCCATGAGAACTTTGCTCCATTAACTTATTGAGTCTACTGTGTCAGGCCAGTCTGCTTTTTTCCCTTTTAAGTGTCCTAATTTTTTTTGCCCTTGATACCTAAAAGTCCTTTTAAAAACATATATTTGAATATTTGCTTTGTTAGTATATGTTTTGTGGTTGGTCATACTGTGTCAATTCATTTTCCTGAAATGTAAGTCTCATTCAGTTGGTTCAATTTCCCTTTCCTTTTTAATTTCCTTTTTAATTTCTGATTCATATTTTTGAAATATATATTGTATTTCTATTTCATTATTTTGATTCTCATCCTGTAGAACACTTAGGATGTATACAATAGACAGGAAAAGCAAAAGAGAATCATCATTTTTTCCCTTCTAATCAGTTTTAATTCCCTGAGCAAAGTGATAGTAAAAAAAATTTTTTCCTCACATTGTCCATGAATGAGTAGTTAGCAGAGCCTAGGCTCCTTTTTGCATTTTTTTGCTGTTATTGTTGAACTTCTTTCCTAAACTTTGATAGCTTATATTTTATAACTTTCTGTTGTCTCAACATATCTACCCTTAGCTCTTGTATTTCTACTTTGAATTCTTCTCATACAGATGTGAGCTCCTCATCATACAGATTATTATTAATCATAGCAGTATGGTCACAATTTTCATTTGCTTCACGGAAGCAATTTATTCTGTCTGCTATTTATTTTTTTCTGTCCTTGTCCCTACTTTATTTTGCTGTATTATTTTATAATTTCCTGTCCTGTTTTCTTTTATGTTTTTAACCATTATTATTTTTTTTTTCATGACATGAGCTCTTCCTGGACAGACTGTTTGAGGAGGTTGCTCTTGGTGAGAACCAGAGCTCTATTTCAGCATAACAAAAATCTTCCTTGTTTCTCAGTGAGGTTCCATGTAACTCCAGATAGTTAGTCTGTGAATGGGTCCTTTGCATAAGGTAAAACTGCCTTGCTCCTCTTTATCCAGCCACACCTCTCTAGCTTCTTGTCACCACTCAATTCCTAGTGTCAATTCCTGGGGCACAGTCCTTTTGTTCCAAATAATAATAGATTGTTAGTTTTGTTCCTTGGGAAATGTCTTTAGAGAATGTTATTTCTCTGGCTTGATCTACGATTTGTAGCTGTAGGCATTTTTCCCCTGGTACCTGTCTGTACCCTGTTTGTTCTTCACTGCATTCGGGTTCCTTTCCATATATATATTGTGTTTCAGGGTTATATTTTCATTGAGTATAGAGTCTGTATTTTTAGTTCTTGTTTTTCTTGTTGCTCTAGGGTGATTTCTGAGAGGAAAAAAGGAAGCACCATTATTACTTGGCTATTTAAAACCATTTATAGGGGTGCCTGGGTGGCTCAGTGCGTTAAGCCGCTGCCTTCGGCTCAGGTCATGATCTCAGGGTCCTGGGATCAAGCCCCGCATCGGGCTCTCTGCTCAGTGGGGAGCTTGCTTCCTCTCTCTGCCTGCCTCTCTGCCTACTTGTGATCTCTCTGTCTGTCAAATAAATAAATAAAATCTTAAAAAAAAAATAAAACCATTTATAAACCTTTATCATATATTTCCTGAAATGTTGCAATATCTTCCTGATTTTCTTGTTCCTAGACCTGCAACCCCCACCCCCAATCCATTCGTAGCACTACTTCCAAAGTAATTTATTTAAAACAAAAATCAGTGTTCCCGCCTTCAGTGGCTGCTCATCACCTATAGCTTTAAATCTAATTTCCTTATTGTTGCCTGTAAGGCCCTCCATGGTCTGGATCCTGCATACTCCATCAGCTTCATGGGAATTCCTTAGCCACTGTGGCTCCCTGTATACCTTCCTTGTTATATCTCACCCTTCTGTAAACAATAAACCTGTTTAGTATCCATACACACGTGATGTCATTATTTGTTTAACATGCGTTTCTTGCGTGAAAAACCTGCTTGGAATGTCCCTTTACTACACAAACTAATCTTTAGATTCAACTTAGGCATTGCTATCTATAGAAAGTCTTCCCTGACATCCTCAGCCGGTGTTGCATGAAACTTCTTTGCTGACTACTTACCTGTGTGTATTATGTCTCCCCAGCCAGGTCTGTAAACTATAAGAGGAACAAGACTATGTCTTATCCATCATTGTTGCTCTTGCATATGCACTTAGCATAATGACCGGTTCTCAATACATGTTTGTTGAACTAAACTGAACTGAGAAGATAAGACACCATCCTTATTCTCAGGGAATGCAGTTAGTTATCTTTTTAAAACAAGGGAATCTTGTTTCTCCAACTAACAATATAAGACAACTTAGGGTAATTGGCAATTGTTCACTGCATAAGAAATGACCATATGTGGAATGTCTTTGCATTTTTATAAAACTGCTGTCCAATGATTATCCATTATGTTATTCAGTACCCTTTTTATATTCATTCATTTAAATATATTAAAATACAATCAGCCCAGTGGGGAACACAGACAGCTAAACAATTATAATATAGCGTGATGAGAGCTGTATTAGTGCAAAGCACATGTTGCTCTTGGAATAAGCAGAAGAGCTTTGGGAGGAGGGTTAATACGAGCTTCCTGGCAAGGGAGACTAGAAATTCCAGTTAGGTAGGTGAAGGAGAAAGAGCATTCCAGGCAGAAGGGAAGCAAGCATAAAGTTAAGAAAGTGAGAACATTATACTTGGGGACCTTTATCCAAGGACAGGTGTGGGAGGGAATGAAGTGGTAGGAAAATCAAGAAGAAGATTGTCCAGGAGTGCTGTGAACCTTTTCTGTTTCCTTTCATGAAATCTGGGTAATTTTGTGTTAACCCCTTTATGGGGCTAAGAAGCTCAGAACTAATTTTTGGTCCATTGCAGCAGCTTCTCCGCATTCAGCTGTGTGGTATTATTCTTCCTTTCTCCCACCGGCCACTTGTGATCACGTGACTGTTTTCTTTTACCTATTTTGTTTATTGCTTTTTTTTTTTTTAAGTTATTGAAAGCCATCTCAGAGAAATTTCTGAAACCAGTGTGAATTTTTAATCTTTTTTGGAGGGTCTGAGTTTTGAAAATTGAAATGGAGCTCAGGAAAGGCTTTATGGAAGAGTTCAGATTTGTATTGCAACAATTAATGTCTATCTCAGAAATAAGGAAAAGGCAGGAATCCCTGATTCTGTTCATTGAGATAAAGCTGCCTCAGAAGGCTTTTGTGAGGGCAGAAAATCCTCAGGCCAAGAGTAGCTTCTCCTCCAGGGTTTAAACCCACAGATTTATATTCAAGGAAGGCATTTGGGCGTCAGGGTAAGTGGTATCTACCTCTCCTGCCAACAGTCTGCTAAAGAATGATCCCAAGAGAAGAAGCTGGAGTCAAGGCTCAGGTCCAGCCCAGCCCTCATGGGCGACATCTCCAGGGAGCACTACTAAGGCAGAGCTGGATTCTGAGGACTCTGTATTTTCTGAAGGATGCTTGCTGTCACTCCAGAATTTGGCTTTTAAAGGGGAACCTTTTAGAACCATGTTATTTTCTTCTTTGTCTACCATCTGAGCAGCTGAATAATAACTGGCTTTGGTTTTTCATAATTTTAAGGGTTTTATCCCCTTGAAATTTCTAGTTTTGTGGAGGTGATATCCCTTATTTTGTTTTAGTACCATCAGAGACCTACAACTGAGGAAAAATCTTAAAGAGAAGGATGCCAGTCAATCCCCTCACTCTTTCCGGCCTTTTTTGCCAAATGTGATTTTTTGGGCAGGTTTTACATTGAGTGTTAGGGAACTTGTCTCAGGAGCTACTAAAAAATGGAAGAAGGTCTCTGGCCCTCTTAACCTCTCCTTAAATAGAGTCACTCAGCTTTTGTTTGCTCTGTATGTCAGGGTTCTTAATACCTTTCTCATTTGACAAAAATAATCTGCTGCTAAGAAATGTTCGAAAAACCACTGACTTTTTGAGCACTGTTGGCTCCATGGGTCAAAGGTCAGATGTTTTTGTGTGCAGACAGCTGAACCACCAGGAAATTAGATGACATGCAGTCCCGTTTCCTTTCTCTGCAAATTAATAAATATTATGTATGTATGTAAGGCATACTTATTTACCCATGAGTGTGTCATATCATATACAAATGTATATGCATTCGAGAGTAAAGTTTAAATAACCAAAAAACCCAGTAACCTCTTCATAATAAACTTCCCATGACATTCATTTTGCATAAAAAATTCACCCTCAAAAAATGTTGTTCTTCTAAAGGAAAGCTCCTCATGCCCAGTTATTTCTTTTTTTCTAAACACGATTAGTTTTGATTCTGTATCCTGTGTGCAGTTGAAGGGTCCGTCTACCAATCTCATGGCTCCTCCAGTTTAGGAGAGACCCCCAAGGTTCAGCCTCACCTTTTATTGTTCTGTTGACAAAGAGGTAAATGCAGTCATCTTGATGGTTTTGCTTGAGGGGACCTAATGTTTGATCTCCTGCTTTCAGCTGAGCTGAAGATGTACAGAACACTGTGAAATTTGGTAATCTGTCAATGCCTTTTCTGCGCAGG
This sequence comes from Procyon lotor, assembly GCA_028646535.1. Lineage (NCBI taxonomy): Eukaryota > Metazoa > Chordata > Mammalia > Carnivora > Procyonidae > Procyon > Procyon lotor. The sequence goes on from CM053617.1 coordinate 50,562,381, forward strand.
GGCCTCAGGGCCTGGGGTTTCATAGTGAAATCAAAAGGAGCTAATCCTTCCCAGAAGAGCCCTTGTTTTAATGGGAAAGTGTCTGCCTGAAATGTCTCCGTTCCACATGGATAAAAGAGAAATCGGCTTTCCTCTGTAGGGGCAGAGGGATAGAGATAAGTTGGTTTCTGTGTTCTGAGCCAAGAAGGTTGGAAATCCTGCCTTTTCTCCTTCTGGAGTAGCTTTTCTAGTGATTATCCTGGAGAGTGGGTGGTTCAGCAGTGGTAACAGTGCAGTCCCTTCAGGGATAGGATTCATACCCTGGCCATTAGGGAGTGTGATGAAGAAATAAGAACAGAGCCCTCATAAGCCATCTTAAGAGAATTGTGTGTCCTCACTGAACCACACGAAGCCTGGACTCATCCCATCTTCACTGCACAGGGAGTGGCCCTCAGTAAAATAAAGATTCACCACTCATTGAACAGAGTTTCATTGTGAGTACAATTATAATAAATGAAACAGGTCTGGTACAGATATCTAAAACGCAAGAGAAATATCAGATCCATAACGAAGAGACAAACAAAATACTCTAGAGGCAATGGAGAAACAGAAAATTCAAAGAGAAGGCCATCCGCATTCTTCCAAATCCTTCTCAACATGAACAACTAGACTGGTATCAGTGTGTAGATCCGCACTTTCAACTCCTGGTAATGTTGGGTGGATGTAGTCAAAAGAGAGTCCCCTCTGTAGCAGGGAATCCTGTGGGCCAAGCGATGGCATGCAGAAGAGGAGTCCTGGGATAATTCTAGTACTAACAGCGGAGCCAGTCAGTAATTCGGATACAAGTTGCTGTTGTTCAGGGTTGAAAGGTGTTCTGGAAGTGTTAGGATGAATAAGTACTAGTAGCTAGTTAACAGATATTTCTTGAGGTTCTAGATGTATGCCAGGTACAATGGAGCATGGCAGACTGGAAGACATTGTCCCCACTCTCTGGCAGTTTATGATGCAAGTAGCAGGTGGTCTGATGTGGGGCGGAGGACCCTGAACTTATACACTCGGGGTTATAGTCAAGGTTCTGCCACCTACCAGCCAGGGAGCATGGGGCAGTTCACTTGGACTTTGAGAACGCTATAGAATGGGAGGCCCTTGCCCTGCCTAAATTGAAAGGTTTTTGTGAGTATCAAGGGAAATGATAATGGCTTTGAAATGCTCTGACAGCTACAGAGCCCTATCAAATGCAAGAATCAAGAGATTAATCCACATGCAAAAGCCAGCCTCCCTACTTTTGTGTATGAACATTCTCTTTGAAGAGTTTTTATAAGCCAGTCATGGAAAAGATTTCAAAATCTTTTCCCCAAATTCATTTTGTTATTATTCATAGATTCAGCTCATGTATCAACATATGTGATTCAGCTCATGTATCAACATATGTGCATGATAATACCTTCCATAGTGCTAGTTATCAAAGAAACCAACTTCTCGTGATAGATATGTAACTGTAGATATGCTGGGGTTTAATTCTCTTTCAAGACTCTTGAGTACCTTCTTGTAGATGTTGGTCCCCAGCTCCCCTGGGTGTTGATAGTTTAAGTTCCTGGTTTAGGCACCAGTGTGGGAGTTAGCAAAGTCTCTGTGGCTTGGCTACTGTATTCCTAATAGTTACCTTTCTGACAGAAAAAAAGCCCAGAGGCAGAAATTAATAGAGTGTAATTATTCAAAGAAAAACTATTTGGAAATATTTTAAATGATGTTAATTTGGCCTTAATGGGAGAGATTTGAATGTTAAATAAATAGCAATTTCATCATTAGGGACACATTTATGACACAAGAGTTTAAAGGAAAATGAAAGAGTTGCAGAGACAGTCTTCAAAAGAAATTCAATAAAGACATCTTCAGGTGAATATTCTTGAAGCACTTTCAGAATCTTAAGTGAGGTGTTTTCAACAGCCAGCACTAATGGAAATTCTTTAAATAGCATGTTGCTGGGATGTGTCTCCTATACAGGCAGTGATTTTCGGGGCTTCATGTAAAAGTTGCTGCTAGTATATGAAATACTTCCATGAACAAACACAAATTAGTGAACTGATTGGGAAGTCATGATGTGTAGTTGATCGTGGCGTTGAAGAGGTCCTACCTCACATCCTTCTGGCTCATGTTTGCTCAGCAGCTAGCTGTGCACAGAGGTAACCTAGTATCACCTTGCCTCCACTGCACTCTGAACCTCTTGCTTTTTGTTCTGGGCTGATTTCTCCCAAATGGGATGCTTGCAAAAGACCGTTTAGCCATCCTGGTGGAGATACAAACTTCAAAGTACCAAGGTGTCAGGATCTTCTGGGGTAATTAGACAGGAGTCGGGAGCCAGTGGATAAGTACTCCTGTCTTCCTGTGTCAGGAGAGCGATATGGAAGCTCGTTCTCCATGGGTCTTCATAGGATCCCCAGCCAGACTGAACCCCCTTTACTCATAGTAATGACTAGTAACTCTCCTTGGGATGGCTTTTCCTCCCCCATTTCCTACTTTCTAGTTCCACCTCTTTTATTCCCTCTTTTGTTGAGAAATTGATCATTTCTCAAACACAAACAGCCCCCCCCACCACCCCTGCACCAAAAACAAAGCAAAACAAAACAAAACCATCTGCTTAAAAGCCCTTGTCGCAAGCTCTACATTTCCAGGCAGAGGGAACCCAACTCAAGGAAACTAAGAGACTGTTAAATTTATTGAGCCCCTATTATGTATCCAGTAGTGGAATAGATTGAACTATCCAAGAAAAGCAGAAAAGAATCATCTTCAGGACCATATAAAATTTCTCAATCCAAACACCCAATCCCATCCCTTCTAACTTCTCAGGGACCTGGCTTTACCTATTATCCTTCTTCCCCTATGTCTTTAGCATATTCATTCCTATTTCAGACTTCCCATCAGTATTGAAATATTTTAAAATATCTACTCTCCTTAAATAAAAAAAAGAAAACAAAACTTTCTTTGAACCCCATATTCCTCTCTATAAATGTCTCATCTTTTGTTCACAACCAGATTTCTCAAGAGCTGTCTATATTCATTATCCCATTTTCTCATTCCCTTCTCTTTAGCCCACTTGAGACTGCTTTCTGCCTTGTCCACTCCATTAAAATTACTTCTGCCAAGTTCATCAAAGATGTCTTGGAATTCCATCCAGACAACACCTCTCCGTCTTTCACTGAGTTGACCCTTCTGCAGCTCCGGGGCCTCTTCCCTGCTTCGCTTCCCTGAGCACACTCAGCTTTGCTCCTTCCACAGTGTGTGCTTGAGCCTCTCCTCCTACCTCTCCGGCATCTTCTTCTTCCTCCCCTACACGGGGGGCTCTTCCTCTGCCCACCCTTGAAATATGGGCTGTTCTCAGAGCTTTTCTTAGCTAGGTTCCCTTTCTCTGCTCACTTCCCAGGCTCTCTCAGAGCAGCCCCCGCTCATTGATTCTCCAGGCATCAGTTCCCGTTCAGATGCTGTTGATTCCTCTGTGTCTCCTGCTGAGACAGAGAGGCTCCAGGAGGGGCTCTTTATTTACAGGATGCCCATCAATCCTTGAGGCTTGGTGATCTCTTCACTGGTTCAGGGCTTTGCTCTTCATGTCCTTTGATGAAGATTTGTTTTTCCCCAAGAGATCTGCAGAAGCTCCATGAAAGTTACAATACTTGTTACTTGTTAGGCCAGCGTGGTAAGGAATCTTTTCCCTTGATTAAGGGAAATTGACAGAGAATTGTTCTGTCATTTGCCCCATATTATAACACAAGTATTTGCTTTTCTAGTAGTACATGAATGGGATAAGTCTGGCTCCAGGGTGTCAAATTGTTTTCATTTTGTGTTTCACCTTTGGGTAATTAGTAATAGCTACATAGAAGGCTGTGTTGTGGTGGTTCAGTAGGAAAGACTGCTGCTGTTAATTAGTGGTGTCTCCATGGGCATGAGAAGGAAGAGTAGTGGCATGGATGCTGGGTGCAGTATATTTTATAGGGAGGGTGGCGCTCGTTGTGTTTAATTATCCAGGAGCCTCATAAGATTAGACACAGCCTGTGCATTCTGGTCTGGAAATTAGATATGTTGTCCGGGGGACCACGAGTGTTTCTATAATTCAGCCCAGAGTAGGGAGATCAGCCGCTCTCAGTCTCTTCCATATTGGAAAATCTGCAATTTCCTGTTTTCAAAGCAGCGATGCCTCAGAATGCTCTTTCCACAGTAACCCCCCCACCAGTTTTTACCCACCCATCAGCAAACTGAAAGAATGGTTGTCACGATTGATTAGTGGTATCTCACATTTATTTCCTGCTGAATGTATGACTGCTAAGCGTGCATTTTATTTTCTTTAATTCTACTTTAATCTGCACAGGATCTCAGTGTGATAGTTATTATTCTTGGAGAATTTCAGAGAGGTTCAGAGAATCCCCCTTTGTCCTGGAGCTCAGTGGATGGCCAGGTGGGGATATGACATCAGAGCTGCCTGGGTTCGTAAGGAATGGCAAAAGAGGACAGTGATCTATTGTTCATTTCATTTTCCCAATCTGAAGAATCTTCACATTAACCCTGCATAGTCGGTTTTCCCCCACAAACTTTTCCAGAGGCTGTAACAGTGAGAGAGGCAGCTGTTGCCCCCATCGTGGTGGACACCAAGGGCAGGGAAGCCTTCCTCCCTCCTCATTCAGTGGACTGTTTGTCAGGATCTGTTTCAATTTTGTTTCAGATCAGAAACTTTCTGCATCATTAACCCAAGAAGGGCTTAATGGGATTCAGTACAATATAATCATGCCCGTGCCTCTGAGAGTTGTCTCTCAGATGCACTCAGAGGATTATTCACAGACTCATCACTAGGGTGTGTGGGGGAGTGGGGGGCGAATGGCAGCATGGTTAATCATCGTTACCATCCCTGGCTCCACTTTCTTCAGCTTTCCCCACTTACCTCGTACCTCTTGCCATGGGTTAGCCAGTTTCCGTCATGTGCTTCTTCTGGGCACAGCTTCTCTTGAATCCCATTCCTGGGTGCAGAGGAGCTACTGAATCATGACCCAGCTGGGTCTTCCCACCCATCGTCCTTCCCTTCCAAGTCCCAGTAAGTTCCCCACACCCTCCCTTCGAAGCATAGCTCCCAAGAGGATGCCTTTCCTGGGGCCTTCCCCTATTAAAGATAATTGTATTGTAAAAGCGACAGTGCTGATAGTAAAGGCAGTTGGGCTATGGACTGAGAAGAAGACTATTAAGTCCACTCTTCTCCCCATTACCATTCTAACTAGAATATAGATCTATTTATTTCAGAGTTTCAGCTTTTAAAAATTTTAATCGCTCTGCCTTTAACTCTCTAGCTAGCTAATGGGGTAAACAAATGCTTTGGATTTCTGCAAGCAACTTTTAAGAATCTGATTCTGAAAGCCGTCGTGATCAGTAAGAACTAAGATCTTTTTAGAGTTTAATAGTGGCAGAGCCAGTGGCCGATCAATCAGCTTAATTTGATTGAGCACCTACTATGTGCTCCGGGCTCTGATAGGTTCTGAAGGATTGACCATTTGTTCATTCATCCTTTCAGCAAATATTTGTTGAGCACTTAATGTGTCCCTGTTACTCTAAATGAAAGAAATATAATGGTAAACAAGACCAACAATGTTGTTGTCTTCATTTTGTTTCAGACTAGGTGAGGGGATGGGACTCTATGGCCTGACACTTGCCCTGACCAATGTTCAAAAACTCCTGAGAAAGTTCTAGGCTTTTTCTCAGGCTAAGGGAGACCTGTGAGGCACGATATGATCAAAGATGCTATTCTGGAGAAGGCAAGGCTCAAGCTAGGTCTCCAAGTGGAGAATTGACTTGAGTTTAAATTTAGGACCAGCCAGTTCTCTAAGGAAGAGACCCTTCTGTGGCGGGAGACAGTGTACCACAGGATGGGCTGGGCAGGTTGGTGGAGGGAAAGGGGGTGGGCGGTGCAGCATTCTTGGGTTTAAGTCTGGTCTCACCATTAACTCACTCAGTGACCCTGGACCCTCACCTTTACAAAACAGATACAGGTGGAATGGATCCAGTTTAAGGAGCGTGAGGGACTATATGAGCTCTCCCACCTACTCAGCCTCTTCATCATCCATTGTGGACACCTCCAAGGCATCACTAGGAAATCCAGAACTCCATGGAATCCGGTTTAGAAGGCAGTGGGTTATATGACTTCAGAGTTCCCTTCTAACACTACTGTTCTGCAAGTCTGCTCACTCTCCAGGATGCTCCATTTAGTTAAACATGGATGGGCAGGGGACTATTATTTAGAAGTATTTCCCAACTTATTTTCTAGAGTCAGAAGCAAAACAAAAGATATTTAGAATGTAGCTAATCCCATAAGAGAGTTGCTAAACCATTCTATCCTTCTTTCCTTTCACATTTATTGAGGGCACAAGGTGGATAGTGCAATAGATCAAAAATTAAAAAGCACTAAAGTAAAGGTTCCCGCCCTAGGGAGGCTTGTAGTCTAGTGAGAGAGAAATCATACATATGCAGAACAATGAAGAAGAAAAATAATTACATGCTGTGATCCATCAATGAAGAAATAAACATAATTGCTAGAGCTGATCAGAGCAAAGAAGGGACTTTAGGTCATTTGTTCTGTCAGTCCCTTGACCAGTATTTCTGGAACTACTACTATCCACAAAGCACGAGACACCACTTTGGAGATTTGGTAGTGAGGGGACACACTCCAGCCCTCTTCTCATAAGAGTTTATGATTCAAATGGATTCTCATCTCTGATAGTTATTAGGAAGCAATAATAAAATAAAATTAAAATTAAATAAAATAAAATAAGAGCATAAATTGAGAGAAAACTCTGTGCATGCAGGCCTGTGTGTTTGTGCATGCACACACGTGTGTAGGTGCATGTAAAATACCTCAGATTTTGCTTTTGAGCTGGGGACATATGAAGTGATTTCATGACAGGTGGATCCACGTGCACTCTTCCCTCCCCCTTTCTAAACTGGGAGTCAGAAGGTCTGAACAGAAATCAATCCCAGCAATTTATTTTTAACTTCTTTCTCCTTAGCCAGGATTGATTTTTGTCTTTGTGATCAATGGCACAGAGAATAGCTCCATGGCCCTAGCAGCTGTTGAAGCGCTCGGTCTGGTCGGCCCCACATCTATCGAACAGAACATTAGAAGCCGATTATGGAAGTAATAGAATGAAGATGTTTGAAGGATGGGCCTGATTACCCCTGCCTTCCTGGGAGGAGTGCCTGCAGGCAGGGGGCTGCCTGGGCTCCAGCCCGGGAGAGCTGCAGGGCTAGGAGACAGAGGGACACTGATGTCCCCAGTGCGCAGAAGCGAGTAGGAGGGAGCAGGCAAGGGCAGGGAAGCACTGAGGATTCACTTCCCCTTTGCCAGCCTGACTCCCTCCCCTCTTTCTCTCTTTTGCTTCCTCCAACTATTTCATCTTTACTACACCAACTGCTATTAGATTTCGGTCTGCAAGTGAAACATCTGTTGCAAAATAGAAAAAAGAGAAAGAGGAAAAGAACTGATTGGCTCGTTCCCTCTCCGTACTTAACGATTTTTTAAAGTTGTCGGATTCTTTCATCTCCATTCTCTAGGTCCTTGTTTTCTCTAACCCAGTGTGTATGTGACGGGACCATGAACTGAGCCACTTCCCCTCTACCCCTGGCCTTGTAACCTCTGGAAGCCAGGCAAGATTGCTTCCACCTTCTCCCCTGAGAAATTTGGGAGGGGTGCACACTTTGTTACAATGCACAGTGGTGATTCCAGCAAACACAATTAGCATGGAGGGCCTGCTATACCCAAGGCCTTCTGTCCGCTTCTCCGGAATAAACACCTGCGGTTTTGCTGCTGCCCCGGGTGGCAGTTGCTTCCAGATTGCAGGAGGGAGAAATGATCAAAGTGCTCTTAATGTGATTGTGTTTATTATTTCGTTCTGCTGTGTAATTGCTTCTTAGGTATTCCGTGTGTGCTTGGGAAGGGAGGCATGGAAGTGGTGGCTTCCTTCCTTCCTCTGAAATGTCTGATAGGAGTGCTTGTGAAGTTGATTGAACAGAACCCTTCCATATAAGAAACACTATAATTCTTAGCATTTTCTTATTTAAGATGTGTCCTCTGCCTTCTTCTGTGATTTTTACCTCCTGGCTAATTTTCTTATTGAATAATCTGTAGTTCTTGCAGAGTCAATTACGTATAATAGTACTAGCTAACACTTGCTGGTGGCTGGTGTCAGCGAGGCAGAGTATTAATGCATTTTGTTGTTATGACATCCTAGGAGGGAAGTCCTACTCTTAACCTCCGTTTCACAGAAGAGGCACAGAGAGGTAAAGTCCTTTTCCTAAGGTCACACAGCCAGTAAAGCAGAGATTTTGACTGAGGCTGTCTGATACCAGTACACTCGTTCTGCTTTTTAAATGAGAACCACAACCTAAATATTATATTTTGAGACAATTGGGTCAAGACATGTGTAGGGGCAGTAAGTAGGAGCAGAAACCTTTCATGCAAAGTAACAGCACAAAATGTGTTTGTGGAGTTATTGAATGACTACAGAAGAAAGAGGCAGTCCAGAATCTTAGGATATGCGTTGAAGAAGACCCTCGTGCTGAGGAAACCAGGACCTGGGATGTGAAGGAATGAGGAGATTCTTGAGTCCCTACTTTGTGTCTGGCCCATGTTAGACCAATATGTTGTGAGTACGCCCACCCATTTTAGGATGCAGTTGAGATCTGGAAGCAGTTAAGTGCTTTTCCCAAAGACCCATAGTCACCAGTGGGGGTGAGGGAGGTACAGAATCCATGTCCAGCCTTCTGATGCAAGGCTCTTTGTGAATTTTCATACCAAAGAACTAAATAAGTAACCAGAAAGGTTCAGAAAGATAAATTTCTAGTAACCCAGCTGTAACTCTTGGACATTTTCTTGAAGCAGATCTATGTTCTTGATATGAACCACCGCTGCAAAGAGAAACAAATAAATAAATAAAATCATAATAAAGTTATTGAGTAGTGTGGTATAAACTTTTTATTAGAAATGTCAAGCAAAAAAGAAGCACAGTGTTTATGTCAGATACTATGCAGCAAAAACACTTAATGAAATCTACACACACCCACTGTTTCTTGGCATACTTTTTTGAAACACCACTTCGGGAACCAACCACCAGTGACCCACCCTCTTGGATCTTGCTTCCTGCAGTCTCTTCATATGTGCTGTGCTCTTTTTCTTCCTTCAAGATCCATCCCCACTGTATCCCCACCTTTTCTCTCCATCCCTCCCTTGGTTATGTAGAACACTTTAGTCATACCCTGGTTACTAAATTGTTCCATCTTCAAATCCAGCATCCCAGTCAGCAAACAGAAAGTCCTTTAGTGTTGAGAACCCATTCTTCCTCAAAGGCAGTGGGACTGTCAATAAACTACATACATATATATAATATGTATTACACACATATATACGTATATTATTCACATATACACATATATGTATGTTATTCACACATATATGTATATACTCTATATTACAGGGTATGTGTGTGCAATGTGTGTTTTGTGTGCACTGATTTCGTGGTAGTTCTAGAAGGAGCATAAAAATAACTAGAGTCAAGTACTGTGGCTCCGAGGGGTTATTTCTCTGGCACCCAGCCTTTACCTGGCTCGGGGTACAAGAGCACTGTCACAGGTGTTATGTTGTCATTTGTGTATCTTATATGTTAGGCTTGCTTTTACAAAGAAATGGTAAACTCCCATGAGGTCGCAGTCCTGTGATTCCCATGGTACTTGATAAAGCCTGGGCGCAGGAGTGCTGGATAAGTTTTTGCTCACTGACTGATATATGCAACATATACTAGAATTGGGACCAGTACCCATCATGAAACATCTAAACATGAGCAGTGTTCAAAGAACGATGGGAATTTGGCCAGACCCTTAATTAATATGTGGATTCCACGGTAGGTGGAGAAGAACATCTTGTAATCTGCTTCTCTGTTCCCCACAGGAAAGCACACTCTCTTATCGCCGTGTTATGTTGCCAAACACTCAAAGGAGTATTTGATGTAAAATCACGACCCACTTGTGAAACCCATGCAATTATCTCCACTTTGTCTTTTTCTGATCTTGACTCAGCAGACACAGACTGAATCAGCCTGATAACCTGAAGAGAGCCTGGGGATTCGAGGCAGAAGTTCTGTGGTTGGCTTTGAGCCTCACCTTTTAGTAACAAGTTGACCTAAAGTCAGGCCCCTTCATTCTAAAATGGGGATGTAATTAGACCTCCCTCACAGGGTTGTGCCCTGACCAAATGAGATTCAGTCCAATAATAAAAACTAATGGCAGAGAATAGAGTCCTCTAGAAATATTAGTTGTTATGACATGGGTGCCAGGTACTAAGAGAGGGCAAAATGGGAGTATAGCACATTGTCTACCATAGAAAATAGTACAACAAGAGAACTAAAAGGTATCCGTTTCCCATAATTTAGAACAACACCTGGTAAGTGCAGCGAGAAGGCCACAAAGAGCTCTAAAAATCAGAGGAAGAAAAGATGAATTCCTACTGGGAAATTGGGGTGGGGAGGCTTGTTTAGGGAGGTAGCTTGTGAGGCAAGTCACTCTGATTTCGTTGATGCTGGGGGCTTCTTATGATCTTGGTCATGGTAAGTCCTTCCAGGTAATTGGTCCTAAATTAACCAGTCTTTAGAAAGGCTCTGCTGGAGACACTTGAGGCTTGTTCGGGGTTGTAGAGTGTTAGTGGATGTCATCAGGATTTTGAGAGCCAAGTTCAAATACAGGCTTTGCCACTTTGGAGGTGCATGATCTAATGCAGTCAATGAACTTACCAATAAAGTGGGACTGCAATGTATCTCCTCCATGTGGTCATCATGCATGAGAGCAGACAGCACATACAAAGTGAGAGCACAGAGCTTGACTCGCCAGTCAAGCGATGGAGGACAGGAAAGACATGACACGGGGAGTACAATGGGGAGGTTCCAAGTAGCAGTTGGCATTTCGCAAATATTCATGGCTCTCTTGGGGAAGTGGTAGTGTTTCCTGAGAAATAGCTCGACAGATGGTTTAAATCTGTCCATTGCTGTCCCAAAATTCACTTGTGAGGCATGCAGATCCCATGTTGGTGAAGTTTTGCTGTTGTATCTAGCAGCCCACACATATTTCTCAGGCCATCTGGAAATCCCATGTCCCAAAGAAGCATCCCTGTTTTTCCAGAAAATTAATGACTTTGTTTGCCTTGCCCTTTTAGGATATGTAAATTATCTTGAACATATAGATAAAATTAATCATTCTCTAAGTGGCTGTATAGGCGTGCCATTCACCTTGGGTGGCTAAATACACTTTTCTTCTCTATCTCTGCCCATCCATTTCCTGCTTCTCTTTTGTTATTCCTTATGGCCCACCAGTCTGTGGATAGCTATAGTCTCACTGGAAAATTTCTATCCCCCCCCTGACCCCCCACCAATCAATGGAGTGGACCTCTCTGGATCATCAGCTTGATTTCTGTCTTAGTCTCTTCATACTGCTATAGCAGATACACCATCTAACAGAATCTTATGTACAGATAACAGAATTTTTCCCACAGTTCTGGATGCTAGGAAGTCCAGGATCAAGGTACTGGTAGATTTGGTGGCTGAAGAGAACCCATTTCCTGGTTCATAGACATAGGGCAAAAGGGGCAAGGGAACTCCATGGAGCCTCTTTAATAAGGGCACTAACCCCATCCCTGAGGACCCCACCCTCATGACCTAATCGCCTCCCAAAGGCTCCACCTCCAAATACCATCACACTGAGGATTAGGTTTCAACATAGGGATTTGTGGGGAACACAAACTTTCCATCTACAGCAATTTTCCAGTGAAAATACTTCTAATATCTTTGCGTTTTAAGGTACATGCCACAGGTCAATTATAACCTTCTGATCATTACATTGTAGAACACTTTACAGTTCCATGAAAGCATTTTATTATCTCATTTATTGCTCTGTAAGAGAAGGGTAATTATTTGCTCCCTTTTTATAGAACAATAGCCCTGAAACTCTTAAGAGATTGGTTACTGTGCCAAAATTGCGTATCTGATGACTGGTTAAGCTGAAACTAGAAGCACAGACATTGCATGCACCAGGACCTTACGCCCTTCTCCCTTCCTCTCCTTTCCCACTATTTTGTATTAATTTTCTGAAATTCTGTAATACTAGAGAAAATACAGAAGCTGGTATCTGGCTTGGGAAGATTTCAGTCACTGAGCTGAGCTCATAACATCCATCTGTAGAAAGGAAAAAGGCTACATGAGGCCTCAATTCAAAGAGAAAACTTACGTAAGTGGAAGAAGACGATAGAAGCTAGACTCCTTACAATATCTGCCCCGGCCTCCTCGGTTCTATCTTTCCTGAAGCCACATGAAGCTCTCAGTCTACCAGGACCAGGGCCATTTCTGAGAGGAGAAGGGGGAAGACGTTTTGCTGATGAGTTTTAATATGCCACTTTAGGGTTTCCATGGGTAGTGCTTGCTTTTTTTTTAAGGCAGCTCTGGTATCCTACATTCAAAGTAGACTGTTTAGGTTTTGGCTTTTTAGCTATTATATTAATTGTGTGTGTGTGTGTGTGTGTGTGTGTGTGTGTGTGTGTGTGTATGATTATTAATCAGGGTGCTCCCACCTTTTGTGCTCCGAGATGGCAATTCAAGTCCTTATCTCTTCTTTTTCATTTCTTCACTCACCTTTACCTTTTTATCTCTCTCCCTACCCTTCAAAAAAACAAAACAAAATAAAACAAAAAATTTTTTAAAAACTAGGAGAGGGAAGGCAAAGGACTTCCATCCTGGTGGGTCAGATGTATATTCCAAGAACTCTTCCCCTCCAAGTCATGAAATCCAGGACAGGAAGATAAGTCTTGCAGCCATTAATGGTTCCGTCTCTGGCACGAAACACATTGGCTTCATGGTGTCCATAGGTGTCTTCTCCATGAGATCATCCTGCCTGGAGGCCCCAGCAAGAATTTCAGTCCTCTGTCCTTGGTCACTTCTTTTTTTTTTTTAAGATTTTATTTATTTATATGACAGAGAGATCACAAGTAGGCAGAGAGGCAGGTTAGAGGGGGAAGCAGGCTCCCTGCTGAGCAGAGAGCCAGATGGGGGCTCGATTCCAGGACCCTGAGATTATAACCTGAGCTGAAGGCAGAGGCTTTAACCCACTGAGCCACCTAGGCTCCCTCCCTGGTCACTTCTGACCAGGTAGCCCATATGGCTACACCAGCACTTCTAAAGTCTCCATTTGGCATATATAAACCACCACTGTGGTCGACCCCCCCAGTCAACCCCCAGTCATTTTAAAGGGGTGCAGGCAACTGTCCTCTAGCTCAGCAGGTGCAAATTCCATGTAGTGAGCAAGTCGCATATGCCAGCTTCAGGCCTAACGCTCTTTACGTGCGGTACTGTATTTATTCTTCATGACAGCACATTGATGGGTAGAATTGATGTCACCACTTGCCAGAAGAATTAGGAAGGTTAAAGTAATCACTTGTCCCAGATCACCAAACCAGCAAGTGGCAGAAGCAGGATTGAAACACAGATCTGGGATCCCAACCAATGAACCATAATGCTAAAAAATCAGAGGGAGAGCCTTCTTTAAAAAAAAATGTAATTGGAAACTTACCAAGTCTGGACCCTGATTGTATTTGAAAAAACAGACTCAGAGTCAGACGGACTGATTGCTCTTCTAGAGCTGTGGGTGGTCCCAACACGAGGCTTTCTCCCGTGCTTTTCTTTTCTTTTCTTTTTTTTTTTTCCAAAGATTTTATTGATTTGACAGAGAGAGAGAGAGATCACAAGTAGGCAGAGAGGCAGGCAGAGAGAGAGGGGGAAGCAGGCTCCCCGCTGAGCAGAGAGCCCGATGTGGGGCTCGATCCCAGGACCCTGAGATCATGACCTGAGCCGAAGGCAGAGGCTTTTAACCCACTGAGCCACCCAGGCGCCCCTCTCCCGTGCTTTTCTGACTCACCACCATCTCTCTCTTCCTACCATTCCTAGTGGGCAGTGAAGGTTCCAAGAAGTCTTGGCAAGGGTCGGCGAAGGTGACAGTTCTTTGTCAGTATGTTTTGGCCAGCTTCAGTATTCACCTTCCCTCCAGCACTTCCTACACACACACACACACACACACACACACACACACACACACACACTACAAATTGAGAGAACAATATTGGCTTTGGTGTCGACCATCTTATTCCAAATCTATTCTTGGTGAGGTTATTCTGGGGGTTGTTACGTTAGGGCCTCAGTAAAATATTTTATTGTGTTGGGGCCCCAGTAAAAGATTTTATGTGCAAATCTGTTTCAAAGAAAGTTCTGCCTCAGCACCAGTGTATGCGTGGTAGGTAATAGACCCACTCTTTCTAGAAATAGGCAGATAAAACTGTGTATTACGTTAATGTCACATAGCCTCCAGGACATAAAATGAGCAAACACTAGTTTGACAAACACTAAATTCAACATCAAAGAGTCTAGCGGAGGAGATGGCTTGCTGGTAAGATGTCATGTTGTTCCAGATGTCTAGTTTGGTGCCTTAGCAAAACATTTCTGGAAAACAAGCTTAAGCCGGTAGGGTCAATGTAACCTGCCGTGGAGAAGCCCCCAGGACCACCCCAACACTTAGAGCAACTTCCTGATGAGACCTATGGCTATCTATCGACTTTGTGGTCCAGCAGCACACAAATCCTGCTTCTTTGTTCTTGAGAGAGAACTGTAATCTTTGAAGGAATTATGTAGGTGTAGAGGAAGAGAAAGGCCTAACAATGTCAAGATTTATTTTAAATAATCTGAATAGAATTAATGAGCAAAGAAATTGGAAAAGTTAATCGTGCATCTTAACAACTGTGCCGTTCCCTTTTGTTTCTTGAAGCAGGAGAGGATGCTGCAGGGGCTGTGTGGGAGTCGCTAATGGAGGCCTGTACAGGTGGCCACTTCCCTTGCTTAGGCTGATTATTCACATCATATTGGGCCCAGCAAGGTCCCCTAGCTGAAAAACCTTCTAAATGTCATTTCCTGCGTTTCTTGTGCCAGCCAGAATTCTTTCCACTCTGGTTCCTCTTATTCACAAATGCTAGTAGGAACACTGTTCACTCCCGTGCAACAATAGAGCATTGATTTCTGAGGGCTGAGGAATGGATATGATTCCTCACATAAAAAGATCAGCCTTGTAGGTAGGCATCTTACCTGGGCAAATGGGAAGTTGAGTGACATGGGATCCATTCCTTTCCACAGAGTTTTGGAAACCTGACCTAGCCTGAGGGACCAGCATAAGCTTTGCAGTCCATTAAACTTGGGCTCTAATTCCAGCTTTACCATTTACTTGCTGTGTGTCTTTGAGTATGTTGTGTAACTTCTCTACACCTTAATTTCTCTGAATTCTGAATGTACAGAAGAACAGGGCTTGGCATATACTAAATACTCAGAGTATGTTATATTATAAATATTTATACCTTGTAGGGTACTGCTAATGTTACTAAAAATAATAATAGTAAGAGTAATCATTACTACTTTGGATATTAAATAAATAATATCATGAATGTAAAGCACTCAAGATAGTAGACACCCGAAAATGTTAAGTTTTGCTTCTCTTTTCAGATTACCTATGCCCACTTACGAGCTCTAGAGATATTACAAGTTTTCTTCTATCTGTGTCAGAAAGAGACTTAACATGACCCAGGCACTTTTTTTTTTTTTTTTTTTTGGCAGATTTCTCTCTCTCCTCTAGGGGCAAGCCATCTTCCAGAATCAAGGAGAAATAAAAATAAATAAATAAATAAAAGATACGTCAGGTTAGACTTGGTTACGGTAAGAATGGGAACAAGTCAGAAGAGACAGATGTGTTTCATGGTCAGTGCATTTGTCCAAAGGAATCATTTTCACTGGCCAGGAGCCCAATTAAACCTGTAAAATGGAAATCCAGAAAATCAGATTAACGAGCCAGTCATTAGTGAGGAAAAGACCCAGCTAATTCAGTGTTTAGCATGACGGATGGGCCCAGAGCAAATAATTGGATGACATTCATCATATGTAAAATAAAAGGTGTCACTGAAAGGGAAAGTGGTAATAATCTCTGGGATTTACAATGCCAGCAGATTTGCTTGTGAGGAAGAGAAAAGTTCATCAAAATAGATTAATAATCGCTAAACTTCATTCTTTCCTTGTGTGTTGCCAGAAGTCACGCAAATAATAGTGGAGTGGTAGCAAATGCATCAGCTTGGTATCCTCCCAACACTGTGAGGATTCCGCTCCCAAGGGGGGGAGTGCTATAAATAAGTTCCTGTGACCATCTAGGGATTGGGTGGGAATGGAGAGTTCTTCTGTGCATCCATGATTTAGTCCCTAAACAATTGGAGGAAAAAATCAAATTCAGAGTGCCTCTGGTTGGGTGGATTAATCCCCCCAATTCATTATTGAGTTAGTCAATGACTATTGAGCCCCTGCTCTGTACATGACATTTTGGGGATACGCTCATTCCTAATTAAGGGCTTGGACACAGGGGAGAGTCACAGATTAGCTGTAACAATGAAAAGCTATATAGTATCAAGCAAGTTAGTTGACCAGTCTCAACCTCAATTTCCTCACCGGTAGAGGTATTATGTTTTATATCACGTATAATTAGAATCAAATGAAGTATGGTGTATAAACCACTTATTGTCCTGTTTTCTGTGTAATAAGCTTTCACTGCATGGTAGTTATTATTAATCTTGTTCTTATTACCTCACATCCTCTCTTCTATGAAGATATCATTTTTAAGATACACCATCAGTGTCATAACAGATTTTCTGGAATATGAAGAAAGGATATATATACATGCTAATTACAGAGATTTTTATGTTTTTAAAAAACATCTTGGAGTCAAGAAAATGGATTGTTGTTATAGTGAGATGAGTAAGGTGACTGGAGACCCTTTTTAGTCATAGGAGGAGGAGAACAGGTCTAGATCCAAACTTTGCTGGGTTCAAATTTATCCTATTTTGGGCAAGTCACTCGGTATCTTATACTCTCTGAAAGGTTGTCATGAGGATTAAACTGTGTAATTTATATAATGGCTACATGCAGTTCTGGAGCATGGTAGATGAACTCAATCAATAACTGTTGTGTCATTACTTTTATTATTATGTATTCACCAATCATTTGGCCATGAGACCAGCACTGCCTAGGAATCAGGGAACTTGAAACCTCATAAGGAGATATGGAGGAAAGATGGAAGAAATATGTGTCCCACAAGAGTAAATATTGGAAGGACTATAGGAATGGAGAGAACAGAGTTCAAGAGTTGAGAGGAGAGAGAGAAATTGTAATGAATTGGTGGCATCAAAACCCTTCCATGAACCCATGGGTCTTGCAGTGAGGTTAAACGAGGAATTAGGTGGTAGCAGATACAGATAAGGATATACCAGGACAAAGCAGAACTGTAGGAGCCAGCTTATTATCACTGGGAGATATTCTGATTCATAGGTACTAGATGAACCTCTAGCCTCCTGAGGCTTCATCAGCCCCTTAGTAGTTTGGATTGTCCCATCGTGTATCTGAAGTGTAATCTCCATCTTGATTACTCACAGTCTCGGGTTGTGTGTGTGAGCTTGTGAGAGCTCTCTCAGGCATGGTTGGGCTGAGATCCCGAATTGGTGGGGTCCATCACCCTGTTGAGGAGACCATTCTGTTCTCCCTCGGCTCTTGGTGATTTGGAAACCCCAGGGGACCCAGTTTTGTTTATGGTGCTGATCAGATGCTCAGTGGTGCTCTCACCTTTTGGAGAGAACCAACAGGGTCTTCTCAGGACAAGTTTCTTAATTTGCTGTGCTCTGGCCAGCATTCAGTGACAGGACTAGCCTTCTCTGATGCTGTTTTATTTCTCCAGGGCAAGCTTGGTGACATTCAGGGTGTCCTGTAGAGAGCTGTTTTTTAAGCATATGATAAGTGACCAGAGCATATACTTTTGGATTTAAAAACTTTATCACTGGGTATAAGATTGCCTTTGGGGGTGATGAAGATTGTTTAGAATTGGGTAGATGTTGTGTAACACTGCAGATGTGCTAAATGCCACTGAATAGTACATTTTCAGATGGTTAATTTTATGTAATAGGAATTTTGCCCTAATTAAAAAAACTTTATCATCATTGTCAACACAAAATCAGGAAAATAGCTGTATCTCAGAAGGGAGCCAGGGTCAGGACAGGTGTAGGGCATGGAGGCACAGAAGTGCAGGTCAGTTGTCTTTAAAGTTCTAGTTCTGAGCTGCTCCGAGTGGGGTCCCCGGACCAGCAGTATCAGCATCATCTGGAAACTCATTAGAAAAGACAATTCTGGGACCTCACCCAAGATTGATCAACTCAAAGACTCTGAAGGTGGGGCCCAGAAGTCTGAGTTTTAAGCAACTTTCCAAGTGATTCTGATGCAGCATAAGTTTAAAACTACTGTTTCAGTTCTTTGGTTGACAGGCGTACATGTTTTGGTTTTATAATTTATAATTAAAACACTAATTCAAAAAGATGATACGCACGCATATGTTTATTGCAGCATTACTGACAATAGCCAAATTATGGAAGCAGCCCAAGTGTCCATTGATAGATGAGTAGCTAAAGAAGATGTGGTATATATCTATACAATGGAACGTTACTCAGCCATAAAAAATAATGAGATCTAACCGTTTGCAACAACATGGATGGATCTAGAGAGTATTATGCTCAGTGAAATAAGTCAGTCAGAGAAAAACAAATACCATATGATTTCAGCCATATGTGGAATTTAAGAAACAAACAAATGAACAAAGAAGAAAAGACAAACCATAAAACAGACTCTTAACTATAAAGAACAAACAGATGGTTCCCAGAGGGGAGCTGAGTGGGGGGAATGGTGAAATAGGTGATGGGAATTAAGAGGATACTTATTTTGATAAGCACTGTGGAATATATAGAATTGTTGAATCACTATATTGTATACCTGAAACTAGCATAACACTATATGTTAACTAAACTGGACTTAAAATAAGAGAGAGAGAGGGAGAGGAAGGAAGGAAGGAAAGAAGGAAGGAAGGAAATTAAATAGGACCAAACAAGGACTTGTGGTGACTGGGTATTTAGTACCAAAGATTGTATTTTAATCTGTTCTATTCAATTGAAATTTATTTTAAAAAGAAAAAAACTTCTTAGCAACTCATTGATCTTAGTATGAATGCCCCACCTTTAAGCCAGTGCAGAATGATATAGATTCAGAACAGATGTCTTATCAAAAACAAAAACCAGGGGCACCTGGGTGGCTCAGTCGGTTAAGTGTCTGCCTTCAGCTCAGGTCGTGATCCCAGGGTCTTAGGGACCAAACGAGTCTCTCCTCTTGATTCATAGCTTAAGTCTTTGCACCAAGTTCTTTCCAAGGTTCTGCCTTCACTTGGACTCTAGCATTTGCTCTGCCTGGCAGTCTCTGTGATTCCAATCTGTGCAGAGCTCCGGGGAGCCATGGGAGATGCTGTCTCTTGGAGTGAGGAGCAATGGGTGGCTTTCCATAGAGATGTGATATCTCGCCTGCTCCCCGCAGCCGCTGTGGATGGCTGCCAGGTTTGGACTGGGAGTGGGAGGACTGGCCTGTCTCCAGCAAGTGTGTGGTGAGAACAGAATGGGGGCCTCCAGTAATTGCCTCGTCAGCACAGCAGCAGGGTTGCTATTGTCATCCTGCTATTTTCTCTGAACAGCCTATGGTGTCTTCTCTGGTGAATATTAATGTCCTCCCGAGTTAGGACCATTGGGCCGAAGCAGCCATCTGCAGAGCTGTGCCATACTGGCAGGACTTTTCAACAAGCCCAGAACAGAGGACCATTTCTTGAAGTGGTTTCCAGGTTCCTATAAGAATCCGTCCTTCCCAGGATTACAGAGCTCGACTCCCCCAGCCATCAGACAGCAGAGCTAGGACTCACACCCAGGATTTCTCACCTTCTGATCCAGAGTTCTTCCTCGGACTTTTGATTCCTTTAAATCACTTGCACATGGAAAGAAACAAAACTACCTTCTCAATGCATGGATTTGTAAATATGAGGGAAAAAATTGTGCTCAGAACAGAAATGAAATTAATTTCAAAGTAACAAGAGCTTTTGAGCAATAGTAGTTATTTAGATTCAGAAAAAAAAATCATTTCACAATCATGTCATGATTGCAATGGAATAGAAACTTCTTTTAAGACAGAATAAATTAATCATGGGTACATCTCACATGAGTAGCTTCTGTTTGCAGTTAAAACTCTGTATTAGGTGTGTACATAGGCAGAGCACAGTGACTAAATACAGAGTCCCTGCTCTCACTGAAGGTGTCAACCATTGGGAAAGACTGTTGTCACTGCTCATTTGTTGTACAAGTGTTGTGATGTGGGAACACCTCAGTGCTGTGGGACTGGAGGCTCAGTGCCAGCAAGGGATACTCTCTGAAAGGTTAGCACGAACCTATTGTGGCTATTGATGGAGAGGCTGATACTTTCCAAGTTGGCTGTGATCCCTGGCACCATCTGACTTCTCTGTGTTTCCCTTATGATCCAGGTGACAACTGGTGGAAGAGCCAGCTACTACGTGTCCTATCGGAGGGAGGCCTTTGCCCAGATAAAGCTGCCCAAGTACTCCTTGCCCAAGGTACGTCCAAGCAGGGCGGGGCCACCATGTTGGACTGCAGGGAGGTTTGACCACTGCCTGGGGGACAGCTGGCATTGAGCTTGACTTGCCACTGTGAGGCTCTGGCCTCTGCTGATGGCCCTGAACCTGGGTTCTCTGTTTTTCTCTCAGCGGAGCATGTAGTCAAGAGCTTTGATTCAAAAAAAAAAAAAAAAAAAAGAGCTTTGATTCCCTGCATTTCATACATCCTGTATAGTCCAGGGCCATTTCCCAGTGAAAGGAGAGCTAGCACACAATCCCTTATGGGAATCCCTCCCTCTTGCAAGGGCCTTACTGCCAAATAGAGGAACAGGTTCAGAAGGGCCCCGACAGGAGCCTGACACTATAGGTATGTGTGCACCAAGGTGCCCAAGTGAATCTTGTGGAGTTCATGCTTCTCTCCACATGTTTTTTTTTTTTTTAAGATTATTTATTCATTTATTTGACAGAGAGAGAGATCACAAGTAGGCAGAGAGGCAGGCAGACAGAGAGGAGGGGAAGCAGGCTCCCTGCTGAGCAGAAAGCTGGATGCAGGGCTCCATCCCAGGACCCTGAGATCATGACCTGAGCCGAAGGCAGAGGCTTTAACCCACTGAGCCACCCAGGCACCCCTTCTCTTCACATGTTAATGCCAAATGTAAATGTACTGTCTATTTCTGCTTTCTTCTGCCATTGTGAATAATTAAAAAGGAATAATTTACTATTATGTTAATATCAAATGATGGCATTTTAACTCCTCTATTGGAAAATCATAAAACTTACCCTGTGGACTCCATCCCTTGTGAACGATGGCTTCTTGGAGGAGATGTATCTTAGAACCTCAGTCTAAACATGGACAGGATACAATTGCATCACCTAATGAGGCTGCAACAAAGCCAAGGGTCTGGTTGGACACATATCAAATGTAATGTTGTGAAGATTCGGGTCTGTAAGCTGGTGCTGGAAACATCATGAAAGGCTAAATGACTACAGAGATGGGAGGGATTATGGAATAAGAAGGTGTGTGATTGTCTAGCCCTGGTTATTTTATTCATTCATTCATTCATTCATTCATTCATTCATATATGCATGCATGAATCCATTCATTCATTTGGTCCTTCTTTTATCCGACCATTGAACTGTTCTTTTTCCCATTTAGGCTTTTACTCTGTGCCAGACACTAAATTAAGCTCTATGGAGAGAGTAGAAAAGAAGCCACAAATGGTCCCTCCCTTCATGGGGCTTATATTCTGGTAGAGAAGAGAGACACTGAATAAGTGATTATAGGTGTAGAGAGTGTTATAGGTATAGAAGTTCAACAACTGTTATAACATACTAGGTGGAGCTTACCTGTGTGGATACTGAGGACAAGTTTCCTAAGAAAGTAGGGTATAAGATGATATAAGAGGATTAAGTAGTTAGCCCTGCAAGCAAAGATTGGGAAACCAATAGAAAAGGCACACACAGGCCCTATTTTAAGAGAGAGAATATGGTTCATTCAACAAATTAAACACCATCTCAAGGGACTGGGTTGCGGAGAGAGGTGGAGATGCTGATGGGATGAGCAGGGACTGTATTATGTAGCCCAGGGGCCATGGGATCAATTTCTCGTTTTCTCTACCCTCTCTGTGACTGGCTGCTGTGGGCCCATTCCATACCATTGTGGTTGCAGGATGTCCCCATCAGATATTCTAAGCCCGAGCAGGAAAGCAGAATCCCTGCTTGGAGAAGAGAAGGCAGGAGAAGTTCGCAGTCACGTTCTTTCTGAAGGAGAAAGACCCCCTTGCAGTAACTTGATGATTTCCACCTATTGGCTCAGGAGAAGTACTTGGGGAACTTCCCAGACCATATCCCCAGTGTAAGGCCTGTTCTGTCTCTGCATTGTGTGCATATTTCATGTATTTTTAACCTTCAGAGATAGACAGCTTGCTCCCTGGGCAGTGTGGCAGCAGGTGGGGACAAATCAAGCCTAGGATTGATCACAACCCCGGAACACTCCATTAACGATCAGCAACCCCATGGCAATTGATCGTGGTGGAGTACCATCCGTGCTCCTCTTTTATAGAACTCCATCCAGAGCAGCTTCATTAATATGAGGGATGCTGTGAAAATAGCTGGATCGCTATCGATCCCCTTTATTAGCCAGCATTGGCTCAGAATTTTCCCTAGCCTAGGCCGAGGAGGCGAGGACAGAGGGGGTGGAAGTGTTTAAAAATGGAAATGGCTTTTAAGCGAGTTGTTGCTGTTCCAGGAGCTGCGGCTGTTGTTGGGCGTCTTGCTTACAAAAACAAGGAGAAGATCCCTGTCATCACTGCTCTCACACCTCTCCTCCCAGCCTGTCTATTCAGAACGCGCTCCCCTGGGGCGCTCCGTGGCTTGGAGCATTTGCAGAGAATGAAATGAACACCATTAATAATGAGTGGCATTATTAGGAGCGGCAACCTTGTGCTGAGTCCCTCCATAACTAGTCCCTGGGCATTGGAGGGGCTGAGTGCATGGAAGGCAGGCACCAGCAGGGGGTGAGGACACAGATGACCGAGAGCCCTGGTATAGCCTGGCCAAAAGGCAGTGGAGCTTCTGAGCAAGAAGCCCTGAGCTTTCTTTCCAGCTCTGCCACTTGCTTATCCAGGAGCCCAGGTCTTCTTATCTGTGAAATGGGCATCATGATACCATTGAACTTCACTGAGCACAGTGATTCCAGAGAACAGCGAGGTTTAAGAAATACCCAACTCTTTTGTGTTCCTAGAAGTAACTCACTGAAAACAACCAGTCTTCCCCGTGCACCTCACTAAGATACAGATGCTTGCCTGTTTACCTTGGACGAGACCAAATTCTCATTCCCTCCCTATAAATGGTTAACTGAACTCTTTGTCCCCACTGAGGGGCAGTCTGGACAAAATGCTGCCTAATTTGACTTGACCAGACTTAGTCTGGCTTTTTACCTCCTCCCACCACCCCCCTGCCCCCAGCCTCTGAACTTGGACCCGCTCTTGGGCTCTTAAGTGGGCACTAGAACTCGGAAAAACCCCTGTTAACAACCCTTCTGAAAATTACCTGACTGTAAGGAGGATGGTTTCCTGTCCAATGGCCCCCTCTCCCACCACCTGCTCACCCTGCTTCCCACATCCGGTTCTCTCTAGCCTTGTTTTACTTTCTCTACATAAAAATAATTATTTCCTGCCTTCACTCTGAGGGACTTGCCGATGTGATGGCCAGAGTGTTCTCCCTATTGCAAATAAAGACACTTGCAAATAAGAGTCTTGCAAATAAAGACTCTCCCTACCTAAGTCTGGGTTTGCTTTTAAAAAGTTGACAGTAGAATATGTTTAATCCCATTTTGAATAATCAAAGGGAAGAGAGAGAAATATGCTTGAGAAAATGTATTATGATGATAATGACAGTGATATTAACCTTTTCCTTAATTTCCTTAGGACAATTTTCCTTAATTTTTACATTTCCCCAAATACTGATTTATCCTTTGCTATGTCGCAGCCACACTTCTTAAAATGTTATCTGTAATTCTAATTTCTTTTGTTGCTTCCTATCTACTCTTCAACCCACTGTCAGCTGTCTTCTGCTTTCCCACACCCCTCTCTCCACTATTCCACCAAAAATCCTCTAGCCATTTTTCCTAGGGACCATCTCCAAGTCAAATCCAATAGACATTTCTACAACTTTTTTTTTTTAACCTTTCTGGAGCATTTGACACTGCTGGAAAAAAAAATCCATACCTCTCTCACTTCTCTGGATCCCCATCTCCTGCCACCCTTAAATGTTGATGATCTGAACTTCTCCTGGTATTCTGCATGGTTCACAGGTGACCTCATCCCTTCTTTTCATATTGATGACGTCTATATTCACAGTCCCATCCCATACCCATTGAACCCTAGACTGCTTTTTTGAAGCACTTCCCGTGAAAGATCCCCTTTTAAAACTCTAGAACTGAGCTCAGCATCTCTATCTTATATTATATCCCAAAAATTTCATCCCTCTTCTGCGTTTACTCTATTCATTCATATAAAAACTTTTATTGGATATCTACCATGTGCTATCGATACTTAGTAAGTGCTAGAAATGTAATGATGCATAAGAAAGACACAATGTCTGCCCTCTGGGAGCTTATGGGCTAATGAGAGAGACTGACATAGAATAAATAATTACACACATACTAATTATGAGTAAATTATGATTATATGAGTATGCTAATGAGGAGAGGATTTTGTAGGTCAGATACTGGACATATTAAAGATATGCCTTTTTCCTTTAGCCCCCTATGGGTTCTGCCTCCCTGATATCTCACCAATCCATTTCATAGGTTCTCATAGAAAACCTGATTCCTTAGCTCCAGCCCTCTTGTATCACTACTGAGATTGTTGCAGCCACCTCGTAAACCTTCTCCCTGCCCCACCAAAATCCACCTGTGACACTGTGATCTCACAATGCAGCTGGTCTTCTGCAGCCAAATCTCTGCACTGGTCAGTTCTAATTCTCCCTTTTTCCTCCTCAATATCTTGTGCTAGTTTTATATTTCCTTCTGGGTAGAACTTAGGTATGCCATGCAGAGCCCCTTATGGTGTGGCCACTGTCTGTCCTCACTTCCCTCAGGGAAAAACTGCTTTCAAGCCACTCAGGTTCCATGCATTTCCATGGATGCCCCCTCAACTGCCCCCATCTATAAGGATATGTATTCCCATCAGTACCTGTACCAGGGTTGGGCGGGGGGGAACCTTAGTCAGTTCCACAGAAGGCCAGGAGTGCATGACATTCCCACCACCATTGGGCATCTGCTTGAGGTCATGTTCTATCTACATCTTGGTTCTCTCTGTATTTCTATTATAATGTTTGATGGATGGCAGATGCTGAATAGCATATGTGTTGTTACAAGGAATGAAGGTACATTCAGCCCAGATTATATGAAAATGTTTTGATCACAGGGAAGTGTTTTCACCATTGTTTACCTATGAAGTCTCACGTTTAGGTTTGCGAAAGGCAACTATGATTCCTCCAAATTAATGGGAGGGTATGGGGGAGTGTTATTTATAATTGTTCTCCAAATAAAAACATGAATGTGGTTATGTCTGTTGCTTTCCAGATTCCAGTTTAGTAAAGTGCCAGTCAGAATTTACTTACTGCTTTTCCCCCTCTTCTGTCTCTCTATTCATTACTAGTCAGATCTCACCCTGCTTGTTCTCAGGAGTAGCAAGAATATCTTCATTTTCTTCAGAAGGAGGTGACATATGCTTTGGGGTTAGACTGAGATCGCAGGGTTCAAGAAATACGCTTTATTATCATTCAGCTCCCTATTAGACCAGTGTTACTGCAAATGCTTTCATTTGTTCTTGAAGACTTAATATTCCGGTTATTATTGGTTGATCCCTATTCAACCAGAAGATCTATTTGGAGAGAGAACACATAATTCAGAGCTTTTTCAAAGAGTATTGACCCAGACTGCATGACCCTGACTTGTCTGGAAGGCTGGTCCAGATGGTAGGATTTAAGCCTTCCCAAACAGACACACTTACTCAGAACCTCAGGCAGTGGGACATGGGAGTCTGCCTGCCTTTCAGATCTCCAGGTCATTTTGATGCATATTGAGTTATATTCCCACTGATAACAGAGTTTAGATAGTCTTGGGTTTAAATATTAGTAATATCATTTATTAGCTAAGTGACTTAGGGAAATTAAGAATTTTTCAAGCTGACTTCCCAGAGTCCTGGTTGCTAGAAAGCACCCTGTCCCCTGAGCCTTCGGTACCTATGAGTCAGGTGATATACCCCACACTCATGGCAAGGCTGACTGCCTTCCATCTTGACCATGCCCCAGTGTTTTCAGTTGTTTTTATTTTCCACTTCTTTTACATTAGTTTAGTCTAAAATAACTTAGCTCATTCATTTTTATAACCAAAACATCTGGGAAAAGCCCAGCATTTCTATTGCATTTTTAACAGGGTAAGTGGATTTAATCTGTATTTCCTGCAGCTGCTATTTCCCCTCCTACTGGGTTCTCGGGCTTTCATTCCACACCAACACAACACAATTTCATCACAGGGTTTTTAAGAGGAAGCCTTATTTCCATTTTTAAGCAGCTCAGTGGGATCCTGTAATTCGATAAGGTGTGTAAGCACAAATGATCTAGAGAGGTCTCAGTCAAGGCAACCTAGGGAGTTCAAGGCCAGATACTGAGATCTGACGGATTCTCCAATAAAAAGATCCAGAGCGCTTCTCGCTTTTCCCACCTCCTTGTTGTCCAAATCGAATGAGCTTGCTCCTTTCGAAAAACGTCTTGCAGAAGCGCTCCACGGTTGTGACATTATAGACATTGCTACCTCCTTTTATTGCTGAAATCATTTCTGGGAAAGGTTGGGCCAACAAGTAAAAGTTAGACCCAGACTGGTGATTTACTCACTGTTAGTTCCAATTGCCTGAGCCCCTACTATAAGTGCTTGCCACCACGGTGACTAGGGTCCTCTCCTGCCTTCTCGGGATGCCATTACTCTTTGGCATATTGTGCAGTTGTCCATTTTTTAACTGCTTCCATTATGTCCAGTGTTTATCTGTGTCAACAGTTCCTCCTGACAGTGTGATTTCTTTAGCGAAGGACTTGAGTTTGTGATCATCTTTGTACAGAACCTAGCCACATATGAAAACTGGCTTTTATAAACTCTTTTGAATTGTGAACTGATTAGATTTAATTTTAGAAATATTCTAGTCCAGGAATATAAACTAAAGTGACTTCAGGGACTGGATGTTAACATGAATATGTAAGAGGCAAGTCATAAGAACATTGGGTACTTAAGGCTGAGGCTTCTGGAGTGCTAACTTCACCTAAGAGACTACACTGTCCAGGTATTCGGTAGAGGCTATGGTCAGACCAAACATTTGTGATTCACATTCATCTCATGGGTCGAAGGATTGCAATTTCTGATCTGGGGGCTATATATCTAAATGGTTAGATGCTCACAATTAGGTTAGAGCCCTAGGACGGAGGTTCAGCACTTGGTTCTGCCACTTCCTGGCTTTGTAATGTGAAGCAAGTTGGCAAACCTCGGCGTACCTTATTTTATCCCTCAGTAAAATGGGAATAATACTACCTATGTTGTAGAAATGTTTGGATTTTTAACTGAAATAATATGTTTAGATGGCTTAGAATAGTGCTCAGATGGTAGCTGTTTTTAGCAGTAGCCCAGCTTCTTCGGTATTTTGGTGAGAAAGTCAAAGCTCAGGGACACAGACACATTCTCCACCATATAGCTAACTTCTAGCAGGGTTCCTACTAGGACCCCGAACACTAAATTCGAGGTTGAGTACCCTTTTTGCTATCGTCAGTGTTTTCAGATATTATTTTATTCGCAGCATACTTTTACTCCGAGTATCACGCAGAACTCCAGGATAAAACAGATTCAAGTAGTGCCGCTCTAGTTTAAACAGAGCTAGAATCCCAGCGCCCCGCCCGCTGGCTCTGCCTCCCTGCCACCCTTCTTGAAACCCCCATGGTTCTGAAGATCCCAAAGAGAAGTTTTGCAACCACTAACTAAAAAGTTTGAAAACATAAATGGAGATCTAAAGAAGGGATAAGCCCTGTCTTCTTTGCATGTGTGAGTTTCCTCCGGCAGGGCTGTATGTCTCCGTTAGCGCTAGCACTAACTTTCCGATATAAAAATAAAAAATGAAAGTGGATGAATCCCTTGAAGCCATGGAAAATGATACCCACCAAAGCCCCTTACACCCATCTTACTGTCACTTAGTAAGGAACAGAAATCATGAAGCTCTTAATTTATAGCCTTGGTCCAACACAGAATTGTTTAACATTGCCTCTAACTCAGGCTTTTTCTCCACCATTCATAAGTCATGGTAATTACTCCAGGTCCCCATGGGCAGAGGGATATGGAGATCTGCTGCCTTACAGGTGTTCCGTCTTCTTGCAGGACATGCACATCATCAGCACCGATGAGAACCAAGTGTTTGCAGCCGTCCAAGAATGGAACCAGAACGACACGTACAACCTCTACATCTCAGACACACGTGGCATCTACTTCACCCTGGCCATGGAGAACATTAAGAGTAGCCGAGGTCTAATGGGAAACATCATTATTGAATTGTATGAGGTATGTAGCCAAGATGACCCTGCCCCTGGGTCTGCCTCTCTTTTGCAGGAGTTTTAATGGAACAAACGCGAGCACTGCAGTCAGCCGGTCCTGGGTTCAGATGGCAGTTGTACCCTTTAGCAATTGTGTGACTTCGGGCAAGGAACTTGGCTTCCATGTGCCTCCATCTCCTCACCTGTAAAAAGGGGATAAAGTATTTGCCTAATGAGATTTTTGTGAGAATGAGAGAGAGTACGTAAATCATCTAGTGTGGTGGGTTAGTTTGAATAGATGGTGGCTGAAGTGGGTGTTCTTTTGTGGGTGAGCACGATTATGAGCCAGACGCCCAGGTATCTGAGCTACGTGGGCTCACTTAAGTCCCTTTTTCAGTTCTATGGACTCCGAGTGGAGGTACGTATCTATTAGTATATCCTAAATTATTTGGAAATTTATCTCTTCTGAACAAGTTTTACAGAAAAAGAAAAGTGATACCAGCGCTGGGGATGAGGGTTTCCCTGAAATGCCGCCACATGCCAACATCCGTGCGTGGTGAAGAACTGACCTTGACTTACATTGAGTTGTTGTTTAATATGATCACTGTACTGAATTTTCAGTTAGACTGAGATTTTGTTTTTAAATGTGATCACCAGTTAAAGAATAATTTCTCTAGGAAACCGAGTGATTTCACAGAAGAACTAGAGAAAAATGAGTTGTTTCAGTGACCCTAAGGCTGGGTCACTTTTTATGTCTCTAGTGGCAGTGTATGACCTTTGATGGTCTGGTCACAGCCCTCGCCTTGTTGGTATGATGGACTGATTTGGGTAAAGGGGTATACTTCATTATCCAGCATTTGTTAGTGATTGATGGTCACACCTACACCTGCTGCGCCAGTGGAGAGCATTCATTCATGGAGGGAGTTGTCTGTCTTGAGTGGTAGCTTCAGATAGGGTGGGAGAGCTGCTCCCTTATGAGTTTTCATCTTTGAGGAGTGGGAGCAGCTTTCAGAACAGAGGGATTGGTGTAGGGTTACCTGCTTTATAGTGGTGTCTTCTGAGCAGTGCCTGGCAATGTTCTAGCATCCCTACACAGGTATCGAAATTACTGAAGAGTGGTGAAAATATGGAAGATTCTAGTTATTTTAGTAGGTAGGAGGACCACACAAAAGTCTGAGGGTGAATAGAAGTCCACTAAAGAAAAGAGAGAGAGAGAAGTGAATGGCCCTGTGTGTAAAACAAATCCAGTAGAAATACCGCGATTTCCTAGGAGGTTCCTGCCAAATGCTGATTCCCTTAACAACAAGGTCCCGTTTGGGAAATACCCCAGATTTTTTCTTAGAATTACAAAAACTGGTAAAGATGACTAAGTTGTGTAAGCTTTGGGAAGCTTGCCTTCCCTCTAATCATACCTGGAGGCAGAAATATACTTTGGTATTGGGCGATAAGTCACCTCTGGTAGGAAGGTTTGGATGAAATGTTCCTAGGACTGAGGTCATTGCAACCGGGTTCCTGTTCACATAAGTGAGGCTATAGAGATAGGAGGATTATTCATGTACTCCTGTGGTCAGACCTCAGTAGAACAGAGTAGACATTGCAGCAGATGACCTTTCAATTTGGAAATCGCTGTGTCTCTGACCCTATTGATAAGGTGGGTGCATTTGGCACTGTGCCATCCCTTTTATAGTAAAGAGTACTCTGGTCATTGTGAATAGACATTCTGATCTGAACTGGAGCATGGATAAAAGTAAAGAATGTGTCTAAATATATGTATATTTTGGTCTTGCATTTTCAGTCCTTTGGTGGGAAAATGCATGGTGTCATTTCCTCTATACAGAAGCAAGATACACGACTTCTCTAAAACCAGTCTTTTGCGTTTGTTCTCTATTTAAACTTATCCAGTTTCATTATGCCCCTGCTTTGTGTTAAAGCCTATGAGGAAGGCAGGAGAGATAACTGATTCTTACCCTCAGGAAGCTTGCAGTCTAGTTTGTTGGGCTTTGAAGAAGTCAGTGAACAAAGTTCCTTTTTTAACCTGCCCAGATTAGAGTCAGTTGAGACAGAGACAAAGGGTGAGACAAATGGAGATCAAACGTCAGTTTTATTGCTTTTAAAAGTTACGTAGAAGCAAGTGGGCTTGCTAATCCTGCCTGCCAGGCCTGGATTGCACTCATCTAGTCACATGAACAAATGGTAAATAAAAAGCTCTCCTGTGGAATCCTCTTCCTAGAACACCACTGTAGTGAGGTACAGAGAATGTGATCTTTGCAGGCAGATCCCCAAAATAGTGAACATGGGGATGAGCTGTGTATGCCCAGTTCTTTTTTGCACTGTTACCAATCTGATCATCAGTCTTTTTTTGTCCTGCGGAGGAAGAAGTGGAAGAAGACATTCCGTATTTTAAGACCTGTATGAGTCAAAAACTAGACCTTGAGCTAGCCAATCTAATGTAAGACCTTGAGCTAGCCAATGTAATTGCATAGAATAGATGCTCATCAGGTATAAGAATGAGTGCCAGATAGGTGGTTGGAGTTCAGATTCTAGAAGGCATTTAATACTAAGAGAATAAATTATATACAGACACTATCTAGACCATGACCATATTGAAGGCTTTTAGAGGATGATGTGGTTTTGCACCTGGAGATGCATTCTGTGATTTGGAGATAAAGCTGAATTTAATTGGTCTCTAGGGGTCATTGGTTTTAACCCTCTTCACTGGAGATTCTCATAGAAACTGAGATTGTGTACCATATGGCCAGTTAGCAAAGAGACTATAATTTTTCTGGACTCTGAATGCCCTTGAGTAATGCAGCTGGGAAAACTAGTAAGCTTTCACATTCAATTCAACTAAATTAATACACTTTTATAGAGTGCATTTTGTTTGATGAGATGAAGCTGGTGCATGAGATTCACAATCTACTGGAAAGATACATGACCCTATTAGGGTAGTTAGTGATCACAGACTAACTTGTATTAAAGCTGTGACTTTCCATGTTGTAGAATCGCTAAAGAGGAAGGTTAATTCTAATTTGAGGAATTTGGGGGGGACTTGGAGATGAATTGGCTTAAATGAATTATGGAACTTGGGAGAAAGGCATGTCTGGTGGAATCCCAACATGAGATGAGAACTAGAGTCTGATGAGTAGATGCCCATTTTCATTGAATGTTGAGTAACTTTGGGGAACAGTGGGGATAAATATTGCAGAGATACTAGTAAAGAGCTGGAATGAAGAATTGGGCATTTTTTGATGGGCTGATACTTCTCTCTGTTTTTCTCTTATATCTACATACCTAGAAAATGATGCCGAATGTATCATGCAGTATCCTATGCCAAGTTAATGTATAACTTTGTAATATGACATGGTAGGATATTACACCTGCTTAACCTTGTCTGAAATGTCAGAGATGCTTTTAGGTAACACAGATGTGAATTGGCGTAGGATGAGCACAACCACTTAAATCTACATACTAGTGTATCACTCTGTCTTGCGTGTGGCCCCCTGAAGCTTCTTCTTGACCATGGGAAGGGGACAAAGAAAATAGGAACTTACTTGAGAGTTTATCTTGTAGTCTTGGCACTAAAAGACCTTGGAAACCTTGGATGGGAATCCATTCCCACTGAACTCTCATTAAACTGAATAAAGCAGGGACATTGTCTGTTTCTTGGTCTGTTGGAACAATCTCCTGCTATAGAGAGTCCTTTCTCATTCTTCCTTTAATCCCTGTTTCCAAGTACAATAGTGTCATGGCTGTAGTTACATAATCAGGTGAGAAAATAATTCTTGATGAACAAATAATAATCTCTTTTTTAAGGTGTCAGAGCCTGTTCCATTAAAACAAATCTGATGATGGCAAGGCATATAATCTTTTATGTGTGTTCACCATTATGCTGTGATACTCTTTTTTTTTTTTTTTAAAGATTTTATTTATTTATTTATTTATTTGACACAGAGAGAGAGAGCACAGGTAGGCAGAGAGGCAGGCAGAGAGAGAGGGGGAAGCAGGCTCCCTACTGAGCAACCAGTGCAGGGCTCAATCCCAGGACCCTGAGATCATGACCTGAGCCAAAGGCAGACGCTTTAACCCACTGAACCACCTAGGCATCCCTGTGATACTATTTCATGTGGAGCTTTGTTGTGGTTTCTTCGCATCACTAACTCCAACCGACATTTCTTCTTAGTTGCTTTCCACTGATAAATCAAGAAACAAATATTCTTTCCCACATCCTCAATTGTGTTATGGAACTATGCTCTGAGCTGCTGGTCAGGTGCATTTTCTTCAATATTTTCCTGAATATTAACCATCCAATTCACACCTCATTATAATAATAACAACAGTGAACCAGGTAATGCCTAAGATCAGTGTTGTTGAGTAAATATATGATGCTGGCCACAGATGCACTTCTAAATATTCTACCACCCACATTTTTAAAAGTAAAAGAAACAGGTGAAGTTAATTATAATAATATATTTTATTTAACCAAAATATCTAAAATATTATCATTTTAGTATGTTCTCCACTTGAAAGATTACTAATGAGATCTTTTATATTTTTCCTTACTACATCTCCAAAATTCTGGGTGTATTTTATACTTCCTCCAAATCTCAATTCATATGCTAAATTTTCATCAGAGATACTTGATCAGTATTTACATTTCATAAAATTTACAGTAGAAAAAGTAGATTCACATATCCAAGTTATTCCAACATATTAAAAGTTTGCCAATAATAGAATTGGGTATCAGTTTTTAAATTGAAGTTCAAGTTGGTTCAAATAAAATACAGTTAAACTTCACTTCTTTAGTCCCACTGGCCACATTTCAGGTGCTCAGTAGCCATATGTGGCTAGGTCATAGTATTGGTTTGCCTAACCCTAAATTACACACACACACACACACACACATACACACATTTATTATATATATACACATTTATTATATAAAATATATACACACTCATTTATCTATTGCCATATCCCTTTGTGGCAGGTATCCTTCCCCCTGGTGCATTAGAGGTACAGAGAATTTAGTAAGTTGGCTCAGATCATGCAGGCAGTAAAATGGTAGAACTATGTTTGAACCAGTATATTTGAATAAAAAGCCCAGACTCTTCCCACTATGCATTTTTTAACATTAATTTTTTTATTGAGGCCAAATTTATGTATAGTAAAATTTACCCTTTTTGGTATGCGGTCCTGTGAGTTTTGACAGGGGTGTGCAATTGTGTAACTACCACCATAATCAAGACAGAAAACTGTCACCTCAAAATATTTCTTCTGATGGCCTTTTTGTAGTCAACCATTCTCCCACTCCAAGTCACTGGCAGACCAGTCTGATTTGTCTCTCCTGTTCTGTCTTTTTTGGATTTTCATGCCATTGGAATTATATAGTATATAGTCTTTTGAGTTTGGCTTCTTTTACTTAGAATCAGGCATTTGTTTTTTTGTTTTGTTTTGTTTTAGAATCAGGCATTTGAGAATCACCCTTGTTGTTGAGTATCAGTAGACATTCCTTTTTTTTTTTTTTACTTGCTGAGTAGTATTCCATTATGTGGACATGCCCTAGTTTGTTTACTCATTCACCAGTTGAAGGACATTAAAGTTGTTTACAGTTCTGTGTGACAATAAATAAAACTAATATAAATATTTACGTGAACACAAGTTTTTCTTTCTCAGGGGTAAATACCCAGGAGTAGGATTGCTGGGTTGAATGTGAGAGACTATGTTTGTAAAAAGCCACTAAGTTGTTTCTAAAGTGGTATTCTCATTTTGTATTCTCACCAAAGATGTATGAGAGTTCTGTTTGCTTCACATCTTCACCAACACTTGGTATTATCAGGTGTGTGTGTGTGTGTGTGTGTGTGTGTGTGTGTGTGTGTGTAGCCACTGTGAAAGGAGCCTGGTTGTGCCTTAGTGTGTGTGGGTTTAATTTGAATTTCCTAATGACTACGTGGATCTCACGAGGATGGATAAAATGAGACTCTCTGAGTCATCCTTAGTGTTCTGGTTTCTTTGCTCATCTTCTGATGTTCCCTTGCTTTCCCTGTCCCTTGTGCCTGCTCCACACCCTTGCTTTATCATGAACTTGAGTTACCTGTCTTTGGCCAGATGGACAGCTGCTTACAGACTCCACAGGGACATCTTTCCCAGACTCACCTTCATCGGCCCCTCACCACTGGTCCCACTCTAGGGACAGCCCAAGGCAGACGGTGGTAATTGCTTTTCTCAGCAGAGCCCTGGTTTCCTTGTCCTAAGGGCCCAGGGAAGTGGCAACAGATGCCCATGCCACCTGGACTCCATGCTCTGCCAGGAGGCTGCTGTCAGTCTCCTTTTATACCTCAAATTGGTTCCCAGAAGGAAAGTGGGCCATGCAGGCCTGTACTTGTACTGCCCTCTTCTGTGGGTGCCATCCCAAGCTGGTGCCCTTCTCTGTGAACTGCAGGGCCGGCAGCTGCAATCCATGCTTCTGATTTCAAACAGTAGTAGGAGGAAACATGGTCAGAGTTTATCAGATGCCTAGTGGAAGAGTGGAAGAGTTAAAATGTTCCTAATTCCTTCATATCGTATGTAGTGAGGCTCAGTGGTGTTTGTTTGTTTTAATTTATTTGTTTATTTGACAGAGAGAGAGATCACAAGGAGGCAAAGAGGCAGGCAGAGAGAGAGAGGGGGAAGCAGGCTCCCTACTGAGCAGAGAGCCCAAATCGGGGCTCGATCCCAGGACCCTGAGATCTTAACCTGAGCCGAAGGCAGAGCCTTAACCACTGAGCCACCCAGACACCCCATTGTGTTTCATGATACTTTTGCGTTAGAGACACACATGTGCTTAGATGTGCACACATGCATGGCTACCTGGGCATGAGTACTAGGCTACAGCATACTTGCATTTGGTACTGGGGTTGCAGTCAAGCAGGGTGAAAGCTGTTGGCCTAGGGTACACAGAAGTGAAGTACCATCTAAACTTAGAGCCTTTTTATGCACGATATGGAGCCAAGAAGCAATAAGGGTTTTGCGTAATCCAAATACAAATCGGAAGTATTCTAGTTCTTTCGGACTGCAGGGGGATGGCCATGGCTCAAATGCAATTGCAGGAGGAGGGCCTTCAGAACTGCGGAAGGCTTCCCAGGAAATCTCTCCTTCCTGTATCTTTTCAGACCCCATTCTCCAGATTTTGCTCTCAGAATATGTGGGGAATGCAAAAAATGGCCATCTGAGTGGTATGGCACTCAGGGAGAATATATGGTAGTGATCATTCTGTTTGTGAAAGACATGCAGCCAGAAGAACACAAGAGGCAGCTAGATGGCTGGGTAATTCATGCCATGAGGCATCCAGCTAGGCAGCAGGAACCCCACAGGAGCAGACTCCGAAGTCTGAGTTGGACTTGTATATTTTCTCCCGGGAGGGAGACACCAAGGCCCTGGGAATGTGTTGGAGGGGACCAGCTGGCTCAGCGGAGAGAGTGTTCTCTAGAATCATTATCTGGTGGTCCAACAGAAAAGGTACCAGCTCTGTGGCTAAAGAAAATACAAAAGGCCTCCATCAGACAGAAAGTTCTAAGGAAACAACAGATTC
This sequence comes from Procyon lotor, assembly GCA_028646535.1. Lineage (NCBI taxonomy): Eukaryota > Metazoa > Chordata > Mammalia > Carnivora > Procyonidae > Procyon > Procyon lotor. The sequence goes on from CM053617.1 coordinate 50,598,616, forward strand.
CCTTCTCTGTGAGGAATAATCAGTAGACAGATTTAAGAGAAAATGCTTCTGCAGTTGGTTTTAAAGACTGAGGCAACGGGAGAGCCTTAGAGCCCCTAGCTGACCACAGAAAATGCCAGGCTTCCTGAAATGGCACTGATTTTAAGCGGCTAGGGCAGGGAGGGTTTGTCCGGGGAAGGACAGAACTCTGACACCAGTGTCCCTCCCCAACCTTGGCTTCTGTCCTTCCCCACCCTCTGTTCAAGTTAGGAATCTAATCAATTCCTTTGTTGGCCATTTGTCAAATTCCCCTGGTGGTGTCCTTCCCAGATAAATTCTGTTCTCCTCTTGACATTCTTTGTCCAATTTTTTGTTTGTTTTTTTCTGGGTTGGCATTCTTTTTCAAGGGCAGTCAGGTTACTTTAAAAAAAAAGGAGGAGCAAAAACAAACTTCTTATTACACCAACTAAATTATGTCATTAAAAAAAAAAGTAAAAGAGCTCACTTCTGTGAAATTCTTTCCCACTGGTATTCTCTCAGTTAACCATGATTCTCAAAGAATGGGGAATAAATGCACTTAAAATTCTGAGATATCTATTACCAGAACACCTTTCATTCAACCTCATGTTTATATATATTTAAATGATTTGACTTGCCTTTTGGCTTTGGAACATGCTGGGATTGTACTGGAAGTTAGGGAATCTTTCTTTGACGTAGTGCTGTCATTCAGAGTATCTGTTCTTATTGCCCAAAATGTAGACATGAAAGTTTGATTTGAATCTGTACTTAATCTAGAACTTTTCTGAATCATAAATTTCTTTCAATTCTCTGGCTTCTTGTTTCATGATAATGATCTTCTCCCTTCTAAATATCAAGGGTATGCAAATTCAATAGATAGGAACTCTGGCAAGAGTGCTCTGCATTATCTCATGTATCCATGGTTAGCCAGCTGAGGAAAAAGAGGAGGGGCAGGGTTGATTCTGTCTATTTCAAAGTGACCATTGGCTGAGACCCAAAGATGACATGAAAGTTATGCAGTATCCCACAGAGAGCCAGTGGCACAGCCAAAGATGGATACCAGGCCACCAAGCTGGGTTATCTGCCTGAAAATATCTGCCTCACTACTAATCAGGAGGCTAAACTTCCAGCTTTAAGGATTATACCTTATGCTTTCAAAATCTACCTACAAGCTCCTCCTGAGCAATAGTACATTGCTTCCGGGAAGGGGTGACTCCTTCAGTTGTTATCAACCACTGCCACCTCAGAGGGAATGTTAATAGTTAATTAAGGATAAGATCCTATGAACAGAATGCAGAAACATGTAGTGAGAAAAAGCAGATGGGTAAAAGAGCAGTGGGACATCTGGGTCAGAAGCAGGTGGTAGAGGGTGCAGAGATGAACTTAAACTTCTCTCAAAGACCACATGGTATATGGCATTTCTCACCATGTTCCTCCTCTTCTCTTCTTTTGTACCCCCAATACCCTGTGGAAAGTGCTGGGGCTTGTCGCAGGGCTCTCCAAGATTATCAGCAATTGGCCCAACATGGTTCTCCATCTCTTACCCTTTTTCCTAGGTAGCAGGTATCAAAGGGATATTCTTGGCCAACAAGAAGGTGGAAGACCAGGTGAAGACATACATCACTTACAACAAGGGCAGAGACTGGCGCCTCCTTCAAGCCCCAGATGTGGACCTGCGTGGAAGTCCGGTACACTGCTTGCTGGTCAGTCACCCAGTCTCACATGAAATCCACAGGGCAAGCTGGTCACCTGGGGATGTCCCATCAGGGGCTTTTTTCCATCAAGGGATCTTAGGAGCTTGGATGGTGTTGGGCAGGGACTTCCCACAACTCCCAGGGCGATGATCTCTGGATTCAGACTGCCATACCACTTGGATGGAAAGTTCAGTTGAAACTCACAGGCTTGTACTTAGAATATACTATGTTCTCCAACTCTTAGTAAGATAAAGTCATGTTTAAGAAACAGTGCCTGAGATCTAGGGTCCCACAGAGAGCTCAGGAGTAGAAACACACCTGCTAACTGATACTGATATGAAACAATTTGATAAGTGCATGATAGATGTCAAGGTAAGCAGAAGTTGCTTTGCAAGCCCAAGAGAGGTCAGGCTGGTGTGTCCACATGGGGCAGTGGTTAATCTGTCAGCATTCTCAGAGCACCAGGTATATGGAATATTGGGGTAGGCACTCTGGAGGACATAATGTATAAGATATTTTCTCTGCCCTCAGGTGTTGCAACTCTAGGTGGGGAGGGAAGACCGAGCATTAACAGTGAAATTCATGAGCCTTGGTGCTGTCTTAGAGAGGATCTATGTGAGAAACTCTTCCAGGGTCCCAGAAATGGTTACATTTCTCTTTAGGAAAAAGTTGCCTTTTGTCATTGTTAAAAAGGTTTATTACCAAATTACCACATTGTAGACATTATGTTAAAAACTGAGGATATGGGGGCAGATAGGGCCTTTCCTTTTTTTGTAGATTTCAATCTAACACCCTCTCTTCTGCTGGAGTTCCAGGGAGATCAGAGACAAATGGGCACCTACCTCTAGGAGCTGGTCATAGTGTGAATTTCCTTTTTTTCTTAGGCCTTACCCATGGCTTTATCTTAGTTTCTTAACCTAATTTTCTCCTTTCCCCAATTTCATCATTATCTTGTTTTTATTTATTATATAGGATACATCTCTATAAATCCCTCATCCTTTTTAAGAACACCTAAATAAGGATAAATGAGTAAATAAATTTCTATTAGTTTTATACAATGTCTTCAAACATTTCAGGTAAAATTCAAGTAACATTGTAAACAGGAATCAAATAATAAAGGAGAAACAGAAACAATTGAGTTGAAAAACAGTGTAGAGACTGTTGAAAAAAAACAGTGTAGAGACTACACTAAAACGGTGTAGAGACTGCTTCACTTAGCTTCCCCTCTGCATCCCTCCAAGTGGCCGCCTATAGCTCTAAAATTGCAGGATGTCATGGTCAAAATCAGAAACAGGGGAAGGTCAGGATCATTCTGTGGGAAGGAATGGTCAGGGATGCTTCATAAGGCTGACCATGGACTGGACCTTGATGGATGAGGCAGGGATGAGGAAGGGAGGGGGGGAGGCCTACAGTTGTGACGGGGGAAGCTTCTGATGTGAGCATACTGGCTGCCTCAGGCAGAAATGTGTCCCACCCAAATTTTAGTGGGCAGCTGTTTCTGGAAGACTCATCTCTGGTGGGGCAGGGGTGTGTCAGAAGTTTGCTGGAATGAAACTGTTTTCTTCTCCATTTTAGCCCTTCTGCTCCTTACATCTGCACTTGCAGATCTCTGAAAATCCATATTCCTCAGGAAGAATCTCTAGCAAGGAGACAGCCCCGGGACTCGTGGTGGCTACAGGTAAGAAAGACATTCCCTGTGCTTCCTCCACCCTGATGCCTTCTGGGATATGTTTATCACCTCTTTGGACTCATTTGAGCATTTGGTGAAAGTGATAGGCACTGTCCCCAGGAAATAGTCAGGGTCATGGAACCCCGGGGCCAGTCTCATGACCCAGGGAAAGAGCTCCAGACACTTATAACTTCTAGGTTACTCACATCCCACACGGTCACAGGGCTGTCCCCTGTGCTTAGCAAGAGGCCAGAGTTCCTCTCAAAGTAAATCGACTGATCAGAAAGCTTGTTTGTCATAGGGAATTCTCACTTTAAGACACCTTTGATGTATGAACTTGCCAGTTGGAGTTCACCAAATACAAGTTGGAGTAGTCTTCTCTTTACACAGAGGATTCTTTGCAAAGGCTTTCACCCCAGAGCTGTTTTTAATCAGGAGGTCTCTGGTGCATGTAAAAGTTTGTTTACACATGATTAACCACTTGGCTGAGAGCCTGGGGGAAAGGGCAAAAAAACCCTAAAGTTGCATTGTTGGAACCACTGTCCACTGAACATCAGTCAGAAATGAAGATAAAGCAACTCTGAAATGAAAATGAAAGTCTCCGGGGAATGTGCTCTGATTAGCATGCATTTGATTCACATGTACCTTTCCGGAATACATTGGTGGCATAAAGCAAGGCGGGCTTCTCATCTCTGAAGTTAGAGCTCTGGTGTTAGGCTTTTCTCTAATGAAAGCAGATAAATTCACAGTGAGTCCCTGAGATGGTACATTCTGTCTTGTCTCATCAACCCGAAGCTCCAGCTCCTAGAGTCACTACTTTCTTAGACATGACTTCCTTCTCAGTGCCCCAGTGGCAGGAACTTTAAAATGCCATCAGGGACTGACCACGTGGATCAGATTTGCAGTGAGTGTAGTCCTCGAGCATTCCAGGCCATTTCTCTCAACCCCATAGGGATTGAATCCCCATATTGAACACCACTGGCTTCAGGATGGGCTTCAGCCCAGGTTAGCGAGAGATGAGAGCAGGCTCTATTGCTGTTCTGGCTTGGGGAGTGATCCCCACACTTCCTAATCCTGGAGGGTTGGACCTCCCAACTCAGGGACTGCACTACTCTCTGCCTCTTTTCAAGGCCTGCTGGACACCCTGGCTTGGAGCAGAAGCCACATGGAAAACAGTAATCAAAAAAAAAAAAGAAAAAGAAAAAAAGAAAAAACAAAACAGTAATCAATAATGAAAGTTAATATTATTTAATATGCCAACTAGGTAGCCAGGCATTGTCCTGTGTAACCACGCTGAACTTAGTGTTTTCAGTGGCAGTGTGGGGTTGACAGTATTGACGTAACAGAATTGAAGGGTTAAGTGAGAACTGGATTTAAGGTGCTTGGATAGTGCCTGGGACATATTGAATGCTCAATACACATTAGCTTTTATCATCAGTCATATTATAGAAATTTAACCCTGATCTTTTTGTATCAGAAGACTATGACGTGTGTGTGTCCTTCAACAGAATCTGTAAATCATACGTACACGGGGCCTACACTCACTCACCGAATGCATGTACTCAGGAACCCCGGTGCCCTACTTTCCTGGGTGAGCTCTGACACTAGCCTTGTGAATTCGGCTTAGTTCTTCAACCACTGAGCTTCATTTTCCTCATTTATAAAACGGGTTTCTTTTTTTCCTTCCTTGTGGGAGTTTGCAAAAATCAGAGATAGAAAAGTGCACCCACAAGATCCCGAAGAGTGCTCAGAGCGTAGTGAGGTGGGATTAGCTGTAGATTTTACCTGAGACCACTGTGTGCCTCTAAATTAGTCAAAGGTTAAGTCTTTATAAATTAGCAAACATGGACACCTTAAAGATTTGTTTTTGAAAGTTTTTGTCCATGGATACCCGACCCTTAAACAATGCAGGGGTTAAGGGTGCCAATCCTTATATAGTCGAAAATCTGCATGTAATATTCGAGGCCCCGAAACTTAACTGCTAATAACCTGCTGTTGACCAGAAGCCTTACCAATAATATAAATAGTCAGTTAACACATATTTTATGTTATGTGTATTGTATACTGTTCTCTTACAATAAAGTAGACTAAAAGAAAAATGTTATTAAGAATATCGTGAGGAAGAGAAAATCCATTTGCAGCACTATTCTGTATTTACTGAAAAAAAATCACAAGTGGACCCACAAAGTTCAAATTCGTGTTGTTCAAGGGTCAACTGTATATCAGAATTTACCAATGCCTTTTACTCTTCCCTTTGTAACTCTTCAAACTTTGTATGGCTCCTTGCCATACAAGTGGCCCTGGGACATTGGGAGGGGTATAACACAGCTGAAGAGATCCCGATGAAAAGCCAGCCCTAGATCTCTGGCACACGCCTCCTCATGCCCAGCTTCTCCTTACCCTGCTTACCAGCTCTCCCTGCAGGGTGGTTCGCTCTCAGGAAAGTAATTATGAAGTCAGGCAAGGATGTCTTCGGTGGCCGGCATGGAGCCCGTCTCTCCAGGGCCCTTGCACACATGCAGTCATTTCCCCTGCCTCCGGGCATCTGTGACCCTGGGCTCCCGGCCCTCCGCTTCTGCTGCTCACTGCCTCTTCCCCTTCACTCTGAGGTGTGGTCTCAGGTGAGCTGCGTGGAGGCCAGGATTCATTTCTAACTCCTGTTGAGACCGTCTCAGAAAGCAGATGGAATTCTGATCTGGAGAGTCTGACAGTTGCTTTTAGCCAACAGGTGCACGAGTGTTCTAAGTATTCTTACCACTATGCTTTTAAGCTAGGCATCGGCACCTCCCCTCGTCACAGTGCCTTACAGTGTGCAAAGCTTTCTCTGTGTCTCGACTGCATGGCAGCTCTATGATGTGGAAAAGGCAATGATCCTACTCCTCAGTCTACAGATGAGGAACTAGATGACAAAGAGGTAGAGGTGTTAGACCCACATCAACACTCACTTGGGCTCCAGTTCTCTTCTGTCCAGCCAGACCTAGTCCTGAGCCCCTTCACTTGCCCGCTGCACGCTCCCCCTGGCTCCCTACCGGACTGTCTAGCAACCGAAGCTCCTTGGAGGCACGTTCCTCCCTCCAGTGCATTGTGCACTGTCTTCGTCCTCTTTCCTGAGCCCTTAATCCCCTGGATGGGCATCTGGGCTGGTGAGAGAAACATCTCTTACTCCAGTGGACTTCAGAATTCTCTCCCTCTCTTTATGCTCCCCCCCCCTCCCCCACCAAGTGTTTAAGTAAGGAGCAGAGAAGGATAGCCCTGAGAGGAAATGGGACGTCTTACAAGTTGCTTAAAGCTGCCAGAAAAGGCAGTGGAACATCCATGATTTCCCAGCTCAGCCATTGGCGAGAGAAGCTCTGTGTTCCTGGGTGTCTCCTTCCTCTCTCCCATTGTACCACTTAAGTGGGGAACCTCTTCTCCCAGCCTGACCAGAGACCGCTTCGGGGAGCCTCCTGGTTTCACTTTAGCCAGTGAGGCATGTTCTTCGAGTCTTCCTTTTCTGATACCAGAACCCAAATTCTTCCCATCAGAGATTCCCCATGGGGCCACTTAAGGACTGCCCATGTTCTAAGATCCAAGGGTCCTGAATACATCTTTTCTGTTCCTTCCTCTGGGAACGAACTTTCTGGTTTCTGTGGTCAGCAGCATTGCTTTCAGGGCTCCTTTCAACTGACAGAAGATATTCCAAAAGCAGACTTCTCTGTGAGCCTTGGCTTCTCATCACCACAAAACCTCCAAAGTCAGTCTGGTGGAACTTTGAAAGGGGGGCTTAGGAATTCGACAGAACCAGCTCCTACAGGGGAGACAGGCCCTGCAAAGCCATGATGAGGACAGTAGATTCCAGCTCAAGGGTGACCCTGCTCCTGCCTCCGTCTCTCGCTCTGTACCACGTTGGTAGACACAACTGATTGATCACCTTGCTCTGTTCTTTTGAAACCAAATCTGGCTTCAGAATCCTTCTTAGCAGGCAGCCATCACCAAATGATTGGAGTTGACATTCTCTGTCCCATTCCTCTTTTCTTTCATCTGTGTCTTCCAAAAACTGTTCTGGAGAGTTGAATTCCAGATTCCAGACAGATCTCCACAGAGCTGCTCACTGTACCTCTCCCTGCTCCTCTCATACCTACTGCCTGAGCTGTGAGCCCTGGCGTTATTTTTGGAAGCCTGAGTGTCAAAACAAGTTGGCTAGCTGTGTGCACCCTGGTGCTGATGGGAGCTTGACAAGCTGTAGCCTGGCTTTAATTTCTCATTTTGAAGCATTAAATGTCAGGAGCTCAATTAACATTTTCATTATTGCATTTTTATTGTGCTCTTATTTAGGCTACAGATGTGTGGGAGCTAACATTCCCTTCCTGCTATTTTTAAAGAAAAAAATATCAGCCAAAATGATAAATTCTTACGTCTTTAGGGTACTTTCCTGGTTCTTGATACCTCCCCAAATGCACATCAACATCGGAACATGATTTAATCATTTGTTGACTCATTCATCTATTCCACAGTTATTTATTGAGCAATTAACTACTACATTTGAGGCACTGTTCTGGGCTCTGAGGTGGGGGGATGCCCACTGGGGATCCTTGGGCAATCTAGGTAGACTAGAAAATCTTGATCACTGCCTTTTTTAATAAGCATAACCACAAGGTGATGATGTGCGAGGGGAAGAAAAAGAATGGGAAAGAAGGAATGAAGGGGTGATGGGATGGAGATGGTTAAGATTGGCACAAACCGGATGCCTTCTTCTCCTGCCATACGTGATGACCATGATCTGCCGAGTATGGTCATTTTATTTCAGGCACCCTGTAAACTTGGTTACATAGTCTATAATATTGGGTGGTACAACTACCTGGCACTAAAGAGACAAGTGGACATGTTTAAGTTGAATACACACTCACGTGTTTACACACGGACACACACACACATACACACACACACACACACACACACACACACACACACACACCAGTTTTCCTTAGGCTACAGTTATACATGAAGAGGAAAGTGACCATAGGCCCAGCTTCTCCATGCATGTTTACTGTTCCACTCTTTGCCACCTTCAGGGAGCACCTATCATGATCAATTTTAAGAAACTGTTGGTAACAGCATGAATAGTTCAAGAGATCCAAACTCATTACTATCGAGTCTTTGAGTCTTACCATTTAAAAGTGCATTCCTGTCATATTATTTTCTTTGGTTCCCATATTGTTTTTTTCTTCTTACTGGGTTTTTGATATGATACCAAGAAAGCACTACACACATAATATTTATTTTTATTTATTTTAAAGGAATTTTTAAGAATTAATTAATCATTGTTTTCAGTAATCTCTACACCCAATGGGGAGCTCAAACTCATAACCCCCAGATCAAGAGTCACATGCTCTTCTGACTGAGCCAACCAGGCACCTCCACATCAACTTTAAACATAATTTGAAAAACCTTAACTCTCTGCCGCCTTCCCCCCAAGTCCCAAATCTGCAAGCAATTACAAACGATCTGCTTATGTTTCAGGCAACATTGGTCCGGAGCTCTCATATACTGATATTGGTGTGTTCATCTCTTCTGATGGGGGCAACACATGGAGACAGGTAACTGGGAGAACTGGGGACAAGGATGAGGCATTTAGGGCAAGTTCTGCCAACATCTCTTTTTCCTATAGATTCTCAGGCTCAGTATGACTGTGGTTGCAAAAAAATATGGAAGCAGCTGTTCAGTTTGGTCCATTTTTGCTGACAGATGGGAAGTGGGGTAAAATGGCAGCTTTGGGCAAGGAATAGGAAGAACTGGAATTTTTCCATTTTTTCCATTCTTTCATTCAGCAATAAGTATGGGACAGCCACCTGATGCTAAGTACCGTGCTGGTTTCTGGGGATACAACTGATGAAATGATTCCTATCCCTAATGTGCCATGGGATCTGGGCAGATAGATCCCTTTACCTTCTGGATCTGTTTCTTTATGTACAAGATGAGCGGGTTGGAGTATTAAAAACACAAAGCTGTGGAAGTCTCTGGTGGGTTAAGTGTTATGTAGGCCCAGTCTTAAGGAGGTGTGAAGCAGCTTAGTAGATATATGACTACATGAAAAATTAATTCAATTTTACAAACATTTGTAGCACACTGTCCAATAGAACTTTCTGCAAGGATGGAAATGTTCTGTGTCTGTGTCATCCCATGTGGCTATTGAACACTTGAAATATGGCTAGTGTAACAGAGGAACTGAATTTTTTATCTTATTTTAATCAATTTAAATTTAAATTTTTCTCATGTGGCCACTGTATTGAACAACGCAGATTTATACAATGTCAGCTCAGTGGCAAGTATAAACCTGAGGAGGCAATTGAATATTTTGGAGTCCCTTTCTTCAAGGAGTTCAAAATTCAATAGAGAAAACAGCTTCATAAATAACTAACTATAGTTTAGAATGATTTTTTTAAGAGAGAGAACACCCATGAGCAGGGGGGACAGGAAGAGGGAGAGGGAGAGAATCTTAAGAATTGTAAGAGAATCTTATGCGGGGCTTGATCTCATGACCCTGAGATCATGACCTGAGATGGAATCAAGAGCTGGATGCTTAACTGATTTAGCCACCCAGGTGCCCCTGATTGTATTATTTTAGTGGCATTTTTAGCCTGCAGGGAAAAGGGAGGAATTGATTCTACTTGAGGAAACTGGGAAAGACTTCACAAGAAGAGTTGACGTTTTACTAAGTCTGAAAGGTGAGAAGGTTTTCACCTGAGGAAGATGAAGGAGGAGCACTGAACGTCTTAATGCAGGTGCGGCCACCATCTGCTATCTAGTTGGACAAGTTCCAATTTTGGATTTCTTAGTGAAGTTGTCATCACCATCACCAGCATCACCATCACCACCCCCATTGCCACCACTGTCACCGCTACCACTATCAAGAGAAAAATTTACCAAGAAACCACCAGATGCAGCCTGCTGTTTTAAGTACTATACGGCATATAACAAAAATAATATAAGGCTCCTACCCACAAGGCCATAATTAGGTAGATGAGGAGCAGATGCATCATTCAGAACATATCTTCAGAATAGCAGATAATCTCTTTTAAGGGTCAAATGAGGATGGAAACTGGAACATCAACTCTTCTGGCACAGAAACTCCCAAAAACAAACCGTTGTCCCTCCAACTCAAGAAATAGCTCACCTGGCTGGGTGGCCACTGCAACATTCCTTCCTTGTATTGTCACTACTTTGGTTTTCTTTTTCTTTTTCCAGTTAGCTAAGGATTCCAGTTTCCACTCCAGTTTTGGACAGGGCAGTTGTTAGCAGTCACCAGAATGATAGAGAGGAAAGTGAAAAGTCAATGATGTCTCTGTCTTCCTTCCCCATGCTGAGAATCTTGTTGTATTCCTCATCCATAGACTTCAATCCAGCATCTCCATTATGTGGGTTATCACAGAGCCCATATGTGAGCTTTGGAGAGAAAATGTTAGCATTGTAGATTCAGAGGCCCTGTTTCTATTTGATATATAAATAAATCACCCTGAGGTCCTTTTTGCATTAAGACTGCCATTAGTGTGGACATGTTTATTTCCTTAAAAGACAAATGTGAGAAAGGAAACCAATTGAGAGGTTAGGCCTGAGAATCCATTTATTTTTTTCTCTATTGTGTTCCTGGGGGCAAATGTACAGGAGATCCCATTCCTTCTAATCCCTCTCTTTTAAATATTTTTATACCTCCTTACCTTTTCTACTATGGTTCACTTAACCCACCATCCTAACCTCTCCATCTAAGCGGTAGGAAACACCAGTAGTGATTAAGAGCTAGAGGAATTGTCCAATTTCACTTTCCTCCAGAAGATCTAAAGAAGGAGGTTGGTTTTCTGCTGCAGAAATGTTTTTTTACCTGTTTCAGATTGGAGATATGATAGTTATACATATTGAAAGCATTGATTCATGTGGGATTATATCTGAAGTTCTCATTGCCCAGAGCCTGGCATCATAGTAAGTGCTTAGGAAATGCCTCTGGGTAGGTGGATGGATGGATCACTGAATGTGTGAATGAATGAGTGGATGGATGAATAATTAATGGACAAAGGGATGAATCAAGAGTGAATAACTCTAGGTGCCTGGAAGCACTGTGTTCCAATGCACATTCAGAGTAAAGATCTTCAAGGGTCAAATTTTGGCCTTCATCCAACTTGCATGGAAACCTAGGAGGTGGTGGCTCAGTGTAAGAAGTTGGCCGTAATGTATACCATAATGTCTAGAGAAATTCCTAGACAGTTTATGAACAACACTGTAAGACACCATTTATAAATTAGCAAAAATCTGCATAGTTGAGAAAGAAGAGAGAGCTGAGTAATAACGTACTTGGATGCAAAGATGGGGAAACATTTTTGAAGTCATATTTTCCTTTGGGTTATCTTGCTGAACATCTTGTTGTTTCAACTTCTTGTAGCACACTGGTTCACAGTACTAGTGGAGGGAGCCCTGGAAATGCCATTTGAATGGACTTGGGAGAATTATTTGTTCTCTCCAAAGCCCGTGTCTTCATCTGTTAAGTGGGGATGATACTACTTGCAAAATTACCTTATAGGGTTGTTGGAAGACTCAGAACCTAGATGAAACAATGTTTGTGAAAGATTTTGTAAACTGTCAAGCACTATGCAAATGGAAGGTGTTACCATGATTGTTGTTGTTGTTGTTGTTCCAGATCTTTGATGAAGAGTACAATGTCTGGTTCCTAGACTGGGGTGGCGCCCTCGTGGCCATGAAACACACACCTCTACCAGTCAGACATTTGTGGTAAGGAGAGCTCCCTACCCTATTAATGAGCAATTTTTTTAGTAGAAAGTGTTGGAACAAGTTTTTCTGCATGACTTTGTGCCTCCCATTTACCCATTTCCTCTTCCATTTATTCATCCATCCATCCATTTAATATATATCCCATCATCTAACTCTTAGGTAGCAGCGATAAGCCAGCAGATAATTTGGATGGGAAGTATGATGATTAGAGCAGGGTGGTAGGAATGGGGACTCAGATAAGCAGAAAAGACCAGGAAGGACCTGTGAGTTCAAACAGCCGAAATTAAGAATCCAAAATATAGGAAACAAAAATTACTGCAAGAAGAATGTTAGGTTCATGTAGCAGACACAAAATTCAGTTCTAGATAAGTTGAGTTTGAGATATCTGTGAATATTCAAGCAGAGATGATAATTGTCAGGTATATTCATCTGAAGTTCAGAACAGAGGTCTGGGCTGACACTCTAGATTTGGAGTCATGAGCCATTAGATGGTGGGTAAAGCCATGGCAGTGGACTCAATGCCTCAGAGGAGTGGGTACAACAAGGAGAAACCATTCCTGAAGAACACTGTTGAGTATCAACACACAGAGCAGAAAATAAATTACAGAACAGACCAAGAAGAAGTAGACAAAACAATAAAAACACAGGAGAAATATTTTCATGGATGCTGAAGAAAGGGATGATCAATAGCACCAAATTCTATAATCAGACCAAATTAGTTATGGAATGAAAAACAATCTAGAATTAAGCAATATAGAGGAGTAAAGGAGGTCATTGGTGATCTCTGTCAGAGTAGATTCAAAAGAAAAGTGGGATTGAAAGGTAGATAGATTTATGAATGAAATGAATGATGAATGGATGGATGATAAGCAGTGGAGTGAAGTGGGGACAGTGTAGATAACTTTCAATAAAGCTGATTATAGAACGAGGTTGAATGTGTATATGCAAGACCCTCCTCCAGTGAGGACAAAGATCTGTGAGAATGTATTTTGATGATGATGCTGAGAAAGATCTGTGAGAATAGATGATGATGATGATGATGTTGATGATGATTCTGTTATTTGTTTTGGCTTTTGGCAGGGCATGAATAAGTATAATGTGTGTTTATCTGCTGAAGGGGAAGAATTTCAGGCTTCAGATGCAGCCAAGTGAATATCTGAGAGTGAATATATGACAGTAGAGGGTACGCCAGCTAGAGTACAGTTGTTGGGATGAGCCATGAGCTGGAGAATAGACTCTGGCTTAAAACCCAGATCCTTGATTCCGGGAGACTAACACTTTTAAAGTCAGAGGTTTACTGGGATGCATCAGATTGTAATCAGGAAAAGACACAGGACTTCCAGGTGCCAAATTCAAGCTTCAGTCACCTTGGCAAGGACTTAAGAAGGTTTCTCTCAGTTAAGTGAAACCATATCATCTTGCCATTTTTGTTGGTCAAAAATGGTTAAATATTGTCAGTTTCTTAAGGCTCAAGCTAACATAAATTCCAGCGGTTTTTATCTATCACTCTGTCTTCATACAGGGAGACTATGAGATTAAGTCTTTAAAAAATGCATGGGGCCATTTGTAAGGGAAAGTACTCTATCAACTCAAGAATAAGGATATACAAGTTCTCACTGTAATTCTTTATCATCCTTTTACTACTGATTATATAATTTTGGGTAGAATCAGAAGCATGTAATTACTTAGTACTAATGATAGTCAGGAGTTTTTGAGGAACTATATTCAAGGCACCATTCTAAACCTTTCACATGAATTATCTCAGTTAGTTCTTGAACAACCCAACAACCCTATGTATATGGGTGCTCTTCTTGTCACATATTTATAATGGCATTGAAATGCAGACCTATTAAATTCTTTGCTCAAGGCTACACGGCTAGTACCTGGCAGCACTAAGTTGGATCTCTGTTATGGATGCTCTTCTGTTTTAAGTGAATTTTCCAGATACTTTAATGAGTGAGTACACAGAGGCTTATCACATGGCCCCAGCTCTTTGGGAGATCGTGGTCAAGATAAGGAGCTTAGCCCACATATCACGAGAAATCCAAGCAATGCCTGCTAAAGCATGCTGGCCATGTGTATTGCTGAGATCTTAGCACAGGATGGAGTCCTGCCTAGTGCGTAAGGGGGTCTTCATGTAGCTGCTGACATGAGAGTTAGTTCTTAAAAAAGGATGCCAGGAGTCAGGGGACTGATGAAAGGCAAGCCGAGGGAAGAGAAACTGTGACAAAAGCCTGGGATTCAGGAAAAGTAGGGAGTGTTCAGAAAATATATCTGATTGGAATCAAAAGTGGGAGTAGATTAGGGTGGATAAGACTCAGAAAAACTTAAATGCCAGGTTGAGCCTGTAGGTAATTCCTTGTACTGCAGAGACCTGCCTCCTTGTGGAGGTAAGAGCTTCTCTACTGCGCTTGTACTCTCAGAGAGGATTACTTGACTCTTAAAACAAGTTCAGTTGTTTATTTTTTAACCAAGAAAGGCAACATTTTTTAGACCCTATCATGACGTTCTAAGAACTTCCCTTGATGTCTCAATAAGAAAATTGGTAAATGCCCTGTGGACAGATATAGCTGAGCAGATTTCTTCCACTTAAGTCTTGGGAGAAGGGGGTGGCAACCCCATCTCACACTTGGCCATCACCCTCCTGCTCTTTCTCCTTCATTATGGTAGGAACCTAGTACTTACTTAGTGGCTGATTTCTAGGGCCTTTTGCATAAAAGTTTCCCTGTTCTAAGGAAAAGAGGAATTTGGTGGTGTTATTTCCTTTTGGGGACAGGAGAAGCAAGTATACCTGGCATGGAACATAGGAACTAGAGAGTTCTTATTTTGGTTCATCTTTCATCCTTACACCTGACCATTCAGCCTGTTCTGCAGTAGTTTCTCACCCAAGACTTGATCACTTCCAAATGGAGCATTTGTCTGAGAATTTCTGGAGGGAAACCATCAAGCTTGGAAAAGTATTTAACATTCTCTCAGGGATATGTAAGTAGGTTAAAATTGTGCCTCTCAAAGTCATCGATATGAAGCCTTGCTCCATGAAATCTTTTTTGTTGGTGGAAAATGTTTGTAAAGTTCAGAAAAAATAGCTGCATTCGCGTTCAACTTCCTCTTATAATAATAGTAATACCACCCTCCCTGTGTTTGCCTACCCCAACTTACAAAGTATTAAACATGATTTTTCACACTAAGCTTTTGAGATAGAATTTTCTCCATTTAAAGGATATTGACACTGTCATAATGCAGCAAATGCTTCCTTGAGCTTGAACACCAGCCATGAATTCTGCTTACTTGCCTACCTGTGAATGCCATTCTCTGAAATAATCTCTGCAATGGTTAAATGGCAGCTCTCAAGGGAGTGTGTCAGAACACAAGAAATAACCCATTCAAAAATTCTCCTTTGCACTTCTCTTTCAAAGGCTAAGTAAGTGTTTGGAAGGACTTGACCATACCATTATCACCGGTGTTCCTTATGAGACTCTTGACTGATTTTTGTCTCGTGCATATGAATTGTAAGCTTGTGAAACTCAAGAAGTTTCTTCATCCCAGTAGCTTCTAATTAAATCGCAACCTTCAAAGTAAACAAATAGCTCATTTTAAGTGAAAGAAGAGTTATCGGTTCATTGCTATTTTCTGTGTAGGCCTCAATCTGACATTATTTTAAACACAGATATATATATATTTGCATAGAAAAAAAACCCCACATCAGCCTACCCACTCTTATTCAGGGTATAGTGGTTCTCAAATTTAAATAATAGCTACATTGCCTTTCAGAGAAAAGAGGAGTCATAATTGAAAAGCTGAAGAAATGTTAGCTAGACTAATAAGGCATGCTGTTTCCCATAAATTGAAATGATAGGTAGCTAGATATGCATGAAGACAAAACAGCATACAAATGAGCCCATCTATTTGTGACCGTGTACATTTGGATGCATAGAGATTAGAACCTAAGTGCTGTTTCAGGTAAGCCTTCTATCCAGTATTATCTTTAGACTATGGATGCATTAGCGTGAAATGAATAATGGAGCCCTATGGAATCCAGTTCTCTAATGAAAACTCACAATAGACAGAGCTACTAATTGGCAGGTAGATGGGGTCCTACCATTTACTTAGCCTTGACAAGCTGTCAGTGTCTCTTTTCAATAGGATGTTCTTGGAAACAGGAAATGTGATATCACCTGGCCCTTTGTGTTCTTTTGTTTTTCTGTAAATGGTTGTGAGCATTGGCATCTTGTCCAGAGGCATATTCTCATGAAAACAATAGTCCTAACCAATACACACCTCTGAAAAGTGCACGTGCTACTGTGAAGAACTTTGGGGTCTCTAAAATTCTACTACCTTATGCATTTGTAATCAAATAAGATGGAGCGATTGCAGCTGACCAAAGAGGGAAGCACGGATTCTCAGTGACCATTATAACTCTATTTCTGTGCTAGAGACTTCTGGGAGGACTTGGTTATTCTTGGGAGATTATGTTCATTTTAGTAGATCTCATCTCAATATCATAAAGTCATAGATGCTGGAATAAGGAAGGGTCTTAGAGAATGCGTAGTTTGGTTTTACACCTAGTGTAGCAGATACCTCTCTGACACCCCAGAGGATCACCCTCCTTCACCACAATGCCACAGGGCTGAACAACTCACATATATCCAAGACAGAGAGTTCCCATCTTGTATAATGGCTTTAGCTGTTAAAAAGATTGTTTTTATGCTGAGCAATAGTGAATCTACTGATAATTAATGTCCATTAGTATCTGTTCTGCTACCCAGAGCTATACTGAATACATATGATCCAGAATTGCACATGATTTTTAGAATCATAGAGCTTTGTCTAATCTTCTGAGTTCTGGAAAATGATCAGATATGCAACTCAAGACAGATTTTATGCATTTGTGCATTCATTCCCAAAACATTCATTGAGCATAAACTATCCAGCATCATCTTAAGGGCTGGGTTGTGAAAGTAAACAAGACTTGGATGTCTTAATTTATACTTGGAAGCTTAAATTCTTGTGCACAAATATTTCTTCTCTTTAGAACAGTTCTGAGAATGGAAATATTTTCTCCTTTATTTTATCTGTATTTTTAATCAATTTTTTTTTGCACCCAATGACTGATTTCTTTCACAGACATTTCCCCTTTTCAGTTGTCAAAAAATAGGTTTCTTTTTATTTGTTTAACTACAGATTTCTTACTAAAAAGAATTAAAAGGCAATGGTAATTAATTCAGCTCTATTCTTCTTTTCCCTAAGCTAGCTTCAATTCATATAACCCGTTTCTAGAACAACCTGTTTTTTACCTTTAATCACATTGTTTGTCAGTTTCTCTACAATGATTATAACTAAACATTGTGTTTAGGATTCAGTAGAAGGATAATTTCTTCTATTATGCATGTTATCTATCTGTGAACACATACTAGATTCACAGTGGCTTGATTGCCTCTCACAATAGTGTCATTTCTAGAAAATACTTATGATTGACAGTGATCCCAGTTGTTTTCAACTTGAGCTTATCATTAGTTACTCATTTCCTTTCTCTGGATATGGGGCTTTTTTCTTTCTAATTAAATATTCCACTTTAAGTTGGTCCTACCTTATGAGCGACTTCCAAATCTATATTCCCGACTTTGATTACTTCCCAGAAATTTGGATCCATCCATCTAAAGGTCTCCTTGACAGTGTGTCACAACATGGAAGTCCAGAAAGCATCTAAACCTTGAAGTGGACCAAATAAAAATAAGCAAAAACTTTACTTCTCCTGTTCTTCCCATTTCCCCATCTCAACTCTTTAACCATAAAAATCTATATTGTGCATGATTTCTTTCTTTTGCTCAATCAACCTGTATACATTCTATCAACAAATCCTATTGACTTCACTTCTAAAAATATCCTTTCCATCTCTTTCTTTTTAAACTACTACAGCCTTTAACCAGACCCACTTTCTCACGTGGTCTCTTAAAATTGTTACTCTCATCCAGTTCATCTCCTTGTATCCACTTTGAATCTTGACAATCCATTCACAATAAATAACTGAAAATTATGTTTTAAAGTTTAAATCAAATCATATCTCTCTTATTTCAGCTGGAAACAAGGTCCCTCATAGTCTGCCCAGCCTAATTTTCTGACTCCATTTCTTTCTACTAATCTACTTTCCCACTAATCTACAGGCACTGACCATCTTTCTGTCCTTCCCACACAGCAGCTTCCTTTCACATGAGATCTTCCCTCTGGGATGGCTCTCACCTGGGTCTTTGCATAGTTTGTTCCTTATCATCATTCAGATCAGTTTATTTATTTTTGTTATTTTTTAAAGATTTTATTTGTTTGAGAGAGAGGGCGTGAGTGAGAGAGCAGAAGCAGGAGAGCAGCAGAGGGAGAGGGAGAAGCAGACTCCCTGCTGAGCAGGGATCCTGATGCGGGACTCGATCGCAGGACCCTGGAGTCACCTCTTAAAAGAGAACTTTCTTAAATTTTCAATTCAAAGTAGCTATGCAGTCACTCTCTTATCACATCACTCTGTTTTAATTATCTTCGTGACATGTATTTATAACTCATATTTTTTATATCTCATATTTTTAAAATAAGGGTTTTTTTTTAAGATTTTATTTATTTATTTGTCAGAGAGAGAGAGCACAAAGCAGGGTGAGTGGAAGGCAGAGAGAGAAGCAGACTCCCAGCTGAGCATCGGCCCAATGTGGGACTCAATCTCAGGACCCTGGGATCATGACCTGAGCCGAAGGCAGACACTTAACCAACTGAGCCACCCAACCTTCCCACATCTCATATTTTTTTAATCCTTTTGTCTGAATGTTGTTTGTCTCCTCAAGTTAGAATGTAAATTCCACTTAAGCTAGGGCCTGCCCTTTCCTGTTCACCACTAGATCTTTGAACAGAGGCTACTGCCGGACCAGGTACATAGGCATCAATAACTATTTGACAAAGGAGGCTTATTTTATTTTGATTTTATAGTCCTATTTTGCCACTATTCAGAGATCCATTGGAACTTTACATCTGTCTCTCTGAGTAGTGGCAGTCCTACCAATTTCACTTTTACCTATGGACCTACTAAAGAATTCCCAATTCCTTTGTCTTGGCCATTAAGGAGCTACTGAACTGAGTGGGGGAAAGAAGGTACATCCCTTGGGGATACCATTCACCATATTTACTTAAGAGCATTGAAGAAAACTCTTAGCAATCAGAAAAGACTAGTTCTCACAAATGGCAGGCCATCCAGACCCAAATGTCTGTTACCTAAGAAATTAAATTTTCTCATGTCATAGTTTTTGGAGTTTGTTTAGAGAGTTTTGTTTTGTTTTGCTTTTGATAATTACTTCAGCTCACAATATTCAAGAGTTAGAAATTACTGATCTCATAAAATCACCTGCATGGCACAATCCTGAGCTTCCAAGCGGTACATTGACTGTAAATGAAAACCACATGATCCATTCCTCGCCCTGGCTCTGTAGGGCTGTCCCCTTGCTTATGCTTCTAAGCATGGATTACAATGGACTTTGGATTTCAGTTATGGTATATGCTAGCTTTCCCACCTGGGTTTTGGCATTTCTTAGTTTTTCTTCTGATCTCATTCTTCTATCTAACCTATGCTGCTTCTCCTTCCGTATGAAATCAGTTCACACAATAGACCTCTTATCTTCCACTTTTTCTCTCTAATTTGGGCTTGGCTTTTCCTTGGCACCTCCATCTCAGAGCTAGAAGGCTGTGATCGTCCCTCCTTGTCTACTCTGGTATTTTGTCTTTTCATTGTACAAAGTAACAGTGACTATCTTCTGCCTTAATCTCAATAGCAGTGGCATGAAGGCTCCTCCTTCCCGGGGATGCCGGTAGCACCCACTGCTGTTTACTCTGCTGATGTTAATAATGACTTTCAGTGGTCAGGAGATTCTGAGAAGAAAGGACAGAGACCTTCAACTCACTTTGGCTTCTTCCTATCAATATAATAACTAGTTTATTCTAAGTTGCCCAAAGAAAAAACTAAATAAATGATTTATCTCCTAGACTTCTCTACTAGTTAACTAGTTAGTGGCCACAATATACTCAAAAACAATTATGATTATTTTAGGAACCAAACAGGTCCATAGCAAGAAAGGTAAAGTCCATTCCCAATCATGCTTTTGTTTTCCCTTTTGGGATAAGAAACTCATTTTTAAGAGAAACCATTCAAATCTGCCCAACATTCTCTGGGTCAGCTTGATGGTTATGTAACCTTCAGCCTATAAAAAAATGTCTGAAATGACCAAGTTCTTAAAAATCAAGGCAGTATTGTTAACTGTTATCATGTTATACATTAGATCCCCGGAATTCATTTGTCTTACATAGTGGAAACTTTGAACCCTTCAGCCAATGTTTCTTCATTTCTCCCTCCTGCCCCCACCCTGCCACCCTTGTTTGATCAAGTCAGCTTGATTGTGGTGATCTTTTCACAATGTATACATATATCAAAATATCAAGTCGTACACTGTAAATACATCCAATCTTTACATATCAAAAATAACTCAATAAAATTGCTTTAAAAAAGTTAAGACAGACACTGATGATTTGTGAACTCATAAAAACTTAACGTCAGACTGTCTGCTTTCTCTTTTTTTTGAATAAAGACTTAGGTATACCACAAATCAAAAAAACATATTAAGAAAGTATAAAAAAGAGAGAGCATGCTTGAAAAAAAAATGGATGGATTGGAAGAGTGTGGTAAATTCCTTAATTTCATTAATTTATTCATTTAACATTTATATAATGCCGACGAGGTGCCCATTTTTCTGCTACGTACTAGGAATGCAAAAATGAATAGTATGGCCTTTGACCTCAAAAAACTCAGTTTAGTGGAAAAATCAGACTTGTATTTATTAAATATCAGGTAAGAAGCATTATAATAAAGATGTATGGGTGGTGTTAAGGAGTCATTCAAAGAACCAGACCTATGTGGCCAGTGAGCTCCCAAGATTATACTTTTGAATTGGTGGATTTAAAGTCCATTAAGAAGTCATCACTCAGCATTATAAGAGGAGAAGCCTACAGAGTTCCTACAGTTGAACTCAGAGTATCCTGAGTTATGGAGTCAGGGAAGAATTAAGAATTAAGTTAGCCAAGAAGGATCACAGGGAATGAAGCAAATAAAGCTGCCTTGGGGAAGAAGGAGGGTCTGGTGCTTGATAATATCAAGAAAGGGAAAAAATAAAACACTCAAAATTGCCCCAGTCTCCTCCACTAGTAATACTTCCCTTTAAGGAGTTTCAGGTGTTGTAACTACAAAGGGTCAGACCTTTTCTTACCACTGGTCGAAAGATGGCATAGTATTGCCCAGTTCATCTTAGACACTCAGCACTCATCTCTAAAAGCTTCTGAAAGTGGCACTGGGGAGGGAAAATGATCCTAGCATTCATTCGGAACAAACAGGAGATTGGTTTTTTTTTTTAAGTTTGGTCTGAAAGACACACACCTCCCCTCCCTTAGGGTACACCCTGCACTACTCAATTTATCTGTGTCAGAAACTCCCAAGGACTGAATTGATTGTGCTGTAAATTGAACCTCGGGTTCTATTCTGAGTACTTGAAAGGTGACACTCTATCCACTCAGCTCTCCTGCTTGGGTTGTTTTTTGTTGTTTTTTGATTCTAATATGTTGAAATATTTCTGAGCTCTGGTGCTGTCTTGGCCTGGGCCAGGAAATGCGGTTTTGATCAAATCTCATAATAATATGGGGAGATGTTGAAGATGAATGCCTATTGATAACTCAAACTGCCAGAAAATGCGATACAGAGGAGACTTTAATAACCTGAAAAATGGTTGCAAAGGAGTGTGGTTTGATTTTCAGCTGTCTCTTCCCTGTATGTGTTTCTAACCCAGGGTGAGTTTTGACGAGGGCCACTCCTGGGACAAATATGGCTTCACTTCGGTTCCTCTCTTTGTTGACGGGGCTCTGGTGGAGGCGGGAGTGGAGACCCAAATCATGACGTGAGTACTTATTTTGCTGTGGCTGATAGAAGACTGAGATGTGGGTTCTTTCTCCCCTGAGGCCGCGGGTTTTTCCTGGGGAACCCCAAAGCATTCCAGTCTGGTCCCTAGTTTCCTTATCTGTAAAGTGGAAATATATGTTCTTATACCCACCAACTCAGAAGGCTACTGACAACATCTGAAAAACTAGGCTCTTAAGTGACCAGTTGCTTTTAACAGTATTTAAGATATTCCAACAAATTTCCATGTATCCAAAATCCAAGCAAACAGAAAGCTTCCGTCTTCAGACATGTCGTCTTTCTTTCCAAAACAGTCCAGTAGGGAGTGAGGGACGGGGAGAGGCATAGCAAATAAAACAGCCAACACACTGAAATAAGAGAATATTTTAAGGGAAACTCCTGGAGTCTGTGACATACACACACAAACACGTAAACGCACGCACACACAAGTTGTCATTCTACATTTTTCTATGTTCTTTTTTACTGAGAATAGATGATCTTAAAGTTGTAAAAATCCCCAAAGTGCTTTCTGAATATTAAAGAAAATTTTAATGAGTTGGTACTAGTTTTTAAAAGTCTATCTAACTCTAATTCCTAAAAAGCTGATCACCTGTGTGTGCTTACGTGCGCATGGATATATAGGGGGATATGGGAGGATGGTCACGGTCACCCTCCACCAGCCAGTACCACCCTTGCCTCCCGCACTGTGAAGTGACTCGAACATTGTACACCTTCATCTTCGCTGAACAGACTGACGGGAGTCGCTTGGTGAGATTAAGGAAAGCTGCCGTGTTGTGGGGTTGACACAGAGGGACTCCAGCATGCTTCTGTGCTGGTGTGG
The DNA here is from genome assembly GCA_028646535.1 of Procyon lotor. Classification (NCBI taxonomy): domain Eukaryota; kingdom Metazoa; phylum Chordata; class Mammalia; order Carnivora; family Procyonidae; genus Procyon; species Procyon lotor. Next base: position 50,621,538 of record CM053617.1, read on the forward strand.
AGGAAGAGTGTGGTCTTCTTCCCCTACGGAGCCCTGCTGTTCTTTGGGAACTTTGTGTTCATGAATGTTTTTATAGTTTGAATCAGTCTTTTCCAGGATGAGACTTACGGGCTTTGAAGAGGAGGCGAATATAGGGCAAATGGCTAGTTCTGTGCTTTGCCTTTTTCCGCGGGTACCAGTTAAAAAAATCTGTTACAACTGCAGCTGTGCAGTTTTGTCCAAATGTCATAATCTGGACCCCAACTTAACTTCTTTGCCATGGCCTGCCTCTCTAGGTCTGTTCTGACATCCAGAATGTTAACTGGCCAGTCCTCTGGGCTTTCTGAGTGACAGAAAATACTCAGCTGTGATGAAAGCTGGTGTACAAATTGGGGAGAACAACAAAAAATGGACAGAAGTCTCATCTCGGAATTAGGGCACCCGAGCTCAGATTCTGTGCAGTCTAGTCGCTGTGGCTTACCTGTCCGGCAGCTAGCCGTGCTGGATCTTCATTTCTTCATTTCAAAGATTGAATCACTCCTTCTGCTACTTTTTAAAGTGTTGAAATCCTAAAAAATCTCCTTTTTAGCAAATTTAACAGAAGCCTGCAAGGATCTCATGTCTGTAAGACTTGTCTAGAGAAAAAGTCCAGGATTCCCAGTGCCCTCGTTATTAAAAAAAAAAAAAAGGTTTATAATAGAAAACCTGAATGGTTCCACAAGAATGCCTTTAAAATATTTAGGACAAGTGCAAGAAAGAGTGCTTTTAAATTATCTTCTTTAATTCTCTCCGAATTTTCTTAATTGCCAGGGAAATATTTTCTTTTAACTCCAGGGGTGGTGAACTTGTTTTTTAAAGACTGAACCCTCATTTTTGAGCATCTGCTATGTTTTAGGAGCTGGGTTGGGTCCCAGAGCTCTGTGGGTGAAAATGGAAAGATAGGATATCAATCCCTAGGAAGAGCTGCTCAGATCCCTAGAAAGAGCTGCTCAGATCTAGAGCTGCTCAAGGATTTAGGGTCCTGGCAAGATCTTTTTAAGGTTCTACTGTAAAATAACGATAATAATAAACCTTAAAAATTGTTGGTACTGGAGAACAGTATGGAGATTCCTTGAAAATAAAGCTACCCTACGATCCAGCAATCGCACTACTGGGTATTTACCCTAAAGATACAAATGTGATCCGAAGGGGCACGTGCACCCGAATGTTTATAGCAGTAATGTCCACAATAGCCAAACTATGGAAAGACCCTAGATGCCCATCAACAGATGAATGGATAAAGAAGATGTGGTATATATATACAATAGAATACTATGCAGCCATCAAGAGAAACGAAATCTGGCCATTGATGGAATGGAATCCAGGATGGAACTGGAGGGTATTATGCTAAGCGAAATAAGTCAGTCAGAGAAAGACAAGTACCATATGATCTCTCTGATATGAAGAATTTGAGAGGCAAGGCGGGAGTTTGGGGGCGTGGGGGAGAGAAATGAAACAGGAGGGGATGGGGAGGAAGACAAACCATAAGAGACTCCTAGACTCAAGAAACGAACTAAGGGTGGCCGGGGAGGGGGGGTGTGGGTGGGTAGGGATAGGGTGGCTGGGTTGTGGACATTGGAGAGGGTATGTGCTGTTAACTGCTGTGAAAGCCCGATGATTCACAGACATGTACCCTGGGGCAAATAATACATTATATGTCAATAAAAATTAAAAAAAAAATTGTTGGTACCTATATGGTAGAGACTGTTCGAGGGGTATATTGCGTTAGTAACTGAAATCTGTACATGTGAACCTGTATTATGGTAAGACTTCTCTGGGCAGTTCTGTTGTAAAATGTGAGCAAGGATTTCCCATAGAATTTGTTGCTCAGGATGTAAAGCTATTTTTTGAGTTGTAACCAGTACTTTCTTCTCATTTTCGTAAAGTACACCCTCTACAGAATTGTCTCACCAACAAATTTATAATTAAAGTTACTAAACAAATAGACTGTTTTTGTTAAACTGAGAAATCACTTTATTAGGATTTAACAATATTATATGCAAGTGTAGCCATACAAGCTTAGACAGTATTTAAGATACAGCATATCATTATTGATGCTTAGAGTCTAAAGCTTCATCATTTGGTGGATACACAGCAATAATGTGTAGCCTAAGTTCTGGATGTTTCAAGCAAGTATTGTAGTATAAATATTATTTCTAAAATACAAACAATTTGGTAAATATATAGATAGACCTGTATCGTAAATATATATATGCAAGTGTATGTGTATACGGATGCACAGACACATATACATGTATGTATATGCAGAGAGAGATGGGCAACAGAGATACAGAGATACAGTGAGAGAGAAAGCCCAAGGATTTAGGGTCCTGGCAAGATCTTTTTAAGGTTCTACTGTAAAATAACGATAATAATAATAAACCTTAAAAATTGTTGGTACCTATATGGTAGAGACTGTTCAAGAAGAACAAATCAGGAATTCCTGTCTTCATAAAGTTTGTGTGCTTATGCATTAAATAAATGTGAATACAAATGACTCTGTCATTTTACCCAGAATACTCTGCCAGGATACCAAGGTGTTTTCTTATAATTTCTGGGATGCATGTGAAATACTGGGAATACCACCATCTTTGTTCATGAGGATCTCTGACACGAGCTAACTTGTGCAAATCATTTCCTATCCTTCATTTAGTCACTAGCTATAAAAAGAACACCTTCCTCTTTTCTAGGACTTCCTCTGATATGGCCATCAAGGAGTTAAAGTATTGAATTCTAAATTCCATAAGGCAAAGGTACACACATTCAAGAAGGTTGTATAGTTGGCCTGAATTTATTAAACCAGATGTGGCTGCTCATCACAGTCAAACCTGACATGGTCCTAGAGTGCCCAGTACTTGGGCAGTGAGGAGATATATACGGCCCTAAAGGCAGGTATTCCTTGCTTTTGTATGAAAGACACATACCAGTCCCTTCTTTTTTTTTTTTTTTAGCTTTCTCCTCATCCCATAATATGATTTATCCTGCATCTTCTTGGATGGAGCCTCTTTAAACTCATTGCATGCTTCTCTTGGGCATTACTTTGAATAATACCCCATGTACACCAACCTCTACATGACCGGGCATTCCCTAGCAAGTCTAAGGGTACAGTTTAAATTCGGTGTTCATCTAATCTTAAATGGTAATAATTTTTTCCTCAGCTTCAGATGGAGTTTAGCTGGTCACATGGATACGAGGAAGACTGACCTCAGGGCCAAACCATTTACTGAAAAGACGAGATAGCACTCCTATTTTCCTTTCCTGCCCGCTAAGACTCCACAAGAGCAGCCAAAGCATCTGCCCCCTTCTACCTTCTTCATCAAGATACTTTAAATGCTAGCAAGTAGAAAAGGAACAAGGGTGGAGCATAACTGTCTTACATCAGATTTGGGACAGACAGGCACTTGTCCTTTCATGAAAGTAAGATGAGTTTGGAAGCAGTTGTCCAACCAAGTATAAGCAAGTCAGACTGCCTATTTTCAACTTTTTATTAAATTCAGAGTGTCTCTAGTATGAATATGATCCAGATGTTGTGAGGGCTCTTCAGACAGCCACAAGGGTGAGCCCTAGAAAGATCGCCAAGAGGCAATTTCTGTCCCTGCCTTAGATTTGAAAATGCCTTTACAACCAGGTGTCCCAATAGGGCCAACTAGAGCTTTCCCCTCTGGAATGACAATGACATGAACTGGAGTAGGAGTTCAAAAAATGTGATATATCCCCTAAGCACTATGAGGGCCAGGGGCCCATTTGGGGATAAGCATGCTTACTCTTGCCATTTAGTCAAAAACACTCATGATGTAGGCTATTTGACTTCTTTTTCTCCTCACAGTTAACCCTGACTCAGTAGCTCAGCTGTGGGTCAGGAAGGAAGAAAGACTAGCTCGTTCTCACTAAGGTTTTATTGGCTTATTTCATTACCTTCATTTGGAGGATTTAAATATTTATCAGTTTAGACTAGTTAATTTTATATATCCACTTGACAAGGCCACAGGGTACCTAGATATTTGGTCAAACATTATTCTGCATGTTTCTGTGAGGGTGTTTTTGGATAAGACTAACATTTAAATCCGTAGACCTCCTAAAGCAGATTGCCCTTCCTAATGTGGGTGGGGCTTATCCCATCAGTTACAAAAGGCTGATGTTTCCCTGAGCAGGAGAGAATTCCTCCTGCCTGGCTGCTTTTGAACTGGGACATGGCTTTTTCTGGGATTAATTCCAACTAAAAAATCCACTCTTCCTGGGTTTCTAGCCTAGAACTACTCTTACCAGCTCTCCTGGGTTTCCAGCTTCCTGACTCACCCTACAGATCTTGGGACTTGTCAGCCTTCATAATTGTGTAAGCCAGTTGCTTATGGTAAATTATTTTTCTCTCTATATATATATTTATATGTACACACACTCACACACACAGTCGACCTTCAAACAATGCAGGTTTGACCTGCATGGGTCTACTTATACATGGGTTTTTTTTTTTCAGTAAATATGGTATAGTACTATAAATATATTTTCTCTTTCTTATGATTTTTTCCCCTCTAGCTGACTTTATTGTAAGAATACAGTATATAATACATATAACATACATAATATGTATTAATTGACTTCATGTTATCGGTAAGACTTCCAGTCAACAGTAGACTACTAATAGTTAAGTTTTGGGGGTGTCAAAAGTAATACACAGATTTTTAACCATGCAGAAGCTTGATGCCCCTAATCCCTGCATTATTCAAGGGTCAACTCTATATACATATGTTATTGGTTCTGTTCCTCTGGAGAGCTCTGAATAATACACAGCTCATTATTGGAAATTGTGTAATAAGATTCTAATATCCTTCAGACTCTCTTAGAGGGAAATAAAGAGGTAAATACAATTCTTTTTACCTACAGGGAACACTTGGGTCAATGTGTTGGAGGGAGATACACCAACCGTCAAAAGTACCCTAGTTGTATAACTGGGATATGAGTAAAAGGAAGTGAAGACTTCACACACAAAAAAAAGTGTCTATGGAATTGGTCGTGAAATTTCAATAGCAGTTTACCAGTGAAAAGCAATTAATAGGTAATACAATGTAAGCTCAAAGAAAGCACAAATTTTTCATCGTTTTGTTGAGTACTTTGACCTCAGTACTCCTCCTGAAGGGAAATTATTACAGTGTAGGAAGTCGGTAATTATTTGTTGAAAGAATTACTGATTTGAAGACAAAGAACAGAAACAAAACAAAGAGCCACGGCAGAGCACATGGCTAGATGTCAAGGGACTGATACAGGGAGGGTTCTTAGGTTATGTTTAGTGATTTGACCTTATCCAAAGTGATGTTCTTGAAATTGAAACTGTGATAATGACACTCCTCTTCTTAAAACCCATGGAAGACTGTCTGTCCATTGCTGTTAGGATAAAATCCAAACTCATTGAACGGCCTATAGGCATCTGCAATGACCACATGACTGGGACCTCATTTCTGGCCCCCACATTCTGACCGCCTTTCTCTGATCCACTGGTGGCTTCCTGCCCCAAGATTTTTGTGTGTGTATCTGCCTGGAAGGTGCTTGCACTCCACACTTGAACAACCAAACTTCTAGATATATGTCAGGTCACAGCTTAAGGATCAGCTCTTCTAGCATACCTTCTTTAGCCCATCAGATCACACCAGGGACCCCTTTCCCATATGCTGTCTTACCCCTAGGTGGTTTTCCTTTGCAGTTCTTTCAACAATAAATGTTAATGAAAATGACTTTTTTTGGTAACTTCCTCCTCCACCTCATCTTCCCTCAAGACAGACAGACATACGTGTGTATGTGTGTAAACACATACATGACTTTTAAGTTTTACAAATAAGGATCTTTGTGTATTTTGTCCTTTGGGTGCCATATGTTTATGTTTTGTGCTCGCACTAAGGATTTAATGGCATTTATGTATTGAATGATTAAATGAATAAGTGAATGAATTAACAAGAGCATTTTATGGTCCCCAATAATATTTTTTTAAAGATTTTATTTATTTATTTGAGAGAGAGAAAGAAAATTAGAGAGAGAAAATGAGTGGGAGGAGGGGCATAGGGAGAAGCAAACTCCCCGGTGAGCAGGGAGCCCAACTCAGAACTTGATCCCAGGACCCTGGGACCATGACCTGAGCCAAAGGCAAATGCTTAACCAACTGAGCCACCCAGGCACCCAGTCCCCAATAATCTTACCACTGTTGTGATTGTAGAGACTTCCCTAGACTCTGAAGTACTATGATCAGAATCCAGTAGTTGCAAGTTATGGGGATGCAGTGGTTGGGTCAGGGTCAGAGTCTTGTGTGCTCAGAGTCTATGGAGGACGGTGACGCAGGGGATGGAATGATGCATGGGCACAGCGGGGCAGCTAGACCATGGGGGCCCTCCTGGGAGTGATCCCTGATTTCCTCCACCTTCTACAAGAGTCTGCCCGCTTCCACTTCACCTGGAGGCCAGTGCTTGGGCAACTCGGTACCTTCCACCACTAGCTCAACAAGGGAATTTGTGTGAGAGAGACGGTCCCCAGCTTGCAGGCATGAGATTTGCTTACTTTCATTGCTCTTTTTTCCACTGTCTTTTCAAATGTTATTATTTCAACATATCCTTGGTAACCTTGACAGGAACCATCCAGTCTAGCCTAATTCATTTTGAAATGTGACCATTCTTATTACTTCAGGCTGAGAACAGGGCCAGATGATTGACAAGCCTATCACCATCTCAGGCAGTGGCTCTTTAGCTGCTCAGATCCTGTGCTGCTGGGGCACTCTGGCCTCTTTGGTGTAATGTTTGCCCCCAAATTAGCCCTTTAAGGAAAGCTCTTTTTAGTGTGGCTCAGATGTGGAATCAGATGGAAAACACTGCTTTCCTGCATCCTCAAAACTACATTTGAAATTTTTTCTTGGTATGAAATATTTGAACTCATTGGCTATGATTTAGCTGGTCATTTACAGGACCCAGGGAGAACCTGGCAGCCTCTCAGGGGGGAAAAAAAACCAAAAAAACCAAAAACCAATGAAACCAAGAGGCAAGTCTTGCCTCCCTGGAAGAAAGTGGACACTTCTTGCCGGGAGTAAGAAGTGTCTTCTTACCAACCTGTGTCTGTCCAACACCCACTTTTGTGTCAGGTATCTGAGCACTTTCCCAAATTTAATTGCATAGATTTCTCCCAACAACTCTGCCGGATACAACAGATTGTTATCATTGGGCAGATGTGGACATCAAGGCTCAGAGAAATTTCAGTGCTCAGCTCACACATTCAGGAAGAGGCAGATTGAGAGCAAGAAATGTGAATTTCAAACATTGGGCTCAGAGCTGAAGTTAGAGGAAAGGTCCTTGAGTTCACTGGGGTTTGTTCAGTAAAGGAGTGTGGTGTGGGGGGCAAGAGTGGCGGGATGCTAGTTATTCACTAAGTATCGTGGGATGGCCACTGTGCTGTGACACCAAGTCACAACAGACCCATTCAAATACAACCTGTTTGAAAAGATACATTGAACATGTGCTAGACCTGGAAAACAATGAGATTGGAAGATATGGGGCAAATTGTAGTTGTCATCAGATATCAAAGAAGGGATTGAAGATAGCTAGAAAAGGCTTTATGGCTCTGCAAGGAAGGAGAGATGGAGCATTATGAGCAAACATGGAGCAGTAGACCGTGCCTGGCCTGCAGACAGGATAGTGAGCGGTAAGAAGCCTAGAAAATCTTATGGCAAATTGTCTAGGACCAGTTGCCTTGCTGACTTCTTGGATAAATCCAGTTCTAATTGGCATAAATCTCTGATCCATTGTTCCACCAGCAGAACTAATAACCTTAGTGAAGGGAGAGAGAGAGAACATTTTGCCTAGAAAATTATACAAACCCTGAAGATGCAGAGGTTAAAAAAAATGAAGACCTTCTTTCCACTTAAGAGACTGCGACCACATGCTTAGCAGGGAACGTGCCCTCAAATCTAGCCTTAGTGCCACACGGAGACCCAACCCTGAGCATAAATGCATTGTTTAGCCTCTGGTAACTGCATCCGATAAAGTCATTGGAAATGAACCAGCACTGCTTCCATTGATCTGTTTTTCAACTCTCTGTTGTTTGCTGGAAGAGCCCGATTTTACTTTGCCCAAAGTAAGTCATTCGAGTAATTGGTAAATCCAGTGGAACTCTGAAGTCATTGCCTCTCAGGCTGGCTGCTGGGTTCACATCCTTCACGTTGTCAATCGACTTCCATCATCCCACAAGCACCCTCCTGTGTATGCCAAGGAACATAAAAGCAGCATGTATGCTGGTGTGGGGGGCTTTGGGCTGTCCCTGGGATGCACGGGAGGCTGGCAGCAGCCTAGAAGGAAAGACTTACTCTGACCAACAAACTGCTGTGTGGGAGGGAGTGGTGGCCAAGAACTTGGGTGTTGGAGCTCCACACTCTGGGGAGAGTGCTCATAGGTATCCATGCGACCTTAGAAGCCTCACTGGCTCTCCCTCTGAGCTTGACTTTCCTGACATGGATGTGGGAATTAAGTGAAATAATCTCATCAGGGGGACGTTAGAGATGTTTATAGTCTCTGTCATCTAATGAATAAGAAATGATTCGCTTGCAGGGAAGAACTTTGGCCCCCTAGACAGGGGTCGACGAAGATTTTTCTCTAAAGATTTTTGACTTTGCTGGCCATGGGGTCTTTGATGCACCTATTTGACTTCTGATATAGGGTAAAAAAAAAAAGCCATAGCCACTCACAATATACAAATCAATGGTCATCAGTGTGTTCCAAGAAAACTTTACCAGTGGACACAAATTTAAATTGCATGAGATTTTTACATGTCACAAAATACCATTCTTCATTTGCTTTTATTTCCCCAACCATTTAACATGTAAAAACCATTGTTAGATTGATTGTAGGTCTTCCAGAATAGAGAACAGGCCAGATTTGTCCCACAGGTTGTACTTTGTGGACCCTGAATGAGAGGGCACATGGACCTTGACTTGTTACAAATACAATTTGAATTTTTGACCCAGTTTCTACAAACTTCCCCCACTCATAACCTATTATCTCCAGTTGCACTACTTTATGAAAAGATTGAACAGGAAGATCATTGGGAATGCCTTAGAAGTTTCTTCATTTCTTAGCCTAGCCACACAGGCGGGGCACCTCTTTTGGGAAGCCCTCCTCAATTCCTCAGCTCATTCTCATTCACTGAATTTCTTAAGCTGTAGGGTTTGGCTCACAGGTGTATTTAGTTTGGGCTGCACTTTTTTTTTTTAATGGAGCCCAAATTTGCAAATTTGGAAACATCTGGCAGCATTGAATCCAAATGCCCATAGTCTAACAATATTCTGAAGCTGCATGAAAGCTGCCCACTTTGTGCTGGGCATGCTCTTTTGGGCCCCACCTCTCACCTGATGTACAAGAGTCTGCTCCCATGCTTCAGGTCATTCACGGTCCATTTAAGCTGCCCTTCTGGCTCCTGTAAGATGTTCAATTTGTGATTTCCACTATAGATGCTATAGTCACAATTTCATACCTATATTGTTTCTTGAAGTTCTCTTTGAGAGTTTCAAACATGCAGCAATGAAGTACAAAGAGTAATCTCCTAAGCATCAGTGTACCAACCACCTGGAATTAATAAATATTAACACACTATGACTTGGGCTTCAGATTTTTTAAATGAATATACAGGAATTCCCAGGAGAATCAGTCTTCTAATTATTGTCTCATGGGAAATCCTTTCCCCTTACTCCCTACAGAGATCAGTGACTGCCATGAATTTGATGCATATCCTTCTAGTGCATTTGTTGGTACATTTAGTATGTATTTAATTATCCACAGAAATATATGTAGTGTTGGTTTATGTGTTTTTAAAGTGTATAATTTATTTAAGTGCTGTCATTCTCCTACAGGGGTCTGTCACTCAATATTATCTCTCTTGGGGCATATCCATCTGGTCCAGTCACTTTTAATGCTTTATGGTATTCTGTCATGATAGGAATATGCACAGTTTATTTCTCCATTTTCTTATCAATGAACATTTAGGTTGTTTCTAGTTTTGGACTATTTTCAGCAGTACTGTTCTATCTCTGCACATGCCTCCAAGTGCCTACATAGAATTCTTGGAACCCTATACCTACAAGTGGGATGGCGGTCATGGTCATGGTGAATTGCTATTGTCTTTATTTTTGCGCTGTTTTCTGATGTTTTACATATTGGTCATCTCTGCAGTGGGAATGTGAGGTCTTTTTCAGTCTGTGAGACTCATAGGGTTTGCAACTGTCCTATTGGTCATCTCTCAGAGCCCTGAATGTGGAGGCTTGTGCACCATTGGTACTCAGCAGATATATGGTGAGTGAATAATACCATTGGACTACACTGTAAACATTTAAGGGCAAGGGCTGAATTTTATGTTTGTAGGATTCCTTTTATATCTTGCTTTGGAACTTGACATGAAGTAAGAGACTGAGAAATAAAATGCCATGGGAAAACCAGGCGGTACTCCTTCTCCTTTCTTCCAGCTCTTTTGATTTCCATATATTTCCTCCTGTCTTGAACATCCACCTTCTCCTTCTGTGTCCATCTCTTAGATTCCCCTTCTTAGCCCAACTCCTGACTCATCATTCACAGGTTCGCAGACCACGGGTTCCATAGCCCACTATTACGGACTTTATTTTTTTATAAAGTTTATTTTTTTATAAAGATCAGTTTTTTTTTATTATGGACTTTAAACTTTCAAACCCAGTGAAGGAACTATTAAGATTTGAGAAAGGAATTGAAGTTGTTTGGACATGGAATGATTCTTTAAATTCACTGCAAAAACCCAGCTTTCTTCCCTTTGCTTTGTCAGTTCCAATGCTTTTTAGTTTCTTTCTTACTTTCCCCTCCACTCTCTGCCTCTTCCAGGTCTTATTTTCAAACCTATTTCCTGCCTCTGTCTGCCATCTCATGAATCGGAGCATCATGCTGCAGGGACCAGCTCTGCTCACAGGATCCCTTGCTGCTGGTCCCCTGCCTATTTCTATTAAGGTCTGGTTCCTGTATCACTTTCACTCAGTGCAATCCTACTGTAGCTATTGACCTCCTTTAGTGCTAAGCCCATCTACACCCTAATGGGAAAACAATCAGGTGGCAATGTACAAACATCAGTAGCCAAGGATGCAGCCTGAATTTCTGGAGACTAACAACTGTGGGCTGCTGATGCCTGGCTTCCCAGAACACAGCTTTTGGCTTTGATATGAAATTGGTCCTCAGCAACTGCCTCCATGGAAGCAGAGAGGAAGGCTCATGGAGCAGGGGGCAAGAGGAGGCACGGGGAGACTTAGCCTTCCAGAGAGAACTAGATATTTAGAAAAAGGACTCAGGGATCCACCTGTATCAAGCCCCTATTACAAGAACATTTGTTACTTCTTTATTCAACAGGATGCCTTGCATGCCCACTACAAAGTAGACACTGTTCTAAGAGTTCCGGGAGCTGGGCTAAGGCATAAACAAGATAGTCAAGGGCTCTGCTGATGGGAAGTTTATGTTCTAAAGACTCTTCCACACCCTACTGAAGAAAGATCAGTTTTGTGTGAGGTTTATTTCAGGCTAGGGTTCATGGAATCTGTTTTATAATCCAATTAAGAGCTTTTAATGGTGTGATGATGGTGAGCCACATGGTTGTGGGGGGAGAGAGAGAGAGAGATTGCCATAAACCTCAGGGAACCTCTAACTTCCAACAATTCCAACCCCGGCTGTGTTTTCTGATTATTGCTTACATCCTAGTCTGAGAAATAACAACACTGTGAATGAATAGAAAGGAACCTCACAGAATATGAGAGTGGTTACTTCCAATGGGGCTTTTATTTTCTCATCTATACATTTTTATAGTTTTCTATTTTTTTATGATGAGAAAAAGAAAATCATATATCAAAATGTACCCATGAGAAAAGAAGTTATCTCCCAGGTATTGAAAGGGGGGAGCTGCATTTAAGTATACTTGGGTGATTGTGTGAGTCATACTTACTCTGCCTTCAAGGCTATGACCTAAGGGAAGGGTGAGTCTTAACTACCCACCATCGCTTCACAGTACTAACTAATGCTCTGTGTGAATTAATACAAAATCATTTCAAATAAACAGGCTACTTGAATCCAATCAAAGACCAGAATGGAAAATAGACAAATCCCACTCATAAAATGAAAATTCAGGAAATTGCTAGATAGTGGCTTCTGATGAAGCAGTGCTCTAAATAATTTCTTCAAGGTCATCTGGTTAATTTATGATGCATTTGTAAGTTATTGTGTATTTTAAAAATTAATGCAAGATTTAATTATAGCAGGGTTGCCTGTGACCTTTTGTGAAATGACTTCATCATAAATCTGCAGGCATTTCAGAACTGTTTTCCAGGTTTCTAATAATTTTCTCTCAAATTAATGACATCCAGACAGTGAAAGGAGTCAAGGCTGGGTAAAAGGATTGAGTTGGGATTTGCGGTTTCCTAGCAATGGCTAATTCTGAGTCCTGGACGGAGGTGGCAAAGAAAATGGTTTGTGACTCACCGGAATCCACAGCAGGTTTAACTGTTTACTTAGAGGAATGAGAAATAAATCCAGTGTGTCAATAGGGGAAATTGCAGGTAGCCAGACGAGGTCATTGCAGAAGATTTGATTTGGGGGCACATTTATCTACATGTCAATGTGGAGGTAATACCTGGACTGGTGGGAGAATTCTTCTTCCTGAAACCCACGGGGGTTCTCCTTCATTTATAAATTGAAGGCTTATGCCTGTCCTCCAGCTTGCCAGCCCCCTGTGAAGCTCAACTTAGATTCCATCATCCTAGTGTCTCTGACCTTCCCCTATCTTACTGAAAACTGCTAAGTGGTCTTTGGAGAGAAGCAGGCTTACTTCCCCAGAAACCAGGGACATCATTGTCTCCATCATTCTGATGATTCATTTGATTCAATAAAATATACAGAGGAAAATGCTACATCTTGACAAATCAAAAAACATCCTCTCTCTTAAAAGAAGCTGGAGCACACATTTGTAGTTCTAGATTAGCAGGCTAGACTTTGGAAAATCCAGAGCATCCTTTAGATACTGAAGCCTGAAAGAAAAGCCAGCAAAATGTAGAAGGTAAGTCTTGGCTGAAGATTTCCTTTTTTGCCATAGCCCCAGATACAATCTATAGTCTACTCTGAGTTCCATCAAGTAATGACTCACAGCACTACTGTTATACATGGTGCACCATGACTCAGCCTGCATGCTGCAAAGGTTTCCCATGAAAAGCAGTCAGTGTGGGAGGAAGAGTTGGGTTTCTGGGGACTTGGGTCCTAGTTCTTTGTGTTCTTGAGCAAGCTACTACTTAGTTTTCCCCAGCCAACTTGTGAAGGAGTTGGGTCAAATGTTCATCCCTAAGGACCCTTGGATGACTAAGACTTTATAATTCTGTTTTTCCTTTTCCACGCCCCATGGACTGCCAGCTAGAGATGGAACCAATAAAGGTGGTCATAGTTCAGGTTCAAATACATAATTGCCCACATAGTAGATGCTTAGATCTTGAGACAAATTGGGTCATAATTGAAGCTCTCTGGATACATCTTCTCTGCAGATTTCTCTTTTCTTCCTTCCTCCAACTGTGCTTTCAGTTTTATATATTTCACAGGGTTTCTGCCTTTTGTGCAGGCAGCCTATAATGAGCTAGTACTAAGAGGACCCCCATGCCCATACCTCAGTGCCAAACTGCAGTCAAATGATTTCTAATGAATCATGAAACACTTAAAATGGTGTACGAGCCTTGCTAAAAGTATAGTGCTGAAACTGTGTTATAATATTAGTAGCAACTGCCTAAGTTGGAGTGGCTCTAACACCTACTTGCCATATAATTCTTTTTAGATGAGTTATTTAACTTCTTTGAGTCTTAGTTTCTCTTTCTATTAAATGGGAATAATAAATAAATCAGGCAATCCATACAGATTTGTTAACAAATTACCAGTGTTCAATAAATTACCGCTATTATTAGTATTTCTAATTATTATTGTTGTTATTTGATTGCCTTTCCTAGGGTACCTACTGTTTGCAGTCTTGTAGAGATCATGGGGATATAAACACATTTGGCATACTATCTGCACACAAATTTCTCAGGCATCCAACAAAGGACATAAAGTAAATTATCATAATTAGGTACTATTATATAAAATTATTAACAGTTGGTTAAAATTATTTACATCTTAATTTATATAAAACACTGTGTATGCCACATATTTAAACCTCAGATCTCTGTTAGGTACTATTATTATCCTCATTCAGGAAACTGAAGTCTAATTAATCCACGTAAGGAACTTTCTTTAGGTCTGGGATTGGCACTCACATCTTGCCCTGTATGATGCCAATACCTCTGTGTTTGATTACTTCATTCTACTGGCTCTCAGACAATAAATATATGACAAGCACTTACAATGTGGAAGGCACAGTGTATGTAAGTTGCAAACTTTGAAGAGTTTAAAATCTATCAAGGAGGATAAGACACTTATGTATATAGTATATGTATTTTGATCCCTATTGCAAGTACTAAGGGTAAAATGCTAAATATAGAAAAACATGCTACCAGAATTCAGAGGAAGGAGGTATTTATTTTTTCTTCCTAAGGAAAGGAATGCAGAAAGAGGGAAGATCACAGGGAGAACATAATAGAAAATTTCACATTTGAGAGACACCTGGGTGGCTCAGTCGGTTAAGCATCTGCCTTCAGCTCAGATCAAGATCTCAGGGTTGTGGGATCAAGTCCTGCATGGGGCTCCTTGCTCAGCAGGGAGCCTACTTCTGCCTCTACCTGCTGCTGCCCCTGCTTTACACTCTCTCTTTCTCTCTCTCTGACAAATAAATAAATAGAATCTTTCTTTTTAAAAAGAGAAAAGTTAGCATTTGAATTAAAACTAAAAAGAATAATCCATCAAGAAGATAAAGTAATCTCCAAACCTGTATAGTGTTGTGATTACATAATGCAAAAAAAAAAAAACAAAAAAACAAAAAAACAAAAACTCAAGGAGAAATGGAAGATTTGTAACCTCATAGGGGGATATTTTAAAAATTTTATATGGAAATCAATAGACCAAGCAATCAAAAAGTTAGTATGATTTTGATGAATAATACTATTAGCAAGCTTTATTTAAAAGACCGTATATGACCCTCCACTCAACAAACAGAGAATATGTATTTTTTAAGCAAACATTTAGTTTTTTCAACTGGCCACACACTGGGCCACATGGAAATTCTGGACTAATCCCAAAGAGCTGATATAATTGAGATCATGTTCTCTCTAAATGTTATAATTAAATAAAAATTTTAAAATAAGGAAAATAAAGGGAAAAAAACCTCATATGTTTGGAAACAAAATCCTGGGTTATTTAGGATAAAAAACAAAAGTATTTTAAAGCGGAAATCAAAATGGCTGCTATGAAATATTTAGATTTGAAAAGCTCTTTCTCCCTTTCTTTCACTCTAACCCATTATTTCCCAACACCCTCCCCATTATTTGTCTTAAGACTTGCAGAATGAATAGGAATTGGACAAGATAAGGTGCGGGAACAGCATCTCAAGCAGAGGAAAAGCAGGCACTAGGAAATCATGCTGCTTTTGGTGGAACAAATGGAATTCTCTCTGAGCACAAGTAGCATTGGAGAGTAGCAGGAGGTAATACTACAAAGGTAGTTGGAGGCTACTGCAGGGTGGCTTTTGAATCAAATCCAAAGGTCTTAGCATGATATTTATGACTAGATCTTACGAGAGTTCAAGGACAAGAGTAGGTATCTTCTGAGTTTTCTACATAGAGGTTGAAGTTGCCGAAATGAAAAGATTGCCAAGGTTAAGTGTAGAAACTAAGAAAAGGAAGGCTTAAATTACAACAATTAGAAATGGAAGGAGGATGAGGTGGTTAGAAGTACACTTAGAGAAGTAAGAGGAAGACAAAGAGAATATGGTGTCTCTTAAGCAGAGGGCTAGAGAAACTGAGGAAAATCCTCTGCCTCTGTAGGAGAAGGTCACCATCTGCTCACACAGGAAGTCAAAATTTAGAAGAATGAGAGATCACTTAGCCTTGCAATATCTAAGGAATCCTTCTAAGAGGAGGTGGCATTTAGAATGAGCTTGGGACAGACAGAGAATGAAGGAGTGGAGAGCGTGGCAAAAATAAGGCATTGAATTAGGTTTCTAGCCTGATGACTGAGAACTCAGTTGAGTCAGCCACAGGGAGAGGAAAGTCAGAAAGGAACTGATATAGTCAGCTTTGGCCTTGTTCTCTTTCTTAAGATTTTCTTCAGGCAGATGGAAATGGGGGAGTTGGTGATGAGAAGAGCTTGACATGCAGGTGCAGGAGTCTCTGAGGAAAATAAGGAAAAGGGCACAGTGGTTCTGGGGCAGATCAAGGGCAACACAGTATCGTCCTACTTGAGTTCAATCAAATGTTCTCTCAAAAAATAGTCCTCAGTAAAGTCCTAATCTGAGTCCCTAAGCACCATTTCTTCTTCCTTTTACTCCTATCTAGTGGCTTTCTAGTAATAAATCCTTATCCTTTTCTTTTCTGAAGGACTGTGATCAACCACTCTCTTCTAGAAACTTGTGTTGGCTTTTACAACTATGTATGAAGGTTGGTATAATTGGAGGTGGGCAAAAAGAACTGTGCAGGGAAGAATCAGGTGGCCCAGAATTGCTTTCCTATAAAGAGAAAAACATCTTTATAGAGCCTGCTCCTCTAATTACATTTAGTGTGGCATTGTTTCCACCTAAATTATAGCAATTATATACCAAGATCCCCTTTGAAATCATTTAATTAATGAGTAGCTAACTCTTCATGTGTATAGAATTCTAATGAAGTTTTTTATTTTTGTGAACCACTTCCCTCAGATTAATCACTCACCTCCTCAAAAGGCTCACTCAAATCTGGATTATGGATTATACAGGGTATGTTAGTCAGGGTCCCAGAAAATTATAGTCTGTGGAAATCCTATCACAGTCCAGGATAACAAAGACAGAGAAGTCACTGCTATTTCTCTCTTGAGATTGCTTTTGTCTTTCTAAACCCAAAGGGGCATGCAGCTCAACCATGTTCTTTGACCCAGAAATAGGGGCAGATAAAGCTATTACTCCAATTTTGGAAGAAGTGAATGACTTTGATAGATTAATTCTATCCATTAATCAACCCAGAACTATTAAATGAGCATCTGTTATATGGAAGAAATGCCAGCGGAGACAAAGATGAATGACTCTAATAGATAAATCCTTTGTGTATGGGGTCACCAGGAGGTAGATGGCTTGTGCACCTGGAGTTAGACACAGGGAGGGAAAGAAAAAAACTCTTGGAAATTATCTTGATAGAGCCACATTCCACTTAGACTGTTTCTGCATCCCATCCTTGGAGAATATGTGTCACTGATTAAAGTGACATAAGGAAGCTTCCATAAGGAAGCTGAAGGCTTGAGAGATGAAGTGATTTGCTCAGGGTCACTAAGCTAATTTAGTGGCAGACCAGGACAAAGGAAAGATGTCTTCTATTTCTTTGCCTCATACTCTTGCCACTATGCCCAGAACTTCTGTATGCTAGAAGTTAAGTAATAGCATAAGAGCAGAGGAGGACACTGTCCAACCCAGAGACACATTTGTAGTGTAGACAGTTGTCACCAGAGGAATTTAAAGAAAGAAAGAGATGGTCTCTTAGGCTTACACAGCCCAAGAAAGTGAATCTTAAGTGGAGCCAAAAACTCTCATGAAAAATCCAGGTGGCAAGGTAAAAAGAAAAAAAACAGAAGTAATAAATTTTAATTGATTTTTCCTGAAAATCCATATAGTGAGAAAATGGCTTAGAGAATTCATTTATTTTGTTCTGTGGTTGGGAGCAACTTCTTCAAGAGAACTAAAGGAAAGGCTACCTGTTTCCAGATACTCATTTGTATTTATCTAGGAGGCATCTAGTTTCTCCTAGGCTCTGTATCAAATATCACACACACACACACACTCACACACACACACACACACACACACACACACCACAAAGCCTTGCATTTGAGGTTAGCACATACTTTGAAAAAAGAATATTGAACCAAACCTATCAAAAGCTCTTGATGAACAGGGCCTTGGTTATGAGTCTGTAGGAGTTTCAGCAATATGATGATGATGGTAATGAATATTTGTTGTCCATTGGAATTTTCAAGATTTCCCATACATGATCTCACATGATAGGGTTTTGTTACTTTGGTGAAAATATACTTTAAGTTGAGAAGAGGGTCTTAGGAATGCATTTCCATTGAAGAGGCTCAAAATGGTTTATCTTGGTAATTGCAAGGAAATGAAACTATGAAAGATAGTGGATTGGGGCATGCTGGAAATTACCTTTTTTTTGCCAAAGACTTGAAAATGAAACCACGCTCTCAAATTCCTTGTTCTTCAATAATCAATTACCTATAATTTGTCAGGCATCTACCATTGAAAAGCCATATGGCATACAAAGAAGCACAAGGAGCATTTCCAGCCTTAAGGAGCTTTCTAATTGGTTGACACAAATTGGACCAAAGATAGGAGGATTAAATTCTAGATAAGTGTTCTAGAGGTGTGTTTCTTAAGGTTGGTCTTGGGACCAGCATGTGCATCACCCAGGGAGTTTTTAGAAAGGCAAATAATCAGGCACTCAAAACATACAAGTTTGGGTATGAGACAATCTATATTTAACAAGCCCTTTAGGTGATTCCAAAGTAGACAGTGGAGAACCTCTGGTAGAGGCATAAAGGGACAATTGAGCTTCTGAGGAAAGAGCTCATTTGCTGAAACAGTCACAGAAAACTTTCTGAAAGAAGTAGCACCTGATTTGAGAATCACATCATCCTTTTAGAGATATTCCATGTCTTTGGTTCCTCCACCCTACCTCTCTTGGATTTCATATTAAATTGCCATATAAACCACAATATTCCCCCCAAAAATACCATGGGTGGGAAGAGTATGCTGTGCCTACTTTATTGGTGATGAGCTTTTAACTTTAAAGAAACAATTCCAGTGGACGAGAAAAAATTATTTGGGAAATTCTTTTATTATTAATCAGAAGTAGTCTGGGCTTTATCTATCCCTAATACACCTTGTGGGTACTTATCACTCCAAAGTGATGGGCATGGTGATGGTCACCCTGGTTTCTCTGCTGGGTTCTCACTTTCACAGATCCTATTGTGAATGTTAACATCTGTTCTAAGAGTAGTTATGAAAAGGGATGAGAAATGCTTGAATTTAAATTAGTCCTTATTTTATCTCCTGCTAAGTTTGCTGCATTTCTGTCATTTCCTTGGCTTCCATGGGCTCTAATCAGAAGAGCTCTCAATGAATGCAGCATTGAGCAGAATTAGGGAAGCCAGATACATGCAAAAGAGAGACCGTGTATCAGTTGCCTGTCCCCCACAGGAGAGGGCCCATGATGAACATTTTTCTTCCCAGAACTGACAATGGATGGAGAGATGGGGAGTACATTAATGTCTGAAAGTTGCCAAGGGGTTTTAGCTGGGCTCCCCTGATCTTAGTTGGGGTCTAATACGAAAATGAGCAAAGCTCATAACCCTAACACTAGATGTTTAAATGGCACGTGAAAGGGATCACATGGAGGAGCAGATGAGCACTCTCCCAAGTAAAGATATTAGTGTATCAATGAACAATTTTGGGAAAGGCCTGGGAAACACCATGTAAGGACATCTGGGATAGAAGCCAAAGAAATCTAGATGAAAGGATGTGCCTGGCAAAACTGCAGGAGAGAAGAGGCTAAATTAGTCCACATGTCCTAACTGGGCCCCCATTTTTGTGTTCAGTTCTGAAATGAGCTCTCTGAGCCCAGGAAAAGATAACCCAGAGAATTGTGAAGACCAACATCATGGACATCCTTAGAGGGTCTGGGTCAGTGAGGCCAGGCCCCTGGAGGACACTTGCATCCTCCTCAGCAGCAGCCCTAGGAAATGGGTAAGTCTGAGTTTGAGGTTCTCAGCAGCAGCCCTGGGAAATGGGTAAGCCTGAGTTTGAGGTTCTGTGTTTATTCAGTCTTGAACATTCCTTTCCTCTGTGGGCAAGTTTGTCCATCTGAAAGCTCTCTCACATTTTGTAAACTTTCACACTTTTCTGATTTGTTATTTTTTTATACTCAAAAGATCTCCCCAGATCTTCTTGGTCTCCCCTCCCGTGCCCCTTCTGCGTCATCTCCCAGTTAACTGACCAGTGTTTTCACACCACCCCATGGCTAGAGAGATGAAAAGTGGTCTTAAATCATATTACCATCTGTACAAACTTCCTGTGGCTTCTGTAACAGATCATCACAAATTAGGTGGCTAAACAGCTAGAAATTAATTTTCTACCAGTTCTGGAGGCCAGAGTCCAAGATCGAAGTGGCAGCTGGGCAGCACTGCCTCTATTGGGAAGGGAAGAGTTCCTTCTCTGCATTATGCATCTTCTGGAGGTTCCAGGTGTTCCCTGGCTTGTGGCCACGGAACTCCAGTCTTCGCTTCTTCTTCACACGGCCTCCTCCTTTCTGCATGTCTCCCTTCTTTACATCTCTTATAAGGATGCTTGTCCTTAGGGCCCACCTTTGATAATCCAGGATGATTTCATCCCAAGATCTTTAACTTACTTATGTCTGCAAAGGTCCAGGTAAGGTCACATTCACAGTTTACAGGGAATAGAACATGCTCATGTCTCTTGGGGGAGCCACTCTTCAATCCAGTATATCATTTCAGTACTTTTTAAGCTTAGGGAACTCCTTTGAAAACTGTGAACTCCTTTGAAAATCTGATAAAATAGATGTAATTTCTCCATAATAAATACACAGGGGCCAATAAATGAGTATTTTTATTTAAAATTTCAGGAGATTGAATGGTGACATCCAAAACTAATACAATTTTTCTTTGTGATCTAGTGAATGTGAAATTAACCTGGATATTGCCTCTTTCATTCTAGGTAATATACAAAATGCAGTAATTAATACACTCTAAGACCATCTTAAATATTTTTGGTTTCTCTGAAGTATTTATATTAATCACATTGTGTGTGAAAAATCTTAAGCTGCCAAATTATTATTATTATTATTATTTAACCTGAGTTGCATCAAGCATTATTTCCTTTATCAATACTTATGTAATTGCCGGAGGGAGGACCTGACATCTTTCTCTGTGACTCCACATGTTATTAGATTCAGCCTCTCCCTTCAGTCTGTCAAGATCTTTCGGGGTCCTGATTCTGCCATCAAGCATATTGACTGTTTCTTCCAGCTTTGTGTCATCAGAAAATATGGTTTCCGATGATGACCATTATTTTCATGTCTTCAAGTCATTAATAAAAATGACGAACAGGAAGGAGCAGACAGCAGAATCTTGTAGCTGACTACTCACGCCTTCCCTCCTGGTTGATTTTAATGCTTTAATTAGGTACTGTTCAATCACATAATTTTACTGGCCCCTGGCTCATATTTTTTCATTTTTTCTTCAAGACAATATGGCAAACCCTGTCAGATGCCTTGCTGATATCTAGGTAAATCATGTGCCTCATATTTCCTTCTTCTGTCTGCCTAGTAATCCTTTCATAGAAAGGAATAGGATTAATTGGACATGATGTATTTTGTAATCCATGAAATTTAACTGTAAACTATTTGGAGTAGGTGAAAGTGTTTGGATTGGCATCACTAATATTCTTCTATTCAGAGTACTCCAATCAGGGAAGACTTACTAGAGGAAGTGGCATTTGAATGTGGGAGGATTTAGATGGGCTGGATAAAGACAGAAGAAGACATTCATCCAAGTCTTCTCCTCCTGGTTTTTTTGTTTGTTTGTTTCTTCTGACAATCTTTCAATATAACTCACTCTTCCAACAAATAGAAATTTTTAAGATATAACTGCTTTGTTAGAGATTTAAAAGGGACTGACCCCTGACATCTTCATGAAATGAATTGAGACTAAAAAGTGGAAATACATCAGTGGTGACCTGGCATGGATGTATTGGATTTGGAGACCACTGAATACCGCATGAACGAAGGAGAACAGAGAGAACCCAGCGGGGAGGTGCTTATGTTCACTCTGCTTCGCACAGTATTGGCCACACAACCCAAAATACTCTAGCTCCGTGGCCTCTGCTACTCAGGGCTGAGCTAAGATTCTTAGAAAGACCATACGTTTTTGGTTTTATTCTCTTAGTATAGTTGGCACACAGTTTGCATTAGTTTCAGGTGTACAACATAGTGATTCAGTGTCTCCATACAGTGTGCTACCATCTGTCACCATACTATGTCATTATGGTATCATTGACTATTTTCCTATGCTGTGCCTTTTATCTCAATGACTTCTTCACTTCAAAGCCTTCAAAGCCTTAATCTTTTAGACAAGACTCTAAAAAATTATATTTAACTTCTAAACTGATAAAACATTAAAGGCATTTCCCAAGGTGTAATATAAGCTGTACGATCTACAAAATGATTCTATTTATTTGTCCATTTCACAATTTTAGTCCACTCTCACCCCTCCCAAAGCATCTGAGCTCATCCTTCAGGTAGCAGAAGGGGCTGTCCCTTGAGGAGAGTTAGTCTCTTAGGTGTCATTGTAGGAACATATGGCTGTGGAGAGGAGAATTCAGGGCTGGGAGCATGATTAAGATTTGCTCACATGGAAGCCATTCAATGCCTTGCTGTTGGTTTAGGTTCCCAGAGTGATTGGTCTCCCCTTTACAGCACTATGATAGATGTCTTGTGTTGTAATTACAAGACATACCACCCAAGTGGAGTATGGATGATCAGTCTTTTTTTTCTATTTTTCTAGAAACAATTGATCATTCATATGTACAGGGCTATCAACTTTGGGCTTTGAAAAGGGCAGTATTGATTATCTAAGTCACACAGATGGTATGCTTCTTTACTATACATAAATATGAGTTCCTTTTGCGAGGCTACTGTGATTTCTCAGGGAAGGGGAAAGTAGTGATATTCATGTGAATTAAACAATGGGGATTTCAACTAAAACACACTTAGATTTAGTCAGAATTTTGCAACCAGCAGCCATACTTTAGATTAGCTAACCCACCCCCCTCTAATGTACATACATACAATTTACTTTACAAATGAGAAAACTGAGTCCCTGTCTGTGGACATCAGTAGATAAAACACCTGTGCTTGTATTATGGAACAACAAAAAGGCTACATGTCAAAATATGCACAACAATTCAATCTAGGTGGAAGATTTTGAATTATCGGGTGAATTTCTTCCTTCATATCTTTCTGTGTTTTCAGTGCTTCCTATAAAGCACATATATTACTTTTTCAGTTGAACAAATGGCTAGTTTTAAACCCACTGTGAATACCATGTCATTTGGCTAGAGTTATAAAATGGTGCACTTTGTCCCTAGTGACCTTCAAAGACCTCATTTTGGAAGAACCTGTTGAGTCCAGGCTGCAATTCGGACCTCTCTCCCTCTGGTCTTTGTGCATTAGTGACCAACTAGGGGGCTCTCTCTGCTTTGTCTCTCCCATGCCTTCCCTACACACTTAGAGTTTTTGGCCACTTCAGCCTCCGTTCTGAATGGCAGTTGGTGAAAGTGGACTACAAATCTATCTTCAGCCGGCACTGCACCAAGGAGGACTATCAGACCTGGCACCTGCTCAATCAGGTACACCAGAGGGCAAGGGCACACTGGCTTCTAGGGGGAGGGGCTACCACTGGCCCCATTTGCTCCTCTCTGGGCCTTCCTATTGGAGGTGGCAGGTAGCAAGCCATCCAAAGATAATAGTAGATTTGCGGGGAAGGGTTGGATTCCACACATCCAGGTCCAGTGTGGACAGATGGTATTTCAGGACCCTTTTGCACCCTGGGATCCCCATCTACCCATTGCAGTCACTGAGTTACCTAGGGGTGAGGTGATAATAATAAGCTGGGGCTTCAGCTCTACCTGTGGAGAAATAAGCCCGGACAGCCAGGAGACCTTCCAGTAGTTTCATCATCTCACCTTCCAGTCGGGAAGGTGAGAACATTTGTTAGGCCAGCCTCAATAAAAGTCCCTGAAGCACTGGAAACAAGACCACAGAGAAAGGGATGGGGGTGAGTAGCTCTAGAAATGGCAGATATTTGTTGCTATGCAACATGAGCAGACTTCTGCATTCTCATAACAATTGGGCTCATGTAAATTGTACCAGCTTCTCCTCTTTTTGCACTTGCTTGGGAATAATGACTGGGGCATGGGTGTTGATCAGAGAGAGGGAACTTCTGGGACCAGCTTCAATTTTACTCTGAAGGTGGGGTAAAAACTGTGCCCGAAGTAGGTTCTTTTCTACTAGAATTTATGCTGAGGTCATTTAGGTAATTTAGAGATCTGTGAGGATGGCTTGGAATCTTTGCATTCTCTCTGAAGGTAGAAAAGAAACAAGATGGGTGATGGGACTACTGATGGATGGCTCTATGATCTTCCTCTTGTGTGATAGTAAAAGATTGGCCCTTTTTCCCTTGAGATTCCTAAATGGTTACTGGGAAAGAGATTGCTACACAGTGACTAAAAGAGAATGAAAAGGCTGATGTTTCTTATAGAGAAGCTGGTTTATTTCATCGCCCTTATGTTTTTCTGCCTCTCTCACTATGGACTTTCTTTCCAAGGGAGAGCCCTGCGTCATGGGAGAAAGGAAAATATTCAAGAAACGCAAGCCTGGAGCTCAGTGTGCCCTGGGCCGAGACTCCTCAGGGACAGTGGTCTCAGAACCCTGTGTCTGTGCTGACTGGGACTTTGAATGGTGAGTCTTCTTGGCATCTCATTGTCAATTTCAGCCAGACATTAACTTGTTAGGGGATGGAGATGAACATGGAGCTAAGGGAGAAATTCATGACCCAAAGGTGGGAGGTGTGTTTGCTGGCCTGTGGATCTGATGGCTCCAGTTCCCGGGTCAGATAGGAAGTCCACATCCCCGGAAGGAGGATAGAAGGAGACATGCTGTTCTATCAGAGAAGCATGTCCAAGGAAACCTCCTCATTTTCATTTAGCAGCTCTGGGAAAGTACTGAAGCACTGACAGAGCTCGGAGAGCTGCTGCGGATAGCTACCTCCAGACACATTAGCTCAAACCGTGATTTTTCCATGGGAACTCTCTCTTTTCATCATTTTTTTCCCCTCTAATGACGGCCACAAAGAATAACTTTAAATCTCACCTATTAACCAATCATTCACAAATTTCCAAATATTTGCCTCCAGCTCTGACCTCACTGACCTCTAGGATGGAGAGATGTGTGTCCATGTTTGTACTCAGCCGCCATGTCCCCTGGAACTGCTAGTAGAGATTTCCAACTCAGTGTGGCCAAGGGGGGGCTCTTCCCGAACCTTTACTATTGGGAGCACTTTCTCAGCTCTTGTTTGGACTGGTTTTTCCAAACTCAATAAAACACCCGATTGCTCAATTCAAAATCCCAGGAGAGCTTCGTTTTTCCCTGACCCTCAGGTCTAGGCCATCTGCAAGTCCTTGTGAGTCTTTACCTCCAGAACACATCCATCCATTCATTCATTCATTCATTCATTCATTCATTTTCATTTATTTATTTACTTGTGAGAGAGTACGAGCAGGGGGAAGGGGTAGAAGGGACATGGAAAAGGAGAGAGACTCTCCAGCAGGCTCCCTGCTGAGTATGGAGTTTTGATCCCACAATTCTGAGATCATGACCTAAGCCAAAAGCAGGAGTCAGATAATTAACTGACTGAGCCCCCCCAGGGGCCCCTCCAGAACATATTCTAACCCAAAGCCCCTCCACCCATGTCTACCTCAACCTGGACACTGCAACAGTCTTTGGTCTCTCCATTTCCACCCTCCTTGCCCTAACACCTCTCCTCCTCACAGAAACTAAAATTAGACTGTAAAAACCCAAATCAGATATTATCACTCCTACACTTAAAACATTCCAGTGGCTTCCTCTCTTCCTTAAAATATCATGCCATCTTCCTTCCTTGCCTTGCTCCACTCTAGATGATTTGGCCTGCTATCATTATGCCTTAATTTCTTACTATTCTCCCCCTCATTCACCATTTTGCAGCCACATTACCATCTTCTTTCTGTATCTTAATTAATCCAGGCTCATTCCCAGCAGAGACAACAGCAACTGTAAGGATTTCCTCCAAATCTCAGCATGGCTAGTGCCTCTGGATAACTCAGATCTCGGCAAAAATATCAGCTTCTCAGAAATGCTTTCTGAGACCACCTGATCTCCCCTATACCCTGTCACTCTGACACCTCACCAGACTCCATGGTCTTAGTGTTAGTCATCATGTGGAGTAATCATGTTTTCTGATTGCTTTATTACCACCTGTCTTTCCATGACAAAATGCAAGTGCCATAAGGGTGGGGATACTAGACTTGCTTCAGCATCTCACCCATAGTAGATTAAATAGTTGCATTATGTTCCTAAATGTTGTTCCTTTTAGGAGAGTCAACAAATGTCCCGAGTCTGGGCTGGGTGATCCCATTGGTGATCCCGCTCTGATCCCAGCTGGGTGAATTCCTCCTGTACATCACAGTCAGAAGTTGAAGTTCAATCTGGATATTTCCATAACCCATTCCAGGTTAAAAGGCAAAGCTAAGGGCTTAGGCATCAGCATATAAACAAGGCAGGGCAGGAAAGAGTTGCATTTGGGCTTTTCTGGTGTTGAATAGCAGAAGTAAATCCAGGTGGGTGCAGAACAGCTGCCCCTGTCCAGCAACCTCATCCAGCCTGTTTCTGAAGCTTGCTTTGTGCTGGAAGTCATCTTTGGTTCCCCACTTTCCACCAGGACTATAACTGGTAACTGCAAGCCAGCTAGAGGACTATGGCGCTCGCTAACTACTCTTCATCCCTGAAATCATGCCTTGGAAATCTTAACCTCATTGAGAGTCATTCAAACGGGATACAGTAAATGGAATTTAATTCCAATGTTAGGGTCCTATCTGTAACACTTCTGACCCTTTGGAGACCGAGGATATTTTCACACTTGGGAAGACTAATTTTCTAATAATAATTTTCTAATTATTTTAGAATAATTAGAAAATAATAATTTTCAATTATTAACCATAATCCAGCAAAATTGTCATAGCAGTATATACAGTAGGCCCCTGAGAATTATGCTACGTGACATATAGATGTCAGCTTGAATATTCAGAATATGAATTTCAGTCTTCCTTGTGTCCCTGTGCAGACTGACCCCATGAAGACACACTGTCTTTGCATGCCACACTATGTTTTCTCCTGTGTCTCTCTGAGCTGTAATAGATCCTCACTTGCCATTGGGAAACCCCACAGTGGAGAAAGAAGAGTTGTAATATAGATATTTTTCTTTCAGTAATTCCATTAACATTTACTAATCTGGAAAAAAAAAATTCCCAGCTCTGATATTCAGTTTTGACCTTGGGAAATTTTCTTAATCTCTGTGATTTCACCTTCTTGGCCATAAAGTACAAATATAGATCATGCATCTCACTGGTTGCTTTGGAGGAATAATGTATTAATCTACATCATTAATGTAGGTAAGGCATTCATCCTAATAGTGTAAGCATCCATATGGTACCTGTTGTTGCTGCTGCTGTTGTTAATCTTGTACCGCAGAGTTAAGTGGTCTCCATGGTATTTTTAGCAAGTAAACCAGAGCTTATACATCCAAATGAGTCCTTCTACAAAGTAGTACTTTTTGGTGTAATCTATTCACTCATTATTGGCGGCATTGCTTAAAATATATCTGAGCCCTTCTTTGGGAACTGCTATCAGAATGCATCTGTGAGGAGTGCCTGGGTAACTCAGTCAGTTAAGTATCTGCCTTTGGTTCAGGTCATGATCCTGGGGTCCTGGGATCGAGTCCCACATTGGGCTCCTTGCTCAGTGGGGAGTCTGCTTCTCCCTCTCCCTCTGCCGCTTCCCCTGCTTGTGCTCTCTCTCTGTCAAATAAATAAATAAATTTTAAAAAATGCATCTGTGATTAAAGCAGGGAAAAATAAAAAGGCTTTGCAAAGTATTCTTTGATTCTCACACTTGCATTGGTAGAGGTATCACCTGAACCTAATGCTCTGTAATATCAGCATTGTTACTGTGGCATTTTAATGAGAAGAAAATGAACATCTGGAATGTAAATTACTTGGCTAAGATCACATAACTGAGGGAAATCTGGAGTTTGAATGCAAGTCTAGCTAAATCCTATGTTCTCTCCTATATATCATGCCATTTCTTAAGAACTCAAGCAAGTCTTTGTTATTAGAGTCACCTTATGTTTCAGAAGGAACAATTCTGCAAGTTTAATTATTCTGAAGTTAAAATTCATCCTCAGATGACTTAGGTTAACTGCTGTTGATACAGATTAATCTGGAATGTCCCATTAACTTTAACACAATTCCAGATAAAGTAGTTTAGACCATTGGCACTGGAATTATAATAGGTATACGGTGTTCAAGAAAACTTTATAGAATTTTTTGAGGGGGTGGTATTTGAAATATTATGTGGTCGTCTTTCTACTGTCAATTGTATCTCAAGAATATAGAAGACAGTATGGAGGTTCCTCAAAAAATTTTAAAAATAGAATTACTATATGATCCAATAATTTCACCACTGGATATATACCTGAAGAAAATAGATAGAAACACTAATTGAAAATATATATGCACCCCTATGTTTATTACAGCATTATTTACAATAGCCAAAATATAGAAGCAGCCCAAATATGACCATTGATAGCTGAATGGACAGAGAAGATAGAAAACATATCTATAGATAGATAGGGGATATTTATTTATAATGGAATATTATTCAGCCATAAAAAAGAATAAAATCTTGCCATTTGCAACAACATGGGTGGACCTAGAAGGTATAATGCTAAGTTCACTCATATGTGGAATCTAAGAAACAAAACAAATGAGCCAAAAAAAAAAGACAACCAGACTCTTAAAAATAGAGAAAAAACTGGTAGTTGCCAGAGGGGAGGTTGGTGGGGGGATGAATGAAATAGGTGATGGAAATTAAGAGTGCACTTATCTTGATGAGCACTGAGAATTGTATAGAATTGTTGAATAGAACAAATAGAACACTGTGTTAGTTATACTTGAATGATAATAATGAAAAAGAACCACTTGAGTCAGAGGTAGGATAAATAAACATACAAGACTTGAGGCAGGGTTAGCAGTCAGAATCTGAGAGCAAGAGCAAAAAATAATCATGTGACCTAAAAAGTATTTTTGCACTGCTTTTAGGTGTGGAAGAGACAGTTTCATTCCTGAAGTTTCTGTAGTCTTTCTGCAGTGGTTTTTATAGACAATAGAACTGAGTATTTGAGATTGTTTTGTTTTTAAGTGAATTTCAATAAGCATAGATGTTGATTTAAAAATACAATTTTTCCATCAAATATAGTTTGTCTCCAGTGTCCTTCCTGGAATCAGTGCATGGCAGCAATCTCATAGCCTTGTGTCTTCTCAGGGGTCTTTCCTACTAGGAAGTATTATTAGCTAAAGAATCTGAAAAGCCCAGCTCAGTAAGTATAAGTAATTATGATGCACATTCTACCTAGTTGTTTGCCTAAGCCAAATCAGGTCATGTTCATTTTATTGGTTCAGGCAACTTTTAAGTGTACGAGACAGCAGATCGAGGGAGTAACCTAGTTTAATCAGATTGGTGGAGGTGGGAGGAGGGGATGAGGAAGAAGGATTAAAGGTCTTGGTTTGGGTGGAAAAGTTAAGGAGTATAGCTTGGGATCCAGAAAGGGAGGGTATTTTCACCCTGTATCTTTCTTTTTTTTTGAAGAGGGAAGGTTTTATAGATTCTCAGAAGCGTTTATTTGTAGAATAATATGCACCCTTCCACCCAGAGTGCATGTCAGTAATAAGCATGAATTTTGCATAAATAGTGATGTTTCTGCTCAGTAGCTTCATGCTTATTGTAGAGAGCCACTTCCATTGTGGCACTGGTGAAGGACCAGGAATAAATCCTCCCTGAGAACTAGGTTTGTCAAGGACTAGCAGGTATTTAGAAAAAGGAGCTTACAGGTCCTGCTCTGAAGTCATATGATGCTCCTAGAAAGGAGTTCCCCTCTGAGAGAAGCAAATACCTTTGTTCAGCAAGAACCAGGTTGAAACCAGAAATTATGCCTAGTCATTCTTTTTTTCTTTTTCATCCAAGCACTCACTCGGCAGTAACTTTTACTGAATACCTACTATGCCCCAAGTCCTTTAGATGGATTATCTTACTTAATCTTCTCAACCAGCTTCGGGAAGGAGGGTCTGTTATTGTAGGCATTTTATAAATGAGGACATGGAGGCACAGAGAGGTTAAGTAACTCCTTCAAAATAATAATATTCTGAACCCAGAGTCCTAAGTCTTGGCGTTTCCTTCCATGGGCAGTATGTTTCCAGACCCACATAGTGAGTTTATCATGTGTTAATGGAGAAGAGAGGGAAGAGATAGGGGATGCTATAGAACATAAGTGCAGGTGTGTCTGAAACCCATTCAATAGTAAGTATTCTGCATATAGAGCACAATTATGTATATTTTTTTCTGTAGACTAGCATTGTAGAAAAGGCAAAGATGTATGAACCAGAGTTTCAAACTCAAAGAAAGCATAACAGCAAATAATAATATAACTAGGGACTAAATTCTATAATCCAGACCTATGCTGCCTAATGTAGTAGTCACCAGTCACATGTGATTATTTGCATTAAAATTAAATAAAATTAAACATTCAGTTCTTCAGTTGCACTAACCACATTCAGTATTTAGTAGTCACATGTGGCTAGTGGCTACCATATTGGATAGCATAGATGTAGAACAGATGGTTCTTTCAGACACCAGTGATTGTACCTGCAAGTCCCAGAAATGCTCAGAGCAAGGACTGTTGAAGACTGGAGTAATGATGGAAGCCTTCCTGTAGGCAGTGATGTGTAGACTTGCTGTCAAGTATAAGGAATAAGGGTAACACTTCAGAAAAAGCAGATCTATGAGACTATTGAGTAGAGGAATGAGTTGAGGATGAGCAGTTGTTGATGAGTAGATGGATGGGGGCGGATGACTAGGTTTGATAAGGAGAAATATCTGAGGGATGTTTATTGGGTTATTCAAAGAGTTTCTGAAATAGTTCTGACATAATCATCTTTCTCTATGCCTATATTTAGGCTTATGCCCTAGAGAAATACTGATGGTATTATTATTCCATTGTTTGTGCTGATGTTTTTGTTGGAGTTGCTCCAGTTTGTTGAGTGTTTACTCTGTACCTGCCAAAAACTTCTGTCTGCCCAGTCCCAAACCAACAGGTGATCCTGTCTCCTAAAATGAGACAGAAACACCTGTGGAGGAATGTTCCTGGAATCTCGACTGCCAAATGGGAGAAGGGATGGGGTGAAGGGGTCAGTGAAGCAGTGATAGGCCTATGCATGGTCTGAGAGTAGGACAGCCCCAGCACCTGGGCCAGCAGAGACCAGGACTTCTGGGCGGGCTCCAAGAGTCTCAGAATGTCATTCCTAGGGACCAGGTCCTCCCTGATTAAGTGAGTGCTCCATGAGATTGTACTAATGCTTTTTCGAGGGTCAGGAGTCTCCATTACCACCTCCATGTGCCATTGTCAGCTATGTACAATCTTGAACACGTCACTTCTCCTCTTTTGCTTCTCCCTTCCAATCTACCAACTAAGGATCGGACCCAAGGAATACGAGTGTTCCTTCCAGTTCTGATATGCAGAAGCTTTGTGATTTCTGAAGTTTATCTATTCCTTCTTTAGGTGGTCCAAGCCTTCTCCCACCATAGGATTTGAAGGACATTCATCTCCTGGAATTTGGACAAGTTTCCCCCTAAAACTTTAGAAGTTCTAAACCCTTTTATAGTCAAGAAAGATGCAGAGGTGACTTATTTCTGGAAGGAAACTGCTTATGTGTTTGCAGAAGCTGTGGCAGCCTACTTCCCTGAGGCAAATCAGACTTTCTGGCACATTCTTTCCAAATGTCACAATTCAACAGAAAAACACCTTTCCCCCAGGAAGTTGGAGCAGCAGCTGGAACTGCTCGTTTGTTGAAATCATGCAAACTCCAGAGCTGGGGGGTAGGTTGGGCAGTATGAGATTTTAATATACATTTAGCAGAAGTTAATGAAGAAGTCCACAGCTCAGGGGCAGCCAGTGATGTTTCTGTTAATGTTATTAAATATTAATGAGGTGCTTTTTCTCTTTGGGGCAAAACAGCATGCCTGATGTACCTTTTTTAATTACTGCATCACTAACAGGTAGCAAAGCTGAACAGGACTGCTAAAGATGGTTACGTTTAGGAAAGAGCATTAAGACATTTCTTCCCTTCCCAGAGCTGTTTAGGAGGACACCCTTCCTTCAAAGATTACTAATATTTTTTAGGGTTAGCAGAACATTCAATAGATTTAGCTCATAGAGCAATTGGGGAATTTTCTAGAAGCAGTGCAGATACACCACAGCCCAAATGTTTCTACAGATAAGCAGTGCTTAGAAATCAGATATTTGGTGCTGTGCTGGTAAATATTTAACTACCAGCTCCCTTGGAACAAATAAGTAAATAAGCCCTCATTAGTAGCATTTGCTGACTGTTATAAATATCCCCAAATGGGGCTGATTCCAAGCTACCAACGTAACATTAGTGATTACAGAATTGAAAAGAGATGTGCAGTAGCACAACATTATATAGTATTTCTACCACACAGGTACATGCATGTAAATACCCTTAGAAGCATAGGTAAAAGAATAATACATAATGTTTTATATGTAACAATATTTTTATTATAATAATAAATGCAGCAGAATCATGAGGCATCTGTTTTTACCTTTCAAATATAATTTATTTAATTAAAATTTGAAATAACTTAAATTTTTTTTAAGATTTTATTTATTTACCTATTTGAGAGAGAATTAGCATGAGAGGGGAGAGGGGTAGAGGGAGAAGGAGAAGCGCAGGGGTAGAGGTAGAGAGAGAAGTAGGCTCCCTGCTGAGCCAGGAGCCTGATATGGGATCATGACCAGAGCCAAAGGCAGACACTTAACCAACTGAGCCCCCAGACATTCCCCTCCCCTCCTTTTTTTAAAAAAAAACCTTTTATTTATTTGAGAGAGAGAAAGAGAGTGAGAAACAACATGAGAGAGGAGAGGGTCAGAGTGAAGTAACTTAAGTTTTTATAATGGCTATGTTTAACAACCATTAATGAGCTTGCAAAATTCCTGAAATTTTAAGCCAGTTCTCAGGAGCGGTTATAAGCTGCTACAAAGTGCACAGTGAACTTGAACTAGCCAGCTGGGAGATCTTCAATCATTGATCAGGAGGCATGGCAAAAGATTTGCTTGACAGACATGTCCCTTTCTCCTTTTCTTCCAGAATCATATAAACATGGCCATATCAGGGCCGGTCTGGAGTGCCACCTTTCTAGCTCAGACCTCTGTTGCGCACTTGAGATGCTTTCTGGAAGGTCACCTATGGGCTCACATCTGCCTGCAGAGATAGATCCAAAGCTGGGGGATAATTAATGTGATTACTTGTAAACATAATTGGAGTATTCATTCACTCAGTAAATATTTAGCATCTCCAACATCCTAAGTACTGGTCTAAACTCTTATATGGGCAAACAAAACAAACAGAGGTCTCTTCAATGTTTCCAACATGCTGTGGTCATAAAGATTTTGTCTAGGGAGTCAGGGGAGGCCTCCTCTGACCTAGATATTGAAGAAGGATACTTAGCCAAATACCAGACACAGACAAGGTAGAGTGCTTCAAGCCCATGCAGAAACAAAGAGGGTTGAAAAGTTGGCCTGGACGGCTCAGGTAGGAGTCTGGTGCAGAGGAAGATGGTGAGGAGGTAAGATGTGGTGATGCTGGGAGGACATTTTATATAATCTCATCAATCTGTTGGTGCTTCCTGACGGTACCGCTTCATACTGTATTATGTTCTGCTTCATGCTGTATGTCCTTTGGTTGGATTTGAGGCATGTTGTATCCCTCTTCCCAAAGACTCAAAGTCCTTGAGGGCAAAGATTATTGCACTTCTTTCCCAGGACAGTGCACATATTGAGTAATAAATAAACATGGAATTGAACTTGTATTCCTATTTCCTTTCCATTCCTACCCTAGTCATACACATAGACCAAAATTTGCCTCCCTTTCCATTGGGCTTTAATTAAATCTTGGCCCAAAGAACATTGGAACAGAAAGAGAAAGGAGGGGTAAGTCTGGAGAGAGTGACTTTCCTTGCTGTTTTATGTTTCGTTAACACTCAGTGGATCAATATTCAGATGTCCAGGTTGTTCTGCCTGGTCTGTGGGTTTCAGGAAACCCTTGGATGCTTAACTTAGAAGCATGAATTCTCCTGCCAACTGAAGCCACCCTCACTGACCTCTGGTTGGTTTCAAGAGCAATAATACTTACTTTATTACTTTTTTTCTACCATGACATTTATGCATCTGGGAGCCTTATGAAACTCCAAGAAGTAAGAAAACACCATTCACATTTCAAATGGGGGCCCTCCTCTCTACACTGGTCTATTGCTTCTTCATTTTGAAATGGGAGAGAAGGAGAGGGAATCATTCCTGACTTTCTTTTTTATTATAGCAAGGCTTTTATGAAAACGTGGAAAAGAAACACGGTTTTGTGTTGTTCTTATAGGGAAACAGGGGACCTGTGTTATATGTATTTGGGACTGTTTCAATGGATGTTTGTATTATAGAAATGCAAATGTATGTATTTGTTTGAGGAAGAATTTGTAGGAAAAATTAAAATAAAATCCATGAAATTAATTTTGGAATAACACCTGGGGAATCTTACCCAGAAAAGAATCTTGACTTTTAAAATCATCTTCTTGGTTGTCATTGTCACCTACTTCTATCAATAATTCCACAGTGATCCAGAGGATTCTTTTAAGCTTCTAGAATCCCTGATACCCAACTTTAGCCAGTGTACCTGTTAGAGGATATACATCCATACCTTTTTTAAACCTGGAATCTTCATTTGATAATGCGCTATGTCCTCTGCACGCTGGGTTTCCAATGATTGGGGATTATTTCTAAATATAAAACTCTGTTCACAAAGTCTGAATATTTGTTCTTGCCAGGAATATTTGAAAGAATGCATTGCAGCTTTTCGGATGGCTATAGGGAGGTATTTGTGTTTTGTGCACGTGTGGGAGGGTGTTTTATCATTTATGCACCTACACCAGTGTGTGATATTCATTTTCTGGACAGTGACTATGGCTATGAGAGGCACGGGGAGAGCCAGTGTGTCCCAGCTTTCTGGTACAACCCAGCATCCCCATCCAAGGACTGCAGCCTCGGTCAAAGCTACCTTAACAGCACTGGGTAAGTAGAACATCTGCAGAAACTCTACTCACTATTCTTCTGTTTCCCTAGGTTGGCATTAAAGGTAGTGTTTCTGTTAAAGCCAGCTGGAGCACAGCGAGTTTGTTTACAAAGGGCTTCTGGGGAAAGCTGAGGAGTTCTTGAGCTTTTTTGGAAATATCTGAAGAGATTTCTGATGACTAGGAAATACCTGAAGAGATTTCTGATGACTAGATTTCAATCCCTTTTTCCATTTGCCCATGACAGACCATAGCTCTGGTTAATGGTCAGGCCTTCTCTTCTGGAAAGAGATGCCACCTTATTTGGGGGGCACTGAGGGAAATAAATTAATACAAGTGGTAGGCACATATTACAGGGCTCTCCAGGGATGGATGGACTGAAGCTCTCCTTGGCTGGTGCTGGAAACTGAAAACTAAAAGTTCCAAAGTCTCATTCTAGGGCTTCCTGGAATAAGGTCAAGCCCCACACTGTAATTGTCCAATTATGTATGTGTTTCTCTCCCTGCTCACTTCCAATTACTCAAGTGCTTGAAAAAGTATTGCCTTAAAGACTTGGTTTCTTCCCTTCTCCTTTGCTAGAAGAGATTTGGAAAACGGATTGGTGGTCCAAGACAGCATTTTTCAAATTTTAATGTGCTATGAATCACCTGGTGATCTCGTTAAAATGTAGCTTCTGGTTTGGTAGATCTGGGGTGGGACTGAGGTTCTTCATTTCTGAGAAGCTCTCAGTAATGTTGTCATTGCTGTGCTGGGACTACTCTTTTGAGCAGCAGAGGACAAAGGTGTTCTGGACTCAAGTCTCAACTCTTCCAATCTTCTGCCCTTTCACATCAGTTACTCACTATCTTAGCACCTTTACCTTCTCTGGTCATAAAATATTTGTTGGTAGGTACTGTCTACTCAAGTGACGTCTACAGAGGGTTAAAAAAAAAAATGATGGAAGACATGCACTGAGTGGTGTAAGCTACTGAAAACCAAGAATTTTTAGCTCAATATTTGGTTCTAGGGGACAGTTGCTGGGGCTTGAGCTGTGGCTTAAGCACTTTTGATGTAATTTTATTGTAGGTTTCTGGTTCAGGAATTGAAGCTATTCACACTGCAGATCCATCAGCATGAGTGTAGAGAGATACAGTATCAGAAAACACAGTGCTATGAAGTTTGAGGAAGAGGAATAGGATGGGCACAAGTGATCAGCTAGGCCACCAAATTCCAAGCCAGAGTGTACCTTGGGTGGAATTAGAAGAGAATTGCATTACAACATCTCCTATGATCATGTGACATGTGTCGTTATACCCAACTTAAAGCAACTTAAGTATAACAGAACCCCAAATAGCCAACCAAATAAATCAGATGAAAAGGAAAGACAGTTTGTATTTTTTCAAAAGACTTACCACAAATATATACACTATCTCTAGGTTGCTTAAATGTTGACTTACGTTACAAGTTGTCAACCAGCTGGCCAGTTGAGGTTGAAGAGGGAGAGTAGAGGATATCTACTTTGCTTTAGGATATGGTACCCACCAAAATATCAGCCAGAAGTAAAAATTAAATATC
Source organism: Procyon lotor (assembly GCA_028646535.1). Lineage (NCBI taxonomy): Eukaryota > Metazoa > Chordata > Mammalia > Carnivora > Procyonidae > Procyon > Procyon lotor. The sequence goes on from CM053617.1 coordinate 50,658,361, forward strand.
TTGTAAATGACTAAAAGTCAACAAAAAAAATATGAGTTGATTACAGAAGTTTGATTATGTAGATTAGTGCTGACCAAAAGAACTATAATATGAGCCACGGATATAATTTAAAATTTTCTAGTAGCTACATTAAAAAAAAATTTTTAAAGGCAAAGTTGATTTTAATAGTATATTTTATTTAACCCAATATGTCCAAAATAGTATCATTTCAACATGCAAGACTAACCACATTTTAAGTGTTCAATAGCCACAGGTAGAAAGTGGTTAGCATATTGGACGGCACAGCTCTTGATCCATTATGAGCTCAGCTGGCAATTAAAAATAATGAGTATCTACAAGGGATATATTGTAATTCTATCTGAGGCAGTAACTACACACAACATTTGCTTACCATCCTCCTGAGATCTTTGGATGGAGATGTAGGTCTGGTAGTTCAGCAGTGTTTGGGGGGTGGGAAGTGAAGAAAGGACCAGGAAAAATACCAGGTATAGTGGAAGATAAATGTCATTCATAAAGGATTTTGTTTCATTTGCTTTCAACTGAAGGGCCATCAGAAGAAGGCAACAAGGATGGTTGGGTTAATTACTCCTGACATACAGGGTAAAAGAAGACGTGATATGATGACGGTGGTGGTGCGTTTATATTATGTCGTTTACCAGAAGGTTGATTGTATGTTGCCTTATAGATAGTGGAAATAATGTGTGTCCTAGGGGTCAGGACGGTAGATAAGCTGTTGGCTCAGATCAGTGGTCAAGTGACATGACATGGCATCACTATATGCAAAGAGGCCCTTGTCCTAAAAGGCCACAGTGCTTTGTTGGGAGGTTTCCCATGCTAACTTCTCTGAGCTAATTTGCCCTCAGCAGGCTTAAATAGGAGCTTCAGATGTGTGCTTCTGATCTGGCATTTGTGTTGAGTGGGAAGTGAAATATTAGCAAGGAGAGAAAAGATGTTGTAAAATAGCCCAGTGGTTCCAGAGCCAGGACTAGTAGGTACAAAAGGATGGGTTAATGTCATTGGGGTAGAGGGAAGGCAGGAAGAGGCTTCCTGATGAATCAGAGTGAGGAGTCTGATCTCCTAGCTACCTTGAGCTACAGAGAGAACTGGAGATGGCCAGAGGTAAGTACGAACAAGGCCTCCCTCACAGAAAGGAACACCTGCTTTTCTTGCTCTGCTAGTCCAGTGGCTTTGCTTCCTTCCATCTTACATGTGAGTCAGACATTGATTTTTTTCTTGGCTGGTTTAGACACTGATCTGATCCGTGGCTCACCAGGTAGGATCAATAATAATGTTTAAAGAGCTGCTCGTCCTCAGATGGAGGGATAGCAGTTCCTCAGCTTTGTTCTTTGAGACTCAGTTGTTAGGAGCAGCTATGTGAAACATCATTCACTCTGGCTTTCTTGCACTCTTTTCCTAACCTGTACATGTGTACACATGCACACATGCACACACACACTTACCCCATGCCACCGACAACTGTCAATACTCCTCAGGTACCGGCGGATTGTGTCCAACAACTGCACGGATGGGCTAAGGGAGAAGTACACGGCCAAGGCCCAGATGTGTCCTGGAAAAGCCCCTCGTGGCCTCCACGTGGTGACAACTGACGGACGCCTGGTGGCAGAGCAGGGGCATAACGCGACCTTCATCATCCTCATGGAGGAGGTTGGTGTTGTTCTTGATCTCTGAGGTCATAGCTTACTGTTCCCAGAGAGGGAAGAAAAAAAAATGTGTCCCAGATCTGTGACTCTAGTCCCAGAGTCAATGGTGAGAAGACACAAAGGGTAAAAGAAGGCTTAGATATTCAGGGACCCTCTTCCCTTCATCCCACACCATGGACCCAGGCCCACTTGTCTCTGGGAGGTCCACTTGTCTCTGGGAGAGGCAGATCTGAATATATTCTTTGAGGTCCTCCCTAAGGGTCTGCTTTGTTGAAGGAATATTTATCACCAGAGGACCATATACTCTAAACTCTGCAGAAGAAGGGAATTCATATTTTTTTTTTTCTGTTGCCCGCAGGAGCCTCTTTTGCTTTATTCTAACCCTTAAACCCCCCTGATTAAAAAAGCCCATGGAGCTTTCAAAGGGTCTTGAAAGTATGAGTGTGAGTGTGGGGGAAGATTATTGCCATCCTTTAAACTTATTTGTATAGAGAACGTCACATTAGTTGCTTTTCCATCAGCTAGTTGCTCCATTATTTCACTTTTTTGTGTCTTTTGCAATCGGGGCAGTAAAATCAGCCTGCATTCATTCATTCCAGGATGGAAATAGCTCTGTGTATGCTTCTTGCTCCCTATATGAGCTATTTCATCTCTTTCCCAAACCAGGGAGCTTTTCAGGCACTCCTTGCTGAGGTGGTGGGGCAAGAAAGCTTGCCTGATTTACAAAGCCCTCTAAATTTGTATGCAAATTGCTCTGTGCTCTTCAGATCTTGGAAAGAGACCAAAGCAGGCCAGGAGTTTTTTTCCCAAATGTGAATACTTTAGAAGCCTTTAAAGTCTGGCCCATACTGAACAGGACGGTGAAGGTTCCTTATCCTGGGTTGACAGATTCTTCAGCCGTCACCCACACTGGGTGCTTGAATTAAAGGATTTTAAGATTCAGAGGAGGTCATTATCACGTTTCCACTAGGGAGTTTCCAGGACCAGCATTATAAAAACCTTCTCTTGAATGGATGTGAAGAGCCATGATCTTATCCATTTGAATTGCCTCCAGTTCATTTCCACTTCAATTTATATTCATAAACTCAAGGGTAGTCAACATTGTGCAGGGGGCAAGGGAGCACGTATCAATATTTCACTCACATCTGGGTTGCCATGGGGGAAGAGGCAGAACATGAAACTGTGATCAGTGCACATTCACTGGACAGAAGGATTGGCTCATAATTCCAAAATGATGTATATCCCTTTTTATTCTATCAACCATCTTTGTAAATAGGGAGAGATGATTCTTCTCTTTTACCTAGGATTCTTAGTTTTGTGGTCAGGTTCAATTGCATTTATCTAAAGTTGGTGACCTAGTATAGTGGGAGGAGGAACAAGGAAGTGTGGTGTTCAACATCACCTCTTATGAAGCCAAGTATTAGCTTGGGATGATAAGATGCGCTCATCTGAACCCTTGCCCTCACACCACCGGGTAGCACCCAGGGGCGGGGCGGGGCGTGTGGGGTCTTGGCCTTCCAAGAAGCAGAGCTGTCGGTGAGCTGTGATGGTGGAAAAGGCTTCAGGGAAGAGCTTAGGCAGGTTTAGGGAAATCTAAGGTCAACAGAGCACAGATGTAATTTTGACTAGTAAGCAGGATTCATGTCTAGACTGGGAATAACCATCCTATCTCATAGAGTTATTTTGAAAGTGTTGTATAGAGTATGTGTTAAGTGATTAGCATAATGCTTAGAACATAATAATAAATCTTAAAACATGAAACAATTATAATTATAGCAATGTCGTTGAGAGCATCAGTATTGAAACCAGACTGCCTGGGTTCAAAACTTGGGTCTTCTACTACTAGCTGTGTGACTTGGGTCTACTTACTTAATTTCTTTTTGACTCCATTTGTAAAATGGGGAAGTAATGCTTTTTGCATTATAAAGTTGTGAGATTAATTACTTGGAACTGGAAAGAAATTTCATAAGTGTTAGCTGTTACTATTATTGCTATTGTTACTATTTTGACACAGGAGAGGAATGATTCAACCAAGTGTGTGAGGGAGCCAGGAAATGCCTCGGCCTTCCCACTCCAGAGCCCCCTAGAAGCTTTGTGCTATCCTGTAGTGCCCGTTCAACCAGCTCAGACTGCCCCAAACTTTGGTATGCGGGGGTAACAGGTCCATAGTACCTGCCCATAGTGCCCACTAGATATCAGACAAGGGTCTGATTGATGATTGTGTGGAGGGTGCTTCAGCCTCCTGGGAGAGGCTCTGGGTCCCCAAGAGGCAGATGTTGAAGGCACAGGACCAAGCATCCAATAGGAGTCAGACCTGACCATGTGAATGAGCCCTGGCCAACTGCTGTTCCTCCCATTCAGGGTGATCTCCAAAGGACAAACATCCAGCTTGACTTTGGGGATGGAATTGCGGTGTCCTATGCTAACTTCAGCCCCATCGAGGATGGCATCAAGCATGTGTACAAAAGTGCAGGGATCTTCCAGGTGACAGCCTATGCAGAGAACAGCCTGGGCTCGGACACCGCTGTCCTCTTCCTGCATGTGGTTTGTAAGTAGCCTGAACCATCTCCTTTCTTATACTCCTTCTGGTTGACAACTCCCACTGTCCACAGACCTCTGGGATGCGGAGCTGAGACTAGATTTGGTGTGACTACTACACCAAGTAATGACCCAGATTGAAAGACTGAGATGTGTGCTCATCCGTGTTTCAGTTTTCTGATACTGAAGTAGATTATTTCGCAAGTTGGGATAACATTCCCAACTGGCCCCTTCTTTTCAGTTCCACTATGTTCTGATGGAAGTGTATGCATGCAGACACACATTCAGGTCAAAGTCCCTTCCCTTTGCTTTGGAGACTCATAAGGATCTAGGAAGAAGAAACTCATCTGGTTCATGGCCACAAGTTCACTTTCAAGCTGTTATGAGTGAAGGCAGCCCAAATCACAGGAAGTTTCTAATCTCTATTGGAAGAGCCAAAGAAGGATTAAAGAGACACATTTAGATTTTTTTAAATGTAGTACTGAACACACAAAAGAACTTAATTCTTACATATAAGGTTAGTGCAAGTTCATTCCTGTTATGAACAATTCTAAAGACTCTCCAATTTTTTTGTTGCTGTTCTAGAATATATTTCACTGCTATTGACTGTTGCTTGGCACAAACCAAACAACAGCTGAAGTTCCAAATTACTTTGTCCGGGATACATTTTTTGTACCTGCTATCCTGGGACTTAAATCATGTAAACTAAAAATTAAATAGTATGATTTTAGAGCATTGGATCAAGACATATGCTTATGGGTCTGGTATTGATTTCCTATGCCTTTATCAGTGATATTCATGAGCCTAAGGTATTCCATAGTTCTAATTTATAAACCCCATGATGTTGTGGGAGTAATATGCTACTTATGGTGAAATGTATATTTAAAAGGGTCTAAGTGAATACAAGGAGTACCTCCAACTCAGTGATGACAAACTCCACTATATAAACAACCCATGTTTAAAAGGTTTCTGGAAAACTGTGAAGTACCTAGTCTCCTGGCATTTTGATCCTAATAGTAGCACAAGGACAGTGAGAGGGGATGTGCATGGGAGGACACCCAGATTTAGATCAGTTCTATCCCTGAAGATGCCAGACTACACGGCCATGAGATAAATTATTTCTTCTGTGGGTCTTCTGAACTCCAACTTTAAAATGACTGTATTCTAACTGGTACTTTGCCTCATGGGGCTCTTATAACAGCAAGTAGGGAATATAAATAAAACACCCAGTTATGTACTAATTTATTCAACAAATGTCTGTTGCGTTCTTTATAAGGCGTTCTGCGAGAACCTGGGGAAGCAACAATAAAGACTTGGCCTGGGCCTGGCAGAGTTTGCAAGCTGGTGGGGTAGGGCAGGTGCAGCTCGAACTATGGGCCACACTCCACCAACTCTACTCATTTTGTGTCAGAAACACCTGTCAACGCAGGCGGGTAGTGTGCAAGGTATTCATAAGCCAGAGTTCAGAGCAACAGGACCTCTGTTTGAAATCTGATCAGATGCCTTTGTTAAACATATAATATTGGTCAACTTCCATACTCTTTATAAACTTCTGATTCCTCATCTTTAGTACTTAGGTTATAAGGAAGCTACGAGAATCAGATTGCATTATATCTATGGTTCGAGGGTCCCCAAGATCACCCCCTCGTGTTTCTTGCTTCACTAGAAGGACTCATAGGACTTAACATATAATCATATTCAGACTATGATTTATTTCAGGGGAAATAGCAAGATCAGTAAAGGGAAAAGGGCCATGGGGCAAAGTCTGGAGGAAACCAGTTATGACCTCCGGAGAGTCCTTCCCCCATTACACACAAGACATGTGTAATTCTTCTAGCAAGTAGTTCCAGCAACATGTGAGAAGGGCTATTTACCAGAGAAATTCCTTAGAGACTCAGTATCCATGTTTTATTTTGTTTTGCTTTTAAATTAATTAATTTCTTAATTTAAATTAATTAATTAAAATTCAATTAGCCAAGTTATAGTACATCATTAGTTTTTTGATATGCTATTCAGTGATTCATCATTTGAGTACAACACCCAGTGCTCATCATATCACATGCCCTCTTTAATGCCCATCATCCACTTACCCCATCCCCCTATCCACCTCCCTTTCCTCAATCCTGTTTGTTTTCCTGAGTCAAGAGTCTCAAATCATTTGTCTCTCTCTCTCTGATTTCTTCCCATTCAGTTTTCCCTCCCTTCCCCTATGGTCCTCTGCACTATTCCTTATATTCCACATATGAGTGAAACCATATGATAGTTGTTTTTCTCTGGTTGACTTATTTCACTTAGTGTAATACCCTCCAGTTCTACCCATGTTGATGTAAATGGTAGATATTCATCCTTTCTAATGGCTGAGTAATATTCCATTGTATATATGACCCACATCTTCTTTATTCATTCATCCATTGAAGGACATCTTGGCTTCTTCCACAGTTTGGCTGTTGTGAATATTGCTGCTATGAACATTTGGGTACATGTGTCCCTTCTGTTCTCTACTTCTGTATCTTTGGGGTCAATACCCAGTAGTGCAATTGCTAGGTCATAGGGTACCCATGGTTTTTATTGGGAACGAGTCAAGTAGGCATCCTCTGCCAAGTATCTGCCAGAATTCCAGACATCCCAAGGAAAATTCGTATTTAGAGTTAACCATATTGTTGGCATAAACAGTCTAGGCATAGTGAACCACTCTCATCAGTTAAGTGTTGACTGGAAACACCCTCCAAGCCAAGTTTCCAAATGCTAGAAAAGACCAGTCTTGCATACAAGACTTTCTAAGGATGACAATTTCAGGTCTATGTTAACATTTTCCTGCACAGAATACAAAATGCCACTTACCACCCAGCTTGGCTCATGATGAATGTGGCCTGTTATAGCAATTACTAAATACTACCCACTAACTTTATGCCTGACACTTCCACTGCATTTAAAAATGAAGACAAAGAGAGAAAATTTACTTTCCTCTATCCCAACCACCTTCCCCACCCATATTCCTAATTCCACCAATAGTGAACCTGCCTGAGGGGTGTAAAGACCAGTGTATCTTAGTGGCAAAAAATACAAAAGCTAGGAACCAATTTATACTGCGAGGTATGCACATAAAGGAGGAAATGTTCCTTGAAACTTTTATCATGCTCATAATTCCCTCCACATCAATCATGGCTGCATTTACCAGACAGTTATTATAGTGGAAACTGCTCTTGGCCTCACCTTGGTCCATTAGCTAACAAAAGTAGTTGTTAGCCACCCATAATAACCAATCTCACACAGATTATTAGATTTTTATCAAAAAGAGCACTTTTTAACAGGATTTTAGGCATTTGCTGTGGTCTCTCCTGAATCCCTTCAGCTCTCTTCTCCCTGGTCTATGGTGTGTCCATCCCTAGGTTGAAGCCTGGCTCAGGTCCTTGCCCTAAAAAGCTGTTACATGTTGTTCCTTGAGATTCCGTTTAGCCAAACATGCTTATCTTAAAGCTGGAATAAATGTGTGCCAATTCATGGAAGCCATATCCCTTTGTTTGGCATGAGTTTAGGGAGAAGGAGATCTCCTTTTATCTTTTTGGGCATAGGTTCCTGACAGTGTGTGGCTGGGCCAAGGCCCCTGAGTGACAGAAAGCCAAGAAGAATTTCCAGGGCCACAAGCCATTAGGAGTATCATCACTTATCTGTGGAAGGCCCAGCGTTCTCAAGAGCTGGCAGGGGAATGAGCTTCATGCATTTTGAGGGAGAGAAATAACAGGAGCATCGACTTTAAGGGTAAAGGGCCCTTTTCCCTGAAGGGGAGGAATGAGCTCTGCATCTGGACACCGAGAAAGACTCTGAGGTATTAGCGAAAGACACAGAGTTCTCGCCTCCCTGCCAGGACATGGTTGGCCAGGGACTCCTTCCTACTGTCTCATTCTCTTCCCCACGGATCAGTAAAATATGAACAACAAAGAAAGATAAATCACTTAAAGATATCATACAAAAATAATTGAACAAACTGAACAATTAATCTTATAACACTGAAAAAATAAAATAAACCTATTTGGGGGAAAAAATAAAAAAATAAAAATAAAAATAAAAAAGAAGAAAGAAGAAAGAAAAGAATCAACCCTTCAGCCAGATGTGTTTCCGAAGCAACAAGGTTGAAATCATTTGCTAGAAGAAATCATTTGCTGGGAGAAACCTTCAGGGTCATGTGTGGTCAGGTCAGAGGGATATAGGCAGAGGTTATTCTCAGGTCGTAAATACACAGATTCTCAAGCACTTGTTGCTTTTTCTGGAAAATACAGTGTGGACAGGGCCAAGCTGACCAGGCTGCTTCCTTCACTTAAACATCAGTCTTTGTCCCAATATATCCCCTAACATAAATTTACCTACAACACAATGAGACTCAGACAAGCTCGCACTGTCTTAAAGAGACTTCTAGCCAATAATACACAGAGATGGTGATAGGTGGTGATGGTGATGATAGAAATAGTGACAACCCAAAACGAATGCTATAGTACTTTTAACATCTGCACATCCTAGCCCTATGTTGTTATTCCTATAAGGAAGGCAGGGGATGCGGTAATGGGCTATGTAGTGTCACGGCTATGGAAGATAGAGTAAAAAATCACACAGCTAAATTTAAAGCAGACCAGAAATGAGAAGAAGCCATCTGTTGTCTTCCCTTTAAACTGAGCTGTCCCCAAAGTGACCCATTATGTAAATAGTGAAGGCTGAGTGGTCAGGAATGTGTCCCACCTGTGAGAAGAACTCAGGGCCCCCAGGCTCAGGAGACATGCGAACTGCAGTCTTGACCTTTAGCCACATTCGCGCATCAGCACTATCATAATGGAAACTAGGAAACTATGTGCTAGCTAGCAGCGTGTGAACAGCTAATTAGAATACTTTAATTGGATTTGGTTAAGTAGGAGGGATATAAGAAAAGTAAAGAAGGAAGGAAAAGAGAGAAAAAAGAAAGGAGGGGAGAAAGGAAAAGGAAAAAATCCCCCAAAGTTGAAAATTAGCATCCCCATCCCAGAGTGTGATACTGACGCATTAATATTACCCATCAGCATTTTCTTTCCTCTTCTCATTTTATTTTGGAAATGAGTTAAATAGCAGTCCTCCCTTATTATGGGTAGGATATGTTCATGTATGTTCTCTTGCTGCTTATATCGGTTCTGTGGGGGAAAAGGAGAGAGATTTGGTCACCCTTTTGCAAGCAGCTTTTTATTCTTTGGGAACATGACCTTTGTTTCTTCTTTGATTTAGGGAGATAAACATTCTCCTTTTTGTAAAACAGCCTTGCCAGCTTCTGAATGACACCCACCGAGTATTGCAGATGACAGGCACAATGGCGGATTGTTGAAGAGGATGGAACCAATTAACAATCAAGGATAATGGAAGAGCCCTCCACACAATGCACTGACCCCACATCACAATACAGGCTAATTGTCAGAAATGAAAGAGACTGCTGTTTATCTTCCTATTTATTGGCTAAGTGTCTAGTCAACTAGCTTTGTCCTTGGATTGGAGGTTCATACGCATTCGTGGTTGGACATATCAGATGTAAATGAATTTCAGATGTCACTCAAAAAGTCTGAAGCCTGATTTGAGTTCCCTATTATACAAGGTGATTTGTTTCAAGTGTGTGCACGCGCACGTGTGCGCACACACACACACACACACTCTTCAACATTTGTGAGTTTGTGATCCTTGTTTTATTATAGTTTATGGTAATAGAGGTTAAGATTAAGAATCTGGGAGTATGATAAACTTTTTTTATTCTAGGAACAGAAACACTGACATTGTTTCCCATGTTCCCCCAGGTCCCGTGGAGCATGTTCATCTCCGAGTGCCATTTGTCGCCATAAGAAATAAGGAGGTCAACATCAGTGCAGTTGTGTGGCCCAGTCAACTGGGGACCCTTACCTATTTCTGGTGGTTCGGCAATAGCACAAAGGTTCGGCCCTTTCTGATCCATGTCTGAATAGATCTATACTGAATTCTCCTGGGCTCCAGCTGCTATGTTGATGTTGGGGCCACCGGGGATTGGAGTAATAGGGATACTTAGTGAAGCTACGAATGCACATAGTTGAAAACCACATTCGTCTCTCTACCAGGTTCATTATTATAATAGGGAAAATTCAAACAATCCTAAGAAAGAAGGAGCTCTACAAACTTGCTTTATTTTTAAAACTTCATTTGCCCTATTTTTTTTAATCCTGGGCTTTCCATCCACAAGATATATAATGTTAAGGGAGTCACTTAGCATCTCTGAGACCCCGTGACTCCATCAGGAAATGTGAATTCTCTAAATGCAGGGCTATGAAAATTAAATGGGGTAATACATGTAAAGAACCCTTCTCCAAGACCTACTAGGTGATCTACAAAGGCCAAGGTTCATTTTAAGAATGTCGGGATGCTGACAAGACTCTAAGAAGGAAATTCAGTGGGCCAGACTCTAAACTTGGCACATCCTCCTTATTCCCAGCTACTGGCGATGGTGACATTTGTGTCAACAATGACCATGCTTATATAAAAGCAGTTGGAAACAATTAGGCTGAGAGTTCCTAAATGTAATGGCTTAATGTTTTTCTCTACTCCTGATTTTGTCTTTACATTTTCCTTGTCCATTCTTGATGTGATTGGCATTGCTCGACCTAGAGAGACTTTTCATTTTTTTAAAAGACTTTATTTATTTATTTATTTATTTATTTATTTATTTATTTATTTATTTATTTGAGAGTACATGGTACATGCAGGAGAGGAACAGAGGGAGGGGACAAGCGGACTTGGTGAATGTGGAGCCCGACATAGGGCTTGAATCTCACGACCCTGAGATCATGACTTGAGCTGAAATCAAGAGTCAGATGATTAACCAACCAAGCCATCTTATCCCAAGTTCTTTCATTCTTAAAAAGTAATTTAAGAAATATATCATGTCAGACTTGGAAATGCTGGACATCTCAAGAAAGAGGAAATAAATATTCAGTTCTGGTACAGTAATTCCTTTGAAAAAGGAATGAACAATAATGGTTTTGTTCATTTCGAGATGACCGAAAAGAACTTCAGACCCTGCATGGTAGGAGTGGGAGAAGATTCACCCCTGCTCTTTCTTAAGGAGGCAGCATGATATGGTCCTTGATATGATAGGATATGATATGGATTGATATGATATGTACCTTGGAGTCACAGAGACGCTGCTGGCTGTGTGAACTTGAGGAAGTCATTTGACCTAAAATTTAATTCACTCAACACAAACTGGAGTGAATGATGCCTATATCATCTTGACTATTGTGAAAGCTAAGTGAGATACTATGTAACTCCCTGACACACACAAGGTACTCACTAGATGGATGCTTTTAATTTTGATATAAAACCTGGGAGTTAGGATGGGTTGAAAAAAGAACTACACTTTCCTGTTTGCATTGTTCATACTGTATACTTTCAAGTCAGTTTCTTAGTATAGGTTATAGTGCTTTTGCATTTCTGGACTTACTGTTCACCAGGACAAGAAATGCAGAGGTTGGTTATTAAGATCCCCATTTGGTACCTTCGAGAAGTAAAGCTCCCTGTGTGAGATGAGCATCCCAAGTGCATGAGATGAGCATCCCAAGTGCAAACATCTGGTGAATTGTAGGTCTCCTAAGTCCCTGCTACCATTCTCTACCCCTAGTCCCAGGATACTTTAGCTGCATCACTCTGTCTTCTAGAGGTTACAGACCCTAAAATCTTAGTTCAATCACCAGCAGGCATACATGGTGAATGAGAAAGAGAAAATCATTTGGGAAGAGAAAATTAGAACTAGAGAATTTTAAGTTCATTTCTCTGCTGAGAAATTTTGGCTGTCCAGCCAGGGAATTCATTTCTGTTAGTGTTCATTTACCTGGTGATCTTTACTGAGGCTTTTCTGCACAAGGAGGGTAGTCCTTGGCCATTGTCAAAACAGTGATTTACTCAGAAACCCCAAGGAGCCATTAACATACCATTTCTCTACAGTGCCATTTTTCCCCTTTTCTTTGAGTATTATAAGATCTGAATTTTAAGATGCTGACTAGATTAGTCTCTTCGATAAATAAACACAGAAGTGGATAAAGTGACTGCAGAGTCAAGTTTCTATTTCTCTAATGATTATCTGTGTTCACTTGAACAAATCACCTGGTTTAAATCTCAGTGCTTTTTCTTTGTGTAGAGACAGGATACTAATGTCGAATCCACGAACATCACTGACTTATTATTTGAAATATCTATCTAGCTAATCTATATTATGCCATATTAAAAGAGGAAATTTTAAATTAAAGAATGGCATTATAGTTTGGTTTGGTTTGGTTTGGTGATTACCTGATGTATTCCTTCAGTTAGGAATTTCCATCTATGAGCTTGAGCATGAAGTGTTGTGCAAATACCCAGCATAGAGTAGTTTTGAAATAGGATAAATCTGGATTGCCATCCAGACTGAGATTCCTTTTTGCATATACCTTTAATCAAATCGTGTAATTTTTCTGAACCTCAGTTTTGGTCATTATAATGCCAGAATAATAATAGCAGTAACTATTAGTAACTAACAGTAAGCAAATAGTAATTAGGAATAGTAAGTATTAGTAACTTAGATGTGCTTAGAATCTAAGCACTTGAAAATATCAGTCACCATTGGGCTCATCAGTTGTGTCAATGGCATCTACCTCTCTGTGGTGTATCTGACTTGGTTCTATAGATTTCTCTCCCACCTCTAAGAATGGTTATTTGGTTCAGTTGAAAGAGGTTTATTTTCAGTGTTCTTTGCCAGCACCATACCAGATACACGTCTAAGTGACTTCATTGCCCAATAACTGGTGCAATGAGCACCATATTTGACTGGCAAATTAATGAGTGTCTTTGAGTGTTCTGGTGAGCTCTCTGATTTTGGAGCTATTTTAGTTCCCTTTGACTAGCAAACCTACTTCTGCTTTGTAGGAGACTCTGTACACATTATTTAATTTAATCATCAGGGCATTACTAATGGAGAAATTATCCTATTTTTCAGAGAAAATACTTAGGCTAATAACCTTGGAAAGTAATGTTTTATGTGAGAGAGAGAGAGTGAGTCTTGTGACTAAGAGAATTGGGCAGGTTCACCCAGATGATTGAATTAAACCAAGTTCACAAGAAGAATTAATTCACCCTGGCCTTTACATCTAGCCCTTCACTTGGTACTCTCCAGAATAAAGAAGCTCATACAACATTGTCCCTACCTTCAAGGAGATTATGGTCCAAATGAGAAGGCATGTTGGATACAAATGCAATGATGGTGAGCAAATGTGATGTATAAGTAAATACAAGAGAGCAGGCATTCCTAAAATTCAATAATAGTCTCACATACCAACAAACTTATCAGGGGAGGTGTGAAATTGCATCAGTATCTCTGTGGATCTTTTTCAAGAGCCCATATTTTGTGCTAGACATTGTGAGAAATACAAATCAGGGTAAATTCCATTTGTTTCCTTTAAGAAATAATCTATTTGAGAATCTGAACTTATATGGTGGTAGGAATGTAATGTTACTGGCCCCAGTAGGGCCAGTCAAGCAGCCTAGATGGTGATGGATGCACACTTTGCTGATCATGGAGTGAATCATGGATGAAGTTGGTCTTAACCTCACATTGACAAAACAGTCGAATTGAGGCAGAGGAGGGGAAAGAGATTTGTATGCAAAGGTAAGACATGGTTGTGTTCTGTGTAGAGATTCAGACAAAACAGAGGATTCATTTGTACAAAAATTTAGAGAAAAAACTAGAAGGTGGGGGGAGACACATAACAGGTGGCTTTGAACAGCATAAATGATGATTTTTGTTTGAAGTTCATATTTATGATGGGATGACAGAAGATAGAACCAGATTAATTGACAGTGATACTTTAGACTTTTGATGAGCTTTTGGATATGTCTGTGTGTGTGTGTATGTGAAGGTTTGAGGGGATTTTTTTCCCCTATGAATTTTCACATTGATCCCATATCCATAATGCATCTATAGATACCCTTTTGTTTTACTTCATTCTGGTTTTTATATATATTTCAGATTGTTTTACATAGTTCTAATCATAGTATATCTGCCATTATGTATCCTGCCTTTTTCACTTCATCTGGTAAATGCTTTTTTACATGTTAACTGTACAATTTGCTAAAGGCTTTAAGTAAGGCAAGCATAGTGATTGTATAGTCTGTCCCATTTGGGAATGGCAGCTTTTATCAAGGTATATATTTAAATTGTGGAAGTTTTATAATGTCCAATATTAACTTGACTTACAGCGTCTGGGAAACTGGTGTAGGCTGCATCCAAAGATTTCCCTAAAACTCCTTGTTCCATTAGTCAAGTGGAAATCTCATAACTAAATAGTCACTCCCGAGCTTTGTCGATATCTCTCTGGGCTCAGTGGATAATATATGACCTGTTGCACATAAGGGAGACTGTGGGCAGGGATGTAACCCACAACCTAGGCAGGGAATGAGGTATATTATTCCAAGGTATATTGTCTTACCGTGGGCTGGTCCTGCAGCTTGGACAAAGCACAGAGACAGAGAAGTCAATCAGCTGCCTGTAGGACTTGTCGAGCTCTGAAAGGCCAATTTGCTTGGATTAACAGAGGTCTGGCTTAATAAATGTGTCTGCTTGCCTAATAGATTTAGTAAATGAACCTTACAATACTTGATTTAATTTAGCATTACACCCTAGATATTGGTGGCCAAAAAGAATTCAGGAATCCTGTTGAGTGTTCCAGCTTTGCAAAGAAGGTGAAATCAGCCATGATGCCATATCAGTTGATGAAAAACAAAGGTGATTTGGAAAACAAAATTAGCTCCTGTCCCTTCCTTAGCATGGAAGCCTGTGGTCTGCCACCTGAGGATGATGTGTTCTCATTCAGCATTATTTACTGTGACTCAGAGCCCTGACTGGCTGATCGGATGGCACACTCCCTCCCACCATTGATGGCATCCCCTTTGTCTTGCCACCTGCACCCTTGTTTGGCTTCTGGATCTCCTAGGGAAGCAGCTAGAGGGAGAGAAGAACACATCTGCAGGGGCAAGAATTCCATTCCTCTCAAAAGAGATGCCTTTAGGGGTGCCTGGGTGGCTCATTTGGTTAAGTGTCTGACTCTTGATTTCAGCTCAGGTCAGGATCTGAGTTGTGAGATCAAGCTCTGCATTGGGCTTTATGCTCAGTGGGGCATCTGCTTGCAATTCTCTCTCTCCCTCTGCCCCTCCCCACCCCACTCTCTCTCTCTCTCAAATAAATAAATCTTTAAAAAAATCATGCCTTTGCCTGGAAGAGTACCAACTACCCAAGTCTAAGGCTATAAAAGTGTGTAAAGAAGGGGAGGCACATGGACCACCTAGAGCCGAAGAAGATGTCATGGAAGTAGTGATGGTTTCACAAAGAGATAACTGTTAAGGGAGAAAAATGCCTGGTGGTGAGAAGTGTGAAGACAACAGCAGGGATGGCAGGAAACCAAAATGGAATATAGCCATGGTCGGAGTCATTCATAGAATCAGGAAAAATAAAATCACATTGATTATTTCTTTCATGTTTCTGTCCCAAAATTTTATTATGGAAAACTTCAAACATACACTAAAGTTGAAATAATTTTACAGTGAACATCTGTATACCCACCATCTGTAGTCTGCCATTAACCTTTATTATTTTTGTCTTATCATATGTCTGGTTATCTGTTCTTCTGTCCCTCCATCAGTTAATCTTGATTTTTTCACTGATTTCAAATTTTAGACACCAATATACTTTGCCCTAAATGCTTCAGCTTGCAAATCATTAACTAGAGTTCAGTATTTCCTTACACTTTTTCCCCCTTGGCAGTATCAGTGATGAAATGCGTAAATCCAAAGTGTGCACTTTTTGAGTTTTGACAAAGGCATTCACGTGTAACCCAACTCTTGTCAAAATATATATACCAAAATATATATTACCATCACTCCAGAAAGTTTTCTCATTCCCTTTCTCAGCCAATACTCCCCTAATCCCCAAAATCAACCACTCTTTTTTTTTCTATCTTAGATTAGATTTGCCTGTTTCATATATATAATTATACCATATGAATTCTTTTATGTAAGGCTTCTTTCACTTCTTATAGTTTTGGGATTTATCCATATTGTATATATCATTTTTTTTTTAACTTTTGTGTTCATTGTATGGATATGCTATGGCTTGTTTATCCATTTTCCTGTTAATGAATTCCTGGGCTGTTTCCAGTTTGGGGCTATTACAAATAAGCTTCCATGAACATTTTTGTTTGTGGACATATGTTTTCTTTTCTCTCGACTAAATTTTTAAGACTGCAATTGCTAAGTCATAAAGTATAAAGTGGTACTTTTTTTGGAAAAATTATTGCAATTTCTTATAAAACTAAACTTTTTCCTAAGTTAACATCCCACCAAAAAACATATGAGAGTTCCAGTTGCTCTGCATCCTTAGTCATATTTTATATTATCATTTTTAAAGAAAATTTAGCTATTCTGTTGGATATATAGTGGTATCTCACTTTTATTCCAGAGATTATGACTAGGTAATGAAGCAAATGAAGGTCTCCTAACAGCTAAGATTGAATGGGTTGACCAGTAGGGACTAGAAAGTTTGCCATAAGATATTCATCAACCCTGTTTATTCTGAATCCTGAATAAGTGCTCAAAGCGCTTCCAACCCAGACCTTTCATTTAACAGATAAAGAACCGAGCCTCAAAATGGGAACTAACTTTGCCAAAGGTAACTTATTACAATAGCAACTAGATAAAGCCAGAATTTCAAGTCTTTCTTCTTATTATACTAGAAATGACAATTCTGTGGTACACGTTATTCCATTGCCATGCCAAAATTGGTATGCTGAACCCAACTTGACTTCAGCTTCCTTCTCAACACAGGACACTAAAACAGCCACTATCAGCCCATGGGAGTTGATGTTCATCATAGAACGTATTTAACTCATTCATTCAAATAATGAATGGACCCATTCATTATTTAATTTAGAAGGCCACAGCCTTGTGTGTACTGTCGCTGAGCCTTAAGAATACTTGAACTCTGGGGTCTGCCCTTAGTTAAATGAAAGAATGTTTCTCTTTATTTTTTTTCCACAATTTTATTTAAATTCCTGTTAGTGAACATGTAGTGTGATATTGATTTTAGGAGTAGAACTTACTGATTCATCCCTTATATTTAACACCCAGTGCTCAACACAAGTGCCTTCCTTTCTATACTCACTTCTTTCATATGGCAAACAGAGAAGAAGATATTTCACATGCTTATGGCAGTATCTCTCCTTTTGCCCAACTCCAGCTGTCAGCCTGGTCATAAAATAAGGGAACTTCAGAATTTTATTTTATTTTTTAAAATTTTTATTTAAATTCCAGTTCGTTAACAAACAGTGTAATATTAGTGTCAAGTGTACAATACAGTGATTTAACACTTCCATACATTACCTGGTGCTCATCACAGGAAGTGCACTCCTTTATCCCCATCACCTATTTTACCCAACCCTCCAGCCATCCCCTACCCCCTACCTTACTCCCTGCTGGTAACCATCAGTTGGTGCTCTGTAGTTAAGAGTCTGTCTTGGTTTACCTCTCTCTCTCTTTTCTCCCCTTTGTTCATTTGCTTTGTTTCTTAAATTCCACATATGAATGAAATCATATGTATTTGTCTGTCTCTGACTGACTTATTTCACTTGGCATAATACTTGTGGTGCAACCGTAGCCTGTCTGACTCTAGAATTTTAAAGCAGAAGAAATCAAATTATATTTCAGAGGCCCAGCTGGAAATTCTGAGTTAGAAAGCAATTCTAGTCTTGCAGCAGGGACGCTGTCTGAGAGCCACACCTGTGAGGCTCTGCAGGGCTCTGACACATCTAGATCGTGTTCAGTCAGGAGAGCCCAAGTGTGCTGTGTAAGTCTGGCCCACACCCACCTACTTTAAGAGCTGCTCTCTGCCTCCCCAGCTGGCTAACTTCTTGGTCTCCGTCCCATGGCTGTTATGACACACAAAGAGGAGAGGGAGTCTGCTCATCTATGCTTGCGACATCTCTTTGAGAGCTGCCTCAGAGCAGCTTCCTACTGTTGGGTCGTACCTTGCAGAACAGTAGGAACTTGGAAGGACACAGTCCTTAAGATGACCACTGAATAATGACTCTTCAACCTCGGGATCTGCATTCTTCTCTTCCAGAAGCACCGGCTTTTATTAAGGTCCTAATTCTCAGGAAAGTAATAGATTCTGTTTCTCTCTATCCTTGGGAAACCTGTATATGTTGTGATCAGGAAAATATAGCAGAAAACGAAAAAAGAATTCAAATGGTCACAGATATGTATGTTTATTATTTTCCAACCTATTTAAGATGTTAGAAATGCTTTGCAATGGAAAACACAGATATAATAAAGCAAAATGCCAGTGATTGGACCATGCATCCAACTAACATACATATTCTACTACATGAAAGTAATATGCCAAGGATGGGTGATACAGAAGTAAATAAAATGTGACCACCTCTCTGAAAGGTCTTACACTCCAATGGAATACAGGAGGAAATGCAAGTGTTTCCAATGGAATGCAAGGAAATGCAACAGAATATTGGAGGAGAAGAGAAATAAATGATCTATTCCCAGAGCCAGCTGGAATAGGTTACAAATGTTGCTTCTACTTTGCCCCAGGAGAAGGAAGAGGGTGACATGCAAAATCTAGAGTGTCCAGTCTTATCTTCATCTTTTGGGATTACATTTTACAGTGTATTTCAAGGAGATTAATACTCTTCCTGGATACTGGGTATAATCACAGTTTTTGGAAGCTACAAAGAGTCATTTTCTTTTTTCTTGTTTCAAGTTAGAATCCCTTGGGGACACACAAATACCATGCAGATTTGTGACAGTCTGAGATTTGTAAGAAAGGAACAAAATTTGATATCCTACAGAAGACTAAATGGGTATTTCTCCTTCTGTCTTTTAGCCCCTTATCACCTTGGACAGCAGCATTTCCTTCACATTCCTGGCTGAAGGCACCAACACTATCACTGTCCAGGTGGCTGCTGGAAATGCTCTTATCCAGGACACAAAAGACATTGCTGTGCATGGTAAGAAAACTGTTTTGTGATGCCCCCTCCTGCCCAACCAATCCCACCTGCCTACCCTCTTGGCAACCCCCAATGGCTTTGGAAATTCCCCAAACCAGGGGAAAATTATGTAGGTCAAGAAGAGACTTCCGAACATATTTTCTATCTTGTTCCTGAGTAGATACTGAGGCTGCAAAAGAAACTGGCACATATGGGCATAGATAAGCATCTATTATTCCCTAAGATGTATCTGCATCACATCCTGATGGGGTTCTCATTAGACAAGCACATATCATAAGTTGATGGATGCTAACCTAGAAAGACTATCATAGAAGCATCTAGATCTGATGTCCTGCTGAGGTATCTACAACATGTAGGCAGCTCCAACCCTTTGTGACCATGGGGACCAGTGATTTCAAAAGAGGAGTCATGGTTCACTGGCCTTGCAGAACTCATAGCTGAGTTACTGAGATGAAGTCCATATGACCGATTGTTGAAAAATTCTAACATCGTTGGCTGCAAAGGCTCAAGAATAAGGATATGAAGAACTAAGGATATGAAGGCAGAACTAGAAAGAAGAGTGGATAGTAAGACCACCATCCTGTTATCAATCCTGGAAAACCATTCCTAATTATTAAATTTATTTTAAATGAAATTTTACTTCCAACACCATCCCACACAAGCTCTCCCAGGCTCCTAAAGCTTGCCACCATACCTGGGGCTTTCTAAAAAGTTGTACTGAGGTATGGGATCCTCTGACGCAGAACATACTTCTTCAGCTTCAGTTCAGGTGAGCACCTTTTCCTGCATCTCTGCAGTCTACTCTGGCTCTCTCATCAGGCCCCTAGAGGACTTTTTTAAGCAAGCATTTTTACTGAAGTATAAATTTAATGCAGAAGAGTACACACATAACAAGTGTTTAGTTTCATGACCTACCACAAATTAAACAGACTTGTGGACCCACAACTGGGTTAAGAAAATGAACATTACCCACATTCTACACATAGAATTTTGATCTAGTCCCCTGAGATGGTTTCTAGGAGGAAGGTCAGAGGAACTAAGGGGAGGATACGTGTCAAGGCCCAATTCCAACCAAGCCCAGCTTGTTAATGTTTTATCATTGGCTCTGCATGATACCACCAACAATAGTAAATACCTTCTTGTTCGCGGTTTCATACTTACTTTTCATTCCAAATAATATTCTTTTACCAGAAGAAAGGCTTAAGATGCTAAGAATCCTACATGGTAGGAGCATAAATCCCCTTCCAGTCACCATGTCCCACCTTCTTTCAGAAGCCAAGAAACACAACAATAGGAAGGAATTATAGCTGAGGCCACATGGAAGAGTGGACCCTTTCCCTAAAGCACAATGATTACAGCATCTGCTAGTCTGCCAGCCCCACTCACTCACCCTCTGTCCTTGCAGAATATTTCCAGTCCCAACTCTTGTCATTCTCTCCAAACCTGGATTACCACAACCCTGACATTCCTGAGTGGAGGCAAGATATTGGCAATGTCATCAAGAGAGCTCTGGTTAAAGTAAGTTGGCTTTATCTTTGCTTACCTGTTAGTGTGTGAAGGAAAGAACCAAATGGTCTGATCCAGAATAAATTGTCATGGGTTCAAACCACCATTCTACAGTGATGTAAAGATTCTCTGTTAAAATAGAGATAAGAATGAGGAGGGTGAGGGAAGGATGGAGGGACGGGATAGACAGGAACCAGTGTTTGAGGAGAGGAATTGGCCCTGTCTTTATATCAAATTTTCCTAAGACGAGGTGGACCTCTTTAATGAACTAATGGAGGGAGCGCTTATTGAGTCTATACAAATCTTATCACTAAGATTGTTCTTTACCCACCAAGGGGGTTTCTTAACCAGGTATTCAGACTCACAATACCACCATTGGCTATACGTGACAATCCGAAGGCTACGGGCCAGAAAATAGAACATGCCATCAGGCTAGTAGAGTTCTAGAGTTAACTCAAAGTCAGATTGACCTTAGAGACCTTTGAAAGGGTTTTGTTAACCCATTGTTCAGAACGAGGCACTAGAACATAATGACAAATGCAACATGGATTTTCAAATGTAGAGATAAGTCTAGCATGTGACTAGCTCTATGGCAGAGGCATGGTCGCATTTCAAAAAAGCACAGAGAAAAGTATGATTCACTCTATCCAGAGAAATGCAGGCTTAGCATGTTATTCGTGATTCGTTAAATACTTGTGAGCTGTATTAGTAACCATATAGTACATTGGAGTGTACTGTATTAGTAACCATATAGTACATTATTAGCTTTTGATGTAGTGTTCCATGATTCATTGTTTGCAAATAACACCCAGCGCTCCATGCAATATGAGCCCTCAATACCCATCACTGGGCCAATGCATCCCCCCACCCCCTCCCTTTTAAAACCCTCAGTTTGTTTCCAGGAGTCCACAGTCTTTCGAAGTTCATCTCCCCCTCGGATTTCCCCCTCTTCATTTTTCCCTTCCTTCTCCTAATGTCCTCCATGCTATTCCTTATGTTCTACAAATAAGTGAAACTATATGATAATTGATTCTCTGATTGACTTATTTCACTTAGCATAATCTCCACCAGTCCCACCCATGTCGATGCAAAAGCTAGGTATTCATCCTTTGCCTGGGTATTCATCAGATGGCTGAGTAATATTCTATTGTGTATATGGACCACATCTTCTTTATCCATTTTTCTGTTGAAGGGCATCTCAGCTCTTTCCATAGTTTGGCTATTGTGGACATTCCTGCTATGAACATTGGGGTGCATATGGCCTTTCTTTTCATTGAATCTGTATCTTTGGGGTAAATACCCAGTAGTGCAATTGCTGGGTCATAGGGTAGCTCTATTTTTAATTTTTTGAGGAACCTCCACACTATTTTCCAAAGTGGCTGTACCAAGTTGCATTCCCATCAGCAGTGTAAGAGGGTTCCCCTTTCTCCACAGCCTCTTCAACACTTGTTGTTTCTTGTATTGTCAATTTTTGCCATTCTAACTGGTGTAAAGGGGTATCTCAATGTGGTTTTGATTTTAATTCCCCTGATGGCTAATAATTATGGACATTTTTTCATGTGTCTGTTAGCCATTTCTATTTCTTCTTTGGAGAAGTGTCTGTTCATGTCTTCTGCTCATTTTTTTACTTGATTATTTGTTTTTTGGGTGTTAAGTTTGAGAAGTTCTTTATAGATCTTGGATTTCAGCCCTTTGTAGTATCATTTGCAAATATCTTCAGTCATTCTGTGGGTTACCTCATTGTTTTGTTGACTGTTTCCTTTGCTGGGCAGAACCTTTTTATCTTGATGAAGTCCCAAAAGTTCATTTTTACTTTTGTTTCCTTTGCCTTTGGAGACGTGTCTTGAAAGAAGTTGCTGTGGCTGATGTCGAAGAGGTTACTGCCTTTGTTCTCCTCTAGGATTTTGATGGATTCCTGTCTCACACTGAGGTCTCTCATCCATTTAGTTTATCTTTGTGTATAATATAAGAGAATGGTCGATTCTTATTCTTCTACATATAGCTGTCCAATTTTCCCAGCACCATTTATTGAAGAGACTGTCTTTTCCACTGGATATTTTTTCCAAAGATTATTTGACCATAGAGTTGTGGGTCCATATCTGGGCTCTCTGTTCTGTTCCACTGGTCTCTGTGTCTTTTTTTGTGCCACTATCATGCTGTCTTGGTGATCACTGTTTTGTAGTAAAGCTTGAAATCAGGCAATATGATGCCCCCAGCTTTGTTTTTCTTTTTCAACATTTCCTTAGCAATTCGAGGTCTTTTCTGGTCCCATACAAATTTTAGGATGGTTTGTTCCAGCACTCTGAAAAATGCTGCTGGTATTTTGATCAGGATGGCATTGAAAGTATAGATTTCTCTGGGCACCATAGACGTTTTAACAATGTTTATTCCTTTGATCCATGAGCATGGAATGTTTTTCCATCTTTTTGTGTCTTCTTCAATTTCTTTCATGAGTGTTCTGTAGTTTCTAGGGTATAGATCCTTTACCTCTTTGCTTAGGTTTATGCCAAGGTGTCTTATGGTTTTTGGTGCTATTGTAAATGGAATCAACTCTCTAATTTCTCTTTCTACAGTTTCATTATTAGTTATAAGAAAACAACTAACTTCTGTGCATTAATTTTGTATCCTGCCACATTACTGAATTGCTTTATGAATTCCAGTAATTTGGGGGTGGAGTCTTTTGGGTTTCCCACATAAAGTATCATGTCATCTGAGAAAAGAGAGTTTGACTTCTTCTTTGCCAATTTGAATATGTTTTCTTTCTTTTTCTTGTCTGATTGCTGTTGCTAGGACTTCTACTACTATGTTGAACAAAAGTGGCAAGATTGGGCATCCTTGTTGTGTCCTTGATCTTAAGGGGAAGGCTCTCAGCTTTTCCTCATTGAGAATGATATTCACTGTGGGTTTTTCATGGATGTTTTTCATGAAATTGAGGAATGTTCCCTCTATCAGGGAACTCTGAAGAGTTTTAATCGGGAAAGGATGCTGTATTTTCTCAAATGCTTTTTCTGCATCAGTGGAAAGAACTATGTGGTTCTTCTCTCTTCTTTTATTAATGTGTTCTATCACATTGATTAATTTGTGAATATTGAAACACCCTTGCATTCCCAGTATAAATCCCACCTGGTTGTGGTCAATAATCCTTTTAATATACTGTTGGATCCTATTAGCTAGGATCTTGTTGAGAATTTTGGCATCCATATTCATCAGGGATATAGGCCTGAAATTCTCCTTTTTGATGAGGTCTTTTCCTAGTTAGAATCAAGGTAATGCTTTCCTCATAGAGTCTAGAAGTATTCCTCTGTTTCTATTTTTTGAAGTAGCTTCAGGAGAATAGGTATTATTTTTTCTTTGAATGTTTGGTAGCATTCCCCAGGGAGTCCATCAGGCCCTGGACTCTTGGTTTCTTGAGGTTTTGATCACTGTTCAATCTTATTACTGGTTATTGGTCTATTCAGGTTGTCAGTTTCTTCCCCTTTCAGTCTTGGAAGTTTATAGGTTTCCAGGAATGCATCCATTTTTATTCAGGATTTTTCTGTTTTTTTTGAGTGAGGCATGGATGACTATGTATTTCCCTTTTAGGACAGGCTTTGCTGTATCTTATAGGTTTTGGACTGGTGTGTTTTCATTCTCATTGGTTTCCATGAATTTTTAAGTTATTCTTTGATTTTCTGATTGACCCAAGCATTCTTGAGCAGGATGGTCTTTAGCTTCCAATTGCTTAAATTTCTTCCTAACTTTTTTCTTGTGATTGAGTTCCAGTTTTAAAGCATTGTGGTCTTAGAATATACAGGGAATAATCTCAGTCTTTTGGTATCGGTTGAGACCTGATTTGTGACCCAGTGTGTGGTCTATTCTGAAAAAAGTTCCATGTGTGCTCTAAAAGAAGGAGTATTCTATTGTTTTAGGGTGGAATGTTCTATACATATCTATGAGGGCCATCTGGTCCAATGTGTCATTCAAAGCTCTTGTTTCTATTGATTTTCTGCTTAGATGATCTCTCTATTGCTGAGAGTCGAGTGTTGAGGTCTCCTACTATTAGCATATTATTATCAATATGTCTCTTTATTTTGGTAATAGCTTAGTAGTTGGCTGCTCCCATGTTTAGGGCATAGATATTTACAATTATTAGATCCTGTTGGAGAAACCCTTTAAGAATGATATAGTGTCCTTCTATATCTCTGACTGCAGGCTTTAGCTTAAAATCTAGTTTGTCTGATATGAGAATTACTACCCCAGTTTTCTTTTGTGGTCCATTGGCATGAAAGATTGTTCTCCATCCCTTCACTTTCAGTCTAGATGTATCTTTAAGTTCTAAATGAGTCTTTTGTAGACACTATATGGATGGGTCCTCTCTTTTTATCCAGTCTGCAACCCTGTGCCATTTTATGGGAGGATTTAGGCCGTTCACATTGAGAGTGATTATTGAAAGATATAATTTTACCGTGATCATGTTGCCTTTGAAGTCCTTGTTTCTTTAGATTGTCTCTGTAAATTTCTGTTCCAAAAACTCTTGGGGTCTTTCTCCTTTTATAGAACCCCCCTGAATATTTCTTGCAAGGCTAGCTTAGTGGTTATATATTCTTTCAATTTTTGCTGATCTTGAAAGCTCTTTATCTCTCCATCCATTCTAAATGACAGCCTTGCTGTCAATACTCAATAAAGTATCCTTGGCTGCATATTCATCTCATTTAGTACCCTGAATATATCTTGCCATCCCTTTCTGGCTTGCCAAGTCTCTGTGGACAGGTCCAACATTATTCTGATGTTCCTCCCTCTGTATGTAAGGAATCTCTTCCCCCTAACTGCCCTTACATTGTTTTCCTTGGTTTTAGGACTCGGGAGTTTTACTATTACATGCCTGGGCATTGGTTTATTCTTCTTGATCTTGGGAGGGGTTCTCTCTGCCTCTAGGACATGAATGCTTGTTTCATTCCACAGATTAGGGAAGTTCTCAGCTAGGATTTTCTCAAATATATCTTCTATTCCTCTCTCTCTCTCTCTCTCTATCACCTCAGGGATCCTAATAGTTCTGACATTGGAACATTTCATGATGTCATTTATTTCCCTAATTCTGTTTTCATGGATTATAAATGTTTGTTCCAGGCATCCTCCTGATCATTCTTTTCTTGCAGTTTGTCTTCTAGATCACTAATTTATTCTTCTGCCTCATTTACCCTAGCTGTTAGAGTATCTAAATTAGATTGGATCTCATTGATAGCATTTTTAAGTTTTGCCAGATCAACTTCACTTCTCCCCTTAGAGAATCTATTTTGCCATTAATGGTTTTCTCCAACCTAGCTATTGTCTGCATAACTATTACCCTGAAGTCTGTTTCCAACATCTTGCTTATATCCATATCCATTAGTTTTATGGGAGAGGTCACAGTCTCTGAATTTATCCTTTGTTGGGTGTTCCTCCTCTTCGTCATTCTGTTGAGAGGTGATTGAGGGCATGTACAGAGTCCAAACTATTGACCACAACCCAAGCAAGATGCAGTTGTTTTAGGGAGACCTTAGGTTTGTCGGCCTCTTGTTCTTCCAGCCTGTCTTCTGGGGGAGGGTCCTGCCATGCTGTTACTCAGGCAACCCTTTTTGGAAAAAGTTGCCCTCTCTCCTGTGGGGGGATGGGCTCAGCGAAAACCGGTTTTGGGGGTCTTTTGTTCTCTGGTTGCCCTCCCTGATGGCTTTCTGTGTCTCTTCCAAGAGTCAGAGCAAAAGTGACCGTATCCAAACTAATGTCTCAGAACAGAGATCGCAGTCTGTTCTCCAGAAAGCCCTCCAGGCCACACTGACTTCATTTTTGTCAATCTCCTAAAAACTGCAGCGTCCCAGGTTGTGCGCCCCATAGCAGCCCTCCCTGCACTTGCTTCTGGGTCCATCCAGGTGTGTCTCTGCCCTTTGTGCTTCTAAAAATGCCAGCTGCCCCCAATTCACATGTGTTCACCTGCAGCTCCAGGGTTCAGTCTGGGGACTGCCCTAAAGTCCTTTCCCTGTCACTACTGGTCTGTGAGTCTGTGCCTGGTCTGCAGCGCAGGATGCTTTTGCATTCCTGTGTTATTTCACCTTCCCTGTGCCAGCACTTATGGTGGTTCCTTTCCCCTTCTGTTTGTCTTCTGATATCTGCCCACAGAATCACAGCTCTCCACTTCACACCTCAAAACCAACTGCCAGAGATATTCTGTTTATAGAGATCCGGATATATCTTCTTATATCTCAGGCTGATGTTGTGGGTGTTCAGAGTGGTCTGATAGATATCCAGCTCAATTCATGGGACTGGTTGAAATAGGGTCCCCTACTCTTCCACCATCTTGCCCTCCTCCCTCTGAACTCCATTTTAAAGGATACATGTGGTTAATAGAAAGTGAATGATATCTTTCGGGTGGAATGAACAGTTATGTGAAACCATGGACTATTGAAAGAGTACAGCATATTGGGGAAATGGCAGAGTTTAGTGTAACCAGTCTATAAGTTATGAGGCCATTGTAGCTAGACTTGGGCTATGATGGTTTGGGCAGCTCATGAAACATCAGAGAAGCCTGGGGGGTCCAAAAGACACGCTGTAGGAACTGGAAATTAGAAAAACGCTTTCTTCTTTAAGCAAAAAATGCTGACAATAGATTTATATTCAGACACCCATTTTGGTAACAGTACAGAGGATGGGCTGCTGAGGTGGGAAGTGAATAGGGTGGGGGAGAAATTTCACAGAAGATGACCATTTGAAAGACTACTGCAGGTTTCTAGACCAGAGGTAACAAGATCTCAAAGAGGAAAGATTCAAAGGTTACTTGAGAAGTTGAATAGTAGAATTGGTGACTAATAGTACATAGTGAGAATGAGAGGAAGAGAAGCTTTCTGATTCCAAAGCAGGGAGGAGATGGCCTCGCCTTTAGTCAGGCTATGTCAGGGAAACATGCTTGAGAGCAGTAATGGTGTCAGTGATTATTTGTTTATTTATTTATTTGAGAGAGCGAGAGAGAGAGAGAGAGAGAGAGAGAGCAAGCAAGTTGGGGGAGGAGGTGCATTGGGAGAGGGACAAGCAGACTCCCCGCTGAGCAGAGAGCCTGCCTCTGACTAGTCAGAGGAGGATGAACCAGGGAAGGACCTTGAGAGGGAACTGACAGAAAAGAAAAAGAAGAAGAAGGAAAAGAGAATGATTCAAGAGAGCATTCCTGTGGGGAGTTGTCAACCAGATGATCTTTTGGTAAAAGATCTTAAATCTTTAAAAAAAAGATTGTTCATAGAAAGGGATGAAACTATGACTGCTCTCGTATGCTTGTGACTGTGAAACATCCAGAATTGTGTATATTTTGCATGATTGTTTTTATTAAAAACATACCAGTTTTTTAATAAATAACTTGGTAATTGTAATAATAATACTACAAATAATAATCAGCTATGTCAATTGATGCCTGGGCCTTAAATCTCACAATTTAAGTATGTCCCTTAAGTATCCCTTTGGATGGGATTAAGTGACTCTAGATACTAAGCTCCATTGTCCCCCCGAGGTTGCTAACTGACTGACCCCCGCTGCTGAGGCCACACTTCCCTGGGACGAAGGGTTAGCACAGCGATGGCGCTCCCAGGCTCACCCCCTTCATTCCATTGGGTGATTCTCTGTGCCTTGCCCATTGGAATGGTCTCCAGAGACTTGCTTCCCCTGGCTGGTTAGGATGAGGGATGAGACCTTTTTGCCCCATAGACTTGAGCACCAAGACTTCCAGCTACTTGGGATCATGCCTCCCAGCAGCAAACCAAGGCATTTGGGAAAGCCAGTTCGAAGGGATCCTCAGTGTTTGGTGGACTTTTCAGGCTTCTGAATGTTACTTGTTAGTTTCCTGCAAGTTGGTGCTTTCACTGTTATCATGTCCCTGAGAATAAACTCCAGTCTGTGAGCCTCGTCCCAAATAGGAAACAGAGCTGAGCCGATGGGAAACAACCCCTCCACTTCTATTCAGTCCAGCAACTCTTTATTGGGTCTCTACTCTGTGCAAGCATCTTCAGAAAAGTGAGCTATCCACAAAGACCCCTAAGAATGTTTGATTAGACATCATAAGGACCTATCAGAGAAAAGATTTTATCAGCCAGATACATTCATGTCACAGTCAAGATGATCAAAGTCCTTGAAATGTGGTAGGCATGGTATCTGAAAGTGCTTGGCATGAGAGGCTAACTTGGAGGAGATCACTGCAAGTGGAGATAGTCAGGGGAGACTTCTTGGAGGAGGCAGGTTTTTCTGCCAAATCCGAAACTACCCTGTTTGAATTGACAGAAGAGGAGGAGGTGTTCTGGATAAAAGACTTTCAGGAGACACATAGGGAAGAATAACCATACTCTAAAGGGAGTGGGGGGTGACTCAGAGTTTTATTTGCTTTAGGAATTTACTTCCAGACAGAAGCTTCCTTTAAGTTTTTATCAAAAAGCAGTATAATCCTCTTACTAAACACTCAGGAATAGGAAAAAATTCACTCATAATCTCAGCATCTTAACACAACTTTCAGTATTTTATTTTGCTTTTTTACTCTTACACATTTTTATTTTTATAGGGCTGTAACCAAAGAAATGTAAGGAAATAGATCAGAATGCAGCTACCATAAGTGTTTTTCCATGTTGGCTGACCATACTCATTATCATCATAATGGTAAAATAACATTCTATCAGGCTATAATGCCATTATTTACTTAAGTTTTTGCATATTTGAGTTTTACCCCATTTATTTGTTATTATAAATAATGTTTTTCTTCCTATATGTGGATTTTTCTATATTTTGGATCATTTCCTTAGGGCAAACACTCCAAGTTACAGTTACTGAATGAAGGCACTGAATATTTTTATGGCCTTAAAGTAAGTCTTTTGAAAAGCAAATCGGTAATGTGCATTGATTTTTCGTGCTGCCAGCCACAACTGAGAGAGCCTCTTAACTGAAGCCTCACCAATATCAGTGATTTTAACTTAATACAGAAATCCTGCTTTAGTAAGTGAAAATTGTGCTGCTTGTCTTGTTCTTTTTTAAATTTGCATTTCCCTGCACATGCTTGTAACCTCCTATTCCTTGCTCGTAGCCGGTATGTTCATGTTTTTGCCAGAAGCTCTAGTCCTCTCCGTGCAGAAAAAAAAAAGGAAAATATGGGAAGAGCTTTAGCCAGTGTTCTCAGCAAACAATATTCTGAAAATCGCTGTAGTATTTTAATTTTGGTAAAAATGTGTGTAAGAGCCAGAGGAGGTAGTGAGACTAATCATGGCTCCTCTGAGGGGAAACAGAAAGGAAGCCTGGATATACACGGAGCCCTTTGTCTCCCATGTTGTATAAGGCAGCACACACGTGAGCCTTGTGCCTGGGTGTGTTCCACTCCCTGTGATGGACTCAGGGAGGCTGGCTGGTCCACAGCTTCACTCTGTGGTCTCTGCAGGTAACCAGCGTCCCGGAGGACCAGATCCTGGTGGCCGTGTTCCCTGGGCTCCCCACGTCTGCAGAGCTCTTCATCCTTCCCCCCAAGAACTTGACAGAGAGGAGGAAAGGCAACGAAGAAGACCTGGAACAAGTAAGTGAGAGAATGCTTGGCCTGGATACTTGCTTGCACCTCCCAGTCAAAGGGCACACAACCTCACCTGCAGCCCCGAAGGGAGGGGACCTTCCTCCCATTGGCCCAGGGGCCTGTCTGTCTGGCACCCAGGGAGCAGGCTTGCTCACAAGGTGCCCAGGTGCACACAGACTTTAGCATTCGGCACACAAGAAGGGAAGGCATTCCAGCAGTTGGCATTCCTGCAGCTTCCTCAGGTCTCCTGCCCAGTGACCTGCGCCGCCCTGGGGCTGGAGGGGGGGTGGACACAGGAGAGAGAGGGAGGGATTTGAGTGTCCCTATTTCTGGGAAAACAGGCTTCTTGTCCTTAAAGATCCTGCTTCAGGAGAGAAAATGAGCGGCTTTTAAACGTGTTTCTGTGGAGAGAAGGATTGCTTCATCGTGTTTTGACTAAGGGACCAGCATGTCCAAAGGTTTACCATCCTCATCAGTGGGCGTGTAGTTCCTGTGATGGGCACGCAGTCCCTGAAGTGAAGGAGCTAGTTCTCCCTCTCTCACTCCCTGCTCCTACTGGGCTCTCATGGGCTATGCCCTGCCTCATCCTTCCCTGCCTTCCTGTGACACTAAGTCAGGAGGGGTAGAAAAAAGTGAGCTTTGAGGCTTCTACGCGTCAGCACAAAGCACACATCTGCTCCCACATGAAGCAGTCGTTGTGCAGACATCTTCCGTATCCCTCCGCTACTCACTTGTCACCTCATCCCTTCGGGCAGCAGAGACGCCGACACAGTCTGTTCCTGTGGAAAATGAAGCAGATCCTCGAAGTGCAGGGCTGCGTATCCAAGTCGGCCAGAAAAAAATTCAGCTTCTCAATGCATCCATCACTTTTACAAGACCTCTTTATTCTGAAATAGCAAGTGGCATGTGTGAACTATATTGGAAGCTGCAATATCCATCCGTTTAGATAAATAGGTAATTACGGTGATGAATAGCAGCTGTGATATTAAGGCACGTCCAGCCAGATAAGAGTTAGGGACCACAGCCCAAGTCGGCCTCGGCTTTCATGTGGGAATTACAGAGTGATTAAATCGATATTATGTGTTCTGAGACTTGCTGGGGAAAAGTAAAGAGGAAAAATTATCCCATAAAAAGAAGGCAGCTTCTGCTTTGATGTCTGCCTCCCATTGTCTCCAAAAGAGCAAAAGCAGAGGAGTGGGCAGGGGACCTACATCCCGGCTTTAATCCTGGCGGGGGCCACTCTATCCTGTGTGTGTTACTTTATTAGATTAAAGAACTAATGATGGGTTGATGTCTTTTCATTGGAAACCACAATAGGTTGTGCTGCAGTGAGTTATAAAGGCATGGATGAGAAAGCACTGAACTAGGGATTGAATGAGACATCGAGGTCTGTTATCAACTATAATTCACTGAGTGACTTTGGACATACCTCTCTCTGTCTCACTCTGCTCTCCAGATAAGCGAATAACACCAACTACTTTCTTGGCCTCGCAGGGCTCAGAGGGCTCCAAGAACCAGATGAAAATGTCCCAATACCCTGCCTCCTGATTGAACTCTGTCACTCTTTGCCTCTTGACCCTGGTTTCTAGTTCCATGAGGGAGGACTGTCTCATGTCATGTCTTCCTGTGCACCTCTCTCTCTCTCCTTTTTTTTCCAGATTGTAGAGATGTTGTTTAATGCTCTAAACCAAAACTTGGTGCAGTTTGAGCTGAAGCCAGGGGTTCAAGTCATCGTGTATGTCACGCAGCTGAC
>CM053617.1:50690921-50790670 GCA_028646535.1 Procyon lotor
TCTGTCACTCTTTGCCTCTTGACCCTGGTTTCTAGTTCCATGAGGGAGGACTGTCTCATGTCATGTCTTCCTGTGCACCTCTCTCTCTCTCCTTTTTTTTCCAGATTGTAGAGATGTTGTTTAATGCTCTAAACCAAAACTTGGTGCAGTTTGAGCTGAAGCCAGGGGTTCAAGTCATCGTGTATGTCACGCAGCTGACATTAGGTAAGTGCCTACTAGGATCCAGGGGAATATGGGGATGGTGATCTATTATCCTGGGGAGAAAAGGGAGGAGATCATTAGCAGACACTTCTCCACAAATGCCTGAAAATAGCTTTGTGGGCAGCATTCTTGTGTGTGGTGATGGTTATGAAAAATTAATCACATCTTTCTTGGGGCTTCCTGTTGCAGTAGCAAGAAGACTTCTCATTAGAAGCAGCTTTGCTGTTGCATCCCTGGATGACCTTGGGGGGCAGATCTACAGTTTCCTTGGGCTTCGACTTAATTGTTTGTTTGTTTGTTTTTATCTGCAACAGTCAGGATTATAGTGGGTAGTCCGCAGGTCTCAATTTCTCCAGTTCGCCAATTCTATGAATCTTGGTTGAGAGGCAACATGAGATAACTTCAAAACTCCTTTTGATTTACCACAGGTGAATCTAAATTGATACAGAGATCAGCTCTAGTGATTGATTTGTAAAAGGAATTTGAAAAGGTGCCTCCCAATGAGTATCCACTACTGGGTCTCCAGGAGAGCCTATTTGCTAAATATCTATTATTAATATAAGACTTTTCAGATTGTGGAGGTTCTAAATGTGCCCACCCAGCAGTGTTTTAGCAGAACCATGTAAAGGAAGAAAATGAAACATTGCATGTGGGCCAGCCATAATTATGTTGACAGGCACTCAGGCCATCTAAGAGAAAGAGCACTCAAGCCCCTCTTCAACTCCTCTTAGCTAGATACACATGACTCAGTTTACAACAGAAACAGTAAGTTTCTCTAGGCAGAGCAGAGGAGTTTACTTGTCCTGAGAAGCTGCGATTGAGGACACTCTTTTCATCATTGAAACCAAGATTCCTGTACCCAGATAGCACACAGTGCAGGGCAGTTGAAGACTGGATTTAAGGATGGGACATCAGCTGGCCTCCTTTCTCTGATGGGAACTCCCTCCATCTAGCAGTTTCCAAGTGAGCCGTCTGCTTCTTCCTCCAGCTCCGTTGGTGGACTCCAGTGCTGGCCACAGCAGCTCAGCCATGCTTATGCTCTTATCAGTGGTGTTTGTCGGCCTGGCTGTGTTCCTGATCTACAAGTTTAAAAGGTATGTGCTACTATCACTCAATTTTAATATTGGGGTTAGAGTCTTTGGAGCTGATCCTTCCTGTAGCCAACATTCCTAAACTCATCCCACATATGTGAAATTAATTCTCTTTGAAACTCTGTTTGTCATTGGGGGAAGGGGAAGGCAGGAATGGTTGAGGGTCAAAGAATAAATGGGTTTAAGAATCTGAATTCTATCCAATTTATAGGTATATTGAGTTAGGAAAAGAAAGGATAGCCGATGAAATCAATTTATTCTCTTCAAGAGAAGTGGAAAAAATTTTCAAACCTCACCTAAATTTCTAAAATAAGGTCTTAGGTATTCAGGAGATCTTTTCTACAGCTTACCACCCATTTAGGGTGGTTAAATAGAGGAAATGCAGCTGAAAGCTGGTGCACACATGGACACACACACATGCACTCATGTGCACACACGCACATGCACATTTTCTTATCTTGTGTGGCAGATACCTGGTCTGTGTAAATTTGCATGCTAAAAATATTCCACCTTTATCCCTTTCCCTCTTTTTCCTGTTTCTAAAGGGCAATCGATCAGGAAAACCAAACTTCACATATATTCAGAAATTATATTTGAAAGCCACAGGAGGGGTGACGTAACAGGACACTTACTAAGACATGGAACTGAAAGCAATAATTCTGTACCATTATTTGAATAAGGTCATTCTTCCATCCAGAGGTGTCCCGGTTCAGAGTATGACCTCTGCAATGAAATGGACCCCTAATTTTAACTTAGCATTTGTAGCTTTGGGCAGTTGAATTTGCCTCCCTAAGCCTTCGTCCCTTTATCTGTAAAATGGAGAAAACAATACTTAATAGGCTTGCTGTGCAGTTTAAATATAATCATATCTATCTTTGGCACATACTAAATAATCAACAATGCTAAGCTATTATAGATAACAGAGAACCTGACTTCCCAAGGTGCCTTCTGTGTCACAACATGGCACACGGTAGGCTCTCAGAAAATCCTATCAGTGGCATGGAAATGTGCTTCATACAAAGACTGGTTAAAGTAGAAATATCATTAATTATTCTGGAAGCAAAACTTGGTCCTGGGAGTCTTTCTAGACACTAAAGGTAATGCTCTTAGATGGTAAAAGGGATGAGCTGTAAAGGCTGTGCCCCCTTCCATCCCCCAGGACTCATTAGCTGCCCTCTTGTGGCCAGCTCAGGCTTCAGATCACTGGTCCTCCTCAATCTGCACCTCAGCATGACCTAACTAGCAGGGAGCCTTTAACGCCCTCCGTATCAGGACACAGAGAGCTTTACCTTCCTACTCAATTAATAGACCAGTATGTGAGTTCATATCCTCTTGGATCAAGAGCCGTGAAACCACCTGCCCATGTTGCCTTTGAAGATGGGAACAAACCCTCATACCACCAGTTGAGAACAAAGATTCCATATAGAAATGGTTTAGTCAAGGCAACGCCCATTTGTGGATGTACTTCAGTTACATGCAAAGCAGACTTTTATTCATTGAAGGATTTGATTGTGGGGAAGCCCAGTGGTTGCTGGAGCTTGATTGAAGAGCAACTAACCCAAATTTGTCATCTTCTGGCTTCTAGAACCTCATGATTGCTGAGGACAAGGGCCAGTAAAAGTCCTGCATAAAGGTATTTGTGTCAGACATCTCCAGACTAAGGCAAGACATCCTATGACTTAGGAAGTTTTCTGTTCTCTTGCAAATGATGCTAAACTCCCTAGACAGTCCCCCTATTAATGTAGGCATCTCTAAACATGGGCACTGGGTTTACTGAATCTCTGCCAGATAATGACATCTCTGAATTATTCTACCTCTGTAGTTTCCCAATATCAGCCAACTCTTCCTGTGTCCCTGACAGTGACTGGTGTAGCTAAGGTCACAGGGAACAAACACGACTCAAAGTGGGTGAACTGGAGAGTCAGCGAAGTACACTTACCAATCATCTGTTACCTTTTCTTTTCTAGCTACGTTTTCTGGAAGTTTTCTTCCCAATGCTCAAGCCCTTTGACTGAGGTTCTGTTGGATCTTCTTTTATTTCTTTGGTCTTTTTTCCCTCCCCATCACCTGGAACTCTCATGATGGCTCTGTGGAGGGTACCAGGCTT
This sequence comes from Procyon lotor, assembly GCA_028646535.1. Taxonomy (NCBI): domain Eukaryota; kingdom Metazoa; phylum Chordata; class Mammalia; order Carnivora; family Procyonidae; genus Procyon; species Procyon lotor. Next base: position 50,694,321 of record CM053617.1, read on the forward strand.
GCCAATGAGTAAAGGTCAGGTTCTTATCTGCACTTCCCAGAGGCTCCTTTGTTTCTTTAATCACTGTCCAATAGAACTTTCTGCGATGATGAAAATGATCTGTAACCTATACTGTCCAATGCAGTAACCACTAGTGTGACTGAGGAACTAAATTTTAAATTGTATTTAACTGTATTTAATTTAAATTTAAATATATGCACCTGGCTAGCAAACAGGCAGAACATCTAGTGAAAAGGCAGTTCTGTTTCTCTTTCCAGATCACTGGCCATGCTGTTTTCAGACAGAACACTTTCTCTGTGTAATCATCAACATCTACTCATTAAACCACTTATTCATCCAACAAATGTTTACTGAATGCTCAATATGCGCCAGGCAGTGAAAACAATCTCAGTGCCCCAAGTGGTCACTTAACAGGGGAAAAAGGAGAGAGCTACCATGAGCCCCAAGCTTCCTTTATGTAAATATCACCCTGTTACTCACATTTGATCTTATTCTTAGATAGTTATTTTCTGAAGTTTCAGACAAGGTAATTAGAAATCATTATGGCATGCGTTTTATTATCTGCAAATGCTGTCTAACAAGACTTTCTTTCTATACTGTTTTGTTTTTTTTTTTTTCCTTTTTCTTTTTCTTTTTTTTTCCTGGCTATCCAAGAAAATTTTTGAGCTCTTTTATGTTTTTACAGCCTTTTTTTTTTTTAAGCAAGTCTTTCATTACAGTCTGAAGCATACTTGCTTTAGAGAAATTTGGAGAGACCTAAATTTCCTCCCACAGGCTCCTAACACTTAGAGCTAGAGCAAACAAAAACTCAAGTTTTTATGGGCAACTCAGTTGATCCATCTTCCTTCTCTTATTAAAATATATATGAATGTGTAGGCCAAGAAATGCCCCTAAATCTCTTTATTTACCACCTTTCTTACCTGCATAAAGGGAGCTTAGTCTGATATTCTCCCATAGTCCTTCAAGTGCATGTGTTAAGAGATGAAAAGCAATTTGACAAGTTTTTAAAATGTGCACCTGAGGACGTAAAATCATATCCTTTCCACCCATCTGTGAAAAATTTTAAAGAATTTTCTGCCTGTTGTTTAGAAATTGAAATAAAGTGAACAGTTTTTTAAGGGCAAATTTATCTAAATCCTCCCAGGTATCACTAGGAAAGCAGCAAGGAGGAGGCAGTGAACTTTGGCTATAGCTCTGAAATTCATAAACTTGTGGGATCAGAAGTTTGACCGCCTCCAACACCTGATAAATATTACAGCTGACCCCACTGTTCATGAGTAATACGTACTTTTATGGTTAGAAGAAATCTAAGTTGTTAGACTGCATTTCTATTTAGATGAGAGAAAAATAAACACCAGCATGAAGTTTTAATTATACATGTTTAGAGAGCCTGGGGTCTGCTGCTTCACTTGGAATCTATTTAAGGTCCTTATAAATTATGTTAAGCTGGTTTAGACCAGTAGAAGTCATGAGGACACCTCTCTTAATGTATGAAAAGCAACCATTAAAGAAACAAAAATTGAATATAAAGGAGTGGTAGGAACCACCCATGTTTCCTGTCTATTTTGGGATCTTTCCTAATGAATTAGCTACAAGCAAACCTCACTAGATGCCCCCCATACTCTACCTCATTGGGATTGGAGTGGGGAAGGGAATGTAGAAACTTGAAAACACCACTGGTTGGTCATAGGGAAACAGAGTGATTCTCCTTTAGAAATGCATAGAATGTTCTGGATTGAGGGTAGGTGTCAGATACCTTAAGTTTTAATAAAGTCATTCCCAGTGATCAGCTTCAGGAAATAAATGGATTTTAATCTGTTTTCCTCATCATTTAACGAGGTAAGAGAGGTCTCTTCTAGAGATACTATTCCAATGTAAAATTGTGGGTTTTTTGTTTAAGAATCTAATATCTGAAAGTAGAAAGAGCACAGTGTTGAGGTCATCTATTCATTCACTCAACAAATACTTACTGAATATCAACCATGTGCCAAGCACAGTGCTAAGTTGCACGTACAGCAGAGAAGACAGAGAATATAGACCCAGCACATGTGGGAAACAAAGTCAGCAGGCTTACCTCTTACATCGTCCTTAACCCAGCACCCTATTCATTTATTTCATAAACACTGTCCCATAATTCAATGGGATTATAATTCTTTTTCATAGGAGACATAGGGTGGTCAGGAGAGGCGTCTCAGAGCCAAGTTCTGAAGGACTAAAAAACACCATCATGAGAAGAGTAGAAGGGGAATGTTATAGAGGGAGCAGCTGGTTCCAAGTCCCCAAGGTGGGGATAAGTTTGATGTACTGGGGCTCAGAGCAGCAGCCTCAGCGTCACCTGGGAGCTTGGCAGAAATGCACTATTTCACTCCATCCTGTCTGGACCTTTTGAGTCACAAATGCACGTTAGCGAGAACCTGGGTAGGAAATAAGCACATTAAAGTCTGAGAAGCACTGGGTGAGAGGAAATCACAGGAGACTACAGGCCTGGAACCCCGTGGGTGAGGGGATATGGAGAGGGGTCAGAAGATGAATCGTCCGAGAAAATTCCAATCTCAACAGGCTGGTCCTCCAGGTCCTCCAACCTTAAGCTTTTCCGCCTTGTTTCCAAACCTAAACCTTTGTGTCTTTGAAGGAGATTATTTAGCTTCTCTTAATCCTTGCCTTAATCCTCTCCACGGTCCTACAAGGAAGCTATTGTTAACTCCTATTGAGCAGATGAGGAAACTGACTACCCAAGTAGTCAGTTGGCCCAGAGGTGGTGTCCTGAAGATAGTAGCAGTGGCTATAGAAGCCTTTTCTTTCTTGCCTCTTCATAAAGGAAACCAGTGTGAACTGATTAAATTGATGCAAGCTTAGAAAAAGATGTCAACTGTGATATAACCATGTGCTTCTCAAAGTCCAGCTCCTTGAAAAACTTAGTAACAGCTAAGTATTTTAAGGGTTTTAGTGCATATCTGCTTAATGGCATTGCCCTTCTGTTGACACTTGTTTGGTTTACCCCAGAAGAAGGTGCATTCCTGAGGGAGTTCTGTGGTTTACATCTCCCCTGGGCATCTGGGCATCTGGTCTCTGGCCTTGTGTTTCTTGGCCTCACGGCTACAGTGTTGGGTGACCAGCCCCCTTCCCAGATGTTGGCCTGCCCTATAAATAGCTTCTTCCTCCCACTTATGACCAAGAATCTCCCAATGGCCCAAGTTTGGCGTACCCTGTGATCATAATCTGATTTTTGTAGGAAAATCCCCTGGATTAACATCTATGCTCAAGTCCAACACGACAAGGAGCAGGAGATGATTGGGTCAGTGAGCCAAAGTGAAAATGCCCCCAAAATCACACTCAGTGACTTCACCGAGCCTGAGGAACTGCTGGACAAAGAGCTGGACTCCCGGGTCATAGGTATGTGCGCTGGTGCCACCGAGTTCCTATGTCCTCTGGCGTCCAAATTCGAGGGCAGTCCGCCCATATGACCTGTCCTTCAGCTCGTGCCAGACTGGAGGGGGTGCTGGGAAATAGCTGGCTACAGAGACATGATTGTGTTTTATAATTTGTCTGCCCACTCTGGCCACATGGAAGTGTCAGTTTTTGTTTTTTTTTTTTCTTAGAAATAGACCAACATCGAAAGTGCTGGAGTCAGAGTGGGGGAGGTCTGAGGCCAACTCTCCATTGCTGTTAGGGTTTTTCTTTTTTTCTATGAAGCAAAAGCAGTAGATGTCCTAATTAATGACCAGATAAATGCGGGCTCTAGCATATTCCTCATCTGTGAAATGGGAATAACAGTACCTACCTTCTAAAATAGTGGTGATAAAGAAGTGAGAGTATGTCATTAGCCCACTGCCTGCCACAGAGTACATGTTCATTGCACATTGGCTCTTACTGTCGTCATCAGTGGTGTGTAAGAGGACATGGTGTTGCTCCCCCCTCGTGTGCTGGTGTGGGAGGTGGCACACTTTTAAACATAGGTGACAGAAGCCAGTGAGCTGGTAGGATAGATAGCCAGGTGTCCTATTTAACAAAAACCTATTAAGCACCCATTCAACGTGGCTTGGTATATAGTGATAAATAAAATCGACACTCCTGCCCTTGTAAAATTGACATCCTCTTTCCGTCTGTCTGTCTGTCTTCTCTCCCCTGCAGGAGGCATTGCCACCATTGCAAACAGCGAAAGCACAAAGGAGATCCCCAACTGCACTAGCGTTTAATACCAACCAGCCACGTGGTCAACCATCTTTCTGACTTTATTTTTGATGATTACTATGACTATTATTATGGAAAAATGAAAATGTCTTTTTTACCTTTTGTTTACCAAGGGCCCCTTCATAAATAGCAGGCAGATGCTTAGCTTTGGGAGGCAAAAGGCATTCCTAGCTGATGAAAGTGAGACAAAAAGAACGTATGGCTGTATTTGTGCTAAGGGCAAAGGGTGCATCTTCCTGTGGCCTTCTTGCTTTATTCTGCCACTGACCATGTGAGGACTCCCTTCTTCCTTGTGGTCTCTTTTCTTCTTTATTTTATTTTTTAGTTTTTTAAGTTGGGTTGGCTTCTCATTAACCTCCCATGCCCCTCTCCCAACAACCCCCACCCCCTCCCCCTAGCACACATGCCCTAAAACACAGACCATTCCCCAGTCAGATGTGCAGGAGGTGGGTGGTGGGGAGTGAAAGTAGCTGCAGAAAGCGTGCACACCTTTACGAAAGAGGCCCTGCCTCGTGCATGCCAATAGCGAGGCTACAGATGGCTTACTGTATATAATTACAATGTAAATAGCTTTTTATTTCCTAAGAAATAATTTAATGTTTAGTAAAAAAGAAAACAGAAAAAAGAAAGATGCGTGTGTTGGCTTATGCACTCACCCTCAGAGCTGACCAACCCCCAGGCCTGCTAGATGTGTTGGGTTCTGGATGCTCTCCAGTTGTCTGTCACACTTAACTCTTGCATCTCCGTGTCCATGCCATAGCTGGTTTTTGCTTCTGTATATAAAGGGGGGCAGGGGGAGGGCTTCTTCGGGACGAGTCGTCAAGGAAGGACTAGAATGACATCCTAGAACATGGGGGGCTCTCTGTGCCATCGGTGACCAGGAAGAAGTTGCGAGATGAAGCCCACCAGAGACTTCAGACTGAGACGCAGGTGGGGAAACAAGGCTTCCCCTCCAGAAGGAAAGTGTGGAGGATATTTATCAGCCTGAGAAGATAGATTTTCTCTTAAGACGCTAGGTTGCGGATCTGAAAGGGACAGTTATTCTGCTTTCTGGTTCGATTCCATGGAAATGTATAATCCTTTTGGAGAATTCTGGGGCTATTTTGAGCCCAGAAAAGTCCCCTGGGCACCAGGTGAGGCGGTAGTGAGTGCATTTCAGCCCAGGAGGGGTGTGGCATTTGTGGCATCACAAGTCTGTGTAAGCCCTTGCAGGCCAAATAGGGGCTAGCGTTTCACGATATTAGTCAAAGATGATTTTAGCAAAGCTGTGCTATTTGCTTGTCAGATGTACACAACTTCCTTAAAGTCAAATGTCTGCCTTCAGTTCCCTTAAGATAGTTGTTGTCTCTGGGGCCAGCAGCTTTCAAAGCCACTCCCCTCATCCCCAGGACCCTGGCCCCTCCGCCCATTCGCACACACCACTTCTGTTCCGTAGGGTCACTTGAAGCCATGCCGTAAGCACTGTTTTCTTTTCAGGATCAGCCCGAGTACACTTGTTTTACAAAACGATATACTGTATATATATATGGGAGAAAGGCTGGATTTCGTACCTGTTAACTCTGTGAGATTTTCTCTGTGCGACCCTGAGAGAGTGCAACCTAGAGAAATCTGACTGGCTACAGCATAGATTGGGATAAGGAGTGCTTCTGAAGATCCTGCTTTTTGGTTTCAAGGGTTAAATGGGGCAGACAATTGCAATACTTGTACTAAATACTGGAATACAAATGCATGAGTCATGTCTATATATACAGTATATGTACATATACTGTTCTTGATTTTATTGTTCCATTTGAATATTTCTACTGTAAAAAAAAAAAAAGACAGTGGTTTTGAAATTGTTGAAAATAAATGTATTTTTGTACATCAAAGCTATATACCTGGCTGAGATTTTTCTCTTTGGCCTGTTTTCTTCATCTATTACTATCCATCAGCTAGGGCCAAAACCCAAACCAAACAAATAGCTTATAACCCAGATATTTATGTTTTACTCATGGATCTCCAGGTTGGTTATGGTTTGGCTGAATGCCATCGAAACTCACCAGGCTCTCCTGAACTAGTCCAGATGCTGGCTATAGTTGGGGTCCAGGCTTGCTTCATGAGCTGTCATCTTCTGGGACCAGAAGCCACACAGGGCGTGGTTTTTCTTGGTGGATTACAGAATTCCAAGTGAGGCCAGCAGAACACTGTTTGTAAGGCCTTGGCTCATAATGTGGTCATTCTGTCTACCGTCATCCCATTCTGTTGACTAGAGGAAACCACATGGCCACGTCACCATCAGTGGGCCTGGGAAGTAGGCTCTGCCTCCTCTGGTGTCAGGCACCACTAAGTTGTATGACAACTGTGTGATAGAGGATTCAGCTCCAGGGGAGGGCATGATGTATTGAGAACAGTAGTAACAATAGTTCAATCTACTCTACTCATTCATTTTCTGTGGTCCTGTGGCTTTCATTAGATGGCCTATTTTCATGTCTCCCACCAATATTTGGGGCCAGGACTTCTGAACAGAAGGCTTGGCAACCATAAGGCCTTCGAGTGGTGTCGGATCCCATTGAATGGTAGATAGAACTGCGACGCAGGCCTTGTAGACTTTAGCAGAGGAGAGGGAACCAAGAAGACATGTATTTTTCACTATTATTATTATTTTATTAATTTTTGTCGTCATTATTTATTTATTAATATTTTAATATTCGATGCATCAAACCAGCAACAGCTCTTCTCTTGCCCACTGCTGAGGAAGGAATTTGGAAAGGTAAGTGAGTGGCCCTTCTCCACATTAGGTAATAAGGGAATATGAACTAAGTACTTAGAATAAGGGCTATAAGTTAGATGTTTTAATCTTTTTAGTGTTCAAATTATGTAATAAATTACCATGGAACCCAGAAACCCAAGAAACCAGAGAGCTTTGGTCAATAATTTGCTCCTATGTTTTGGATGCTAGCTGACCATTCCAGAATCATATTTTCTGAACTCAAATAATTAAAATGTGGGATGAAACAAAGGTTTTCTTTTGGTTTGTGAATGTATTTAAAAATTATTTCTTATTCTTGGTGTAACTGGTCTTGGGTTATACTCACCTTTTAAAAAATTATATAATTCTTCAAATATTGAGGATGTCATTTATGGTACCCCCTAAAAGAAATAGTGAGGTTTTTTGGGTCTAACTAGTGGTTCGTAGCATAAAGTGCCTACACATCTTAAGGGGTGTGTAACGAGCTTCCCCAGTAATGTAACGTGTCTAATATTCTGATTGTACGTCAAAAGTGATTTTTCTAAATGCAGTAGTTTTTGCTTTCCAGTGGGATCTGAGTTCTTCCCATGTTTGTTTACGTTGGGGTTGATAAAATCACTCCGCCGGATTAAAAAGGACAGAAGTGAAATACGTGTAAAGCAGCAGTAGTCAGCTGGTTGGTTTGGGCTAAGCCATGCTAGGAATGGAGCTCGTGCCTCCCCCACTGGCACGGGTCTGCCAGACTTCTCCTAGCAGACAGGCAGAGGCGGAAGGCAGAGTGTGATTGGCTTTGTGGTTATTCCTTTGCGGGGTTTCTCATCAGAATTGTCTTCTCTCCGGAGATTCTAAGCCCGATAAGCGAGCCTTCAGAAGTCCTCAGGGTGGAGCCCAGCTATCAGCACCTGAAGCAGAGCTTCTGAGGGTTCTCCTGTCGAAGTTGGAAAGGAACCGCTCTATCCGCCACTGAAATCGCTCAGGGAGAGTTAACTGGGGAAAAGGCACCTCTCCCTGGCTCCTGTTACCGTGCTACAAGGCACCTTCGTCTGCAGATGTGAGGACCACTTCCAAATTGGCTCATTTCCTCCCGGGCAACAGCTGCAGCTCTGAGAGAGCCACCCGACTGAGTTATCTGCAACAAAGACGCACAGAGGCAAGCTGGTGATGGATTGTGCCTTGGAAAGAATAGGAAGCCAGGAGTTAGGAGATCTCTGACTTTCAGCAAATCACTCTGGACCACGATTTCTTATTTGCAAAATGCTTTATGGCCTGCCATAAAGTACTGGCCATAAAGTACATAAAAGTACTGGCTACTTTTGATTTTCAGAGGGGCGAAGAGCACATTGTCGATTCCGGAATTAATAAATGACCACGATGAGCATACTTAGGAGACCTCTCTTCTTCCACAGACAGGTAAACTGGGAGGCAGGGCATGAAGTGACTTCGCTAAGGTTAGACAGCAAATGAGTGTGGAGCTGAAGACAGAACCCATGTCTTCTTGATATTAGGGCAGTGTTCTTTCCACCACATACCCTCCGGACAGAGACAAAACTGAAACACACATCACAGAACATCAGCAGACAGCCTGATGGTTATTCCAGCGTGGCTCCTGTATTTTGAGGGTCCATAATGATTTAGAGTCTAACTTCCCAAGTGTGTTCATCTTCTGGTGGCTCACAGCCCTCCACATGTCATTGTCCTGCCGACCCACTTGTTTGGCAACCCATGGCCTGACGCCCTTGCTTCCCTGACCGAGCTAAGGAAGGCTGCTCAACAGACGGCTGCCAGGCCCCAGCCTCCCATGCTGTGCTGCTTGCCTTTTAAGCAGTAGGCCTCTTTCAGAGGGAGGAAGGCCAGAGAGCAAACATAAGCAATGGGAATGCCTCATCCTGACACACACACCAGATCCTGCCAGATTCTCTACTCCAGTGGTCCTGCCAAAGCGGACCAGATGTAGCCCAACAATTATCTCCCGAGTACTACTTCATCTCCATGTCCCTTAAACTTGGTTTAATTACCATTAACTTTACAGTAGCAGAGTGCTCGTTAAAATGCTCTTTGCTTCTGTGTTTTCAGGCCATGTATCACGAGGAGATACAGGTTCATTCAGAGCAGAATCAATGGGACATTGTATGCAAAAACGAGAGAAGAGCCTCAGCTAGAGTTCAATGTATTCAGACACTAGAAGTCTCAATAAAACTCCATTCCTTTTTCATTGTCTGAGGCCCAGAGGGGTATAATGACATAATCATGGTTCAATTTCCCTATCTATAAATTGACAATAATTACATCTATCTACCTCACAGGGTTGGAACCCAGAACAAATGAAATAATTTGGGTAAGAAACACACAAAATAACTAGGACTTGACAAATAACGGACTGAACCTGAGAAGCCCAAGTTCTTTTGTGCTGAATCTCCTTTCTCTGTCCTCCCTGGCCTCAGGTTATAAAAATTATCTGACCAGTCTCTTGCCTACTCTCTCCTAGGGCTGTACTCTCAGGGAAAGAACCAGAATCACCTGGTCTTCCTCAACTCCCCCTTAGAAGGAAGAGAATTTTTGTTAAAATCAGCTATTTACACCTTAATCCCCAAGGTCACAGCTCCTCTTACTGCTTTTTTTTAAAAATCTATATAAAACTGATCTAATTTCCCTTGTGAGACAGAGACCATGGGAGCAAAACCCAAGTGAAAAACGTTAGGCACCTGGGGCCCTTTTTATTGGCTGCTATTGTGAAAAAGGTTCCCCTGCGAGCAGCAGAATCAGGACGCAGGCCAAGCACAAGCCGGACTTAAAGCAGAGGACCCCGACTCCAAAAACCACCAATGAGCTGCCCGAGTTGCCTGCCAAAATCGACCAATCAGGATGAGGCCCTTCCAGCCAATCAGGATAAGGCATTTTTTTCTTCCTCTTATTAGCATATAGGACCAGAGTGGGAACTTGGATGGGGACTTTCTGTGTACAAGCGAGGCCTCCACTATTGTCGGAAAGGTTAGTCTAAGGGCTTTCTGTGTGTATTTTTTCTTTTTGTTTTTAATTATAAAGGGGGTGGGGGTTACCGTAGCTCCTGTAAAGCCTTTCCTGTACCTTTGACTTTGAGGTGTGGCCTGGTTTGCTCTCATGGTGGGCTCAAGAACCTGACTGTGGTAACAGACCATATAGGAGGGACAACAAGTGGGGACTTCTAATCAGGGCCGCCAAGAATACCTCATAAAATTAAGGACTAGAGCCTCTTGGGTTCTGAAATATATGCTCAGTCTTCCCAAATGTAGTGATGTCTTGGAGATAGCCATGCTTTCAGGACCAAAATAGTTTGGCCTTGCTCGTTCATGGATGTTTTGGCTTCAGAATTTATAACATAACTTCTTGTTTATTCTCCTTTTTTTGTACAAAGCTTTTGTGAGGATGTGTGCTGTTCCAATTCTGGGGTCCCTCAAAACTCCTCTGAGGGTCACTGACTTGAGTTCCTTTATTGTCGCACATTGAAAAACAAATGAAACATTTGTCAAAATATATATTTTATATATCTGATGGTACCAAGGACATGTTTCTTGCCTTCAACTCCAATCAGAGCTCAAGGAGAGCTCTTTCAGAGAGGGAGCACAAGACGGAGATTCTTTTCAAAACGTCAACCAAAGACAGAGGAAAATAGATCATGACAGGCACACATGCCATCTGTCATTACAGCTCAGTATCTGGGGAACAGCACTGTTTGCAGCTATTAGAAATGAACCAGATAAAGTGGGGCCTCCTGAGAAAGTATGTGTTCTGCTACTGGAAGAATAGAGACTTCTTGTGCTGAAATATCTGTGCCCAAAGTGTCCCATGGACTGAAGGCTGTTAGGCTCTAAGGATTTCTCCCCACTAAAGTCCCTACTTCTCCTCCCTAGAGCCTCTCCGAGAAGCCTCTTATGATGCAGAGTCTTTTGTTGCTTATTCTCCCTTGCAGGGGGTTATTACTGTTAGTACTCCAGGAACTGGCTGCAATTAAGCGTATGTCCAAACATGGTGGATGGAAAGAGAAAGGTGGCCACACAAGAAGCAACAGAGAACAGAATTGTTTTTCTTGTCACTAATCTATCTTCTTTGGTTTCTGGGTAGAATCACCTGGGAAGCACTTAATTGTCTCCGTAAACACACACCTGGTCCTTGGAGTGCCAGAATGGTTTTCATGCACTGACCTTCCAAAATCTTATGGTTCAATTAGAGAATTGCTGGGCTTCTTCCATTGGCAGCTGGGATATTTTGTGGGAGGGGCACCAAGGGAGGAAGATGAGAGAGATGAGTCTAGAGAAGTAAAGTTAATCTTTGTCAATTACAAAGCTTTACTTGACACATTCTCATTTCAACCTGTCAATTTCAGATTCTCCTCTGTGAGGGGAAAATACAGATGCTCCCCAGATTTCTAATCTATTTATAATGGTAACAAGACAACTCTAGGCAGTGTGTGCTCATCATGAGCTAATCATCCTCTGCTATGCCTTGTGCCTCCTAATTAGTGGCATGTTGGTTGCCTACTGATCAGGTTGGAGCCTCATCCAGGCACTAGGGAGGGATGGTAGGGGGAGATAGAATTCTGAGCCTAGTGGAGCTGAGATCTTGGCAGACTTTCTAACAACAGGTGGGCTTCACACCTTGCCTTGCAATGACTCCCATTTAAGGAGGCAGCCACGACTACCATGGGTGCTAACAGGAACGTGGAAGGCTTCCAAACCTGTCTCTAAGAGCTCCCTGTAGCAAGATGCAGTCCTTCCAAAACTTCTTGGCTTAATAATATAGACACAGCAAGTGACATCAAGTAGAAGAAAAATAATTAATTGTGCTTCTATAGATGATAATGGGGCAAGATCCCTTTTGTTCATTTAAAAAGTATTTATTGAGCTCTGTAGATAATAGTCTCTTATGGTTGCTGAAGTGGAAGTGGGCAATGGTATAGGCTAACTGGGTGATGGGCAGTAAGGTGGGCCCTTGTGATGAGCTCTGGGTGTTATATGTAAGTGATGGATCACTGAATTCTACTCTTAAAACCAATACGACACTCTATGTTAAAATAGCTAGAATTCAAATAAAAACTTTTAAAAAAGAAAAAAGTTTTTATTGAGAACTTGCTCTCAACAGACTCTGCTCTGAATACGAAGGAGAACAATCAAAACACACTTACTCTGAAGTGACCATATCATTTTTTATACAAACTGCGACACGTTTGGGGGTGAATGGAGCACTTTTCTTAATTACTCTGGGAAAATGAGCATGATGCAGGACTGACAGCAAACCCAGGGTGTGTGATCACCCTAACTCAAAATTCAGAGGGGGCATAAAGTCAGACATGTGTCAACCTTCCATTCACCCTTCCCTTTTAATTCCTGACCCAGGGATAGAAACCTAATTCTCTGAGCCCAAAAACTGTTTATGTAGATTTCCTTGTCAGCTTTGCAGCCTTCTGAGGGCCTCTCATTGGTGAACCTCTCTGTAGGTGAACCCCTACATGGTCAGAGATCAGTGGGCAAAGCCTTAGATGGTTTTTAAAAAGTTATCTGAGGGGTGCCTGGGTAGATCAGTCAGGCGGCTACCTGTTGGTTTTGGCTCAGGTCATGATCTCAGGGTCCTAGGATCAAGCCCTGTGTTGGTCTCCGTGCTCAAGTGGGGAGTCTGCTTGGGATTGTCTCTTCCTGTCCCTCTGCCCCTTCCCCCATTCATGCACACACACTCTCTCTCTAAAATAAATGTTTAAAAAATTTTGAAAAGATTTATTACATTATATCAAGTAGGTTTCTTGGTTTCAGAAAATAGTCACTGCTCCTGGCTAATTCAAGCAAAAGGGATCTATGGGAAGGTTATCAAAAGCCCATGGAATCAACTCAAGTTTGAAGAACATAACTTGGAAAGAAGCAGGAGCTAGGACAGCTTTGGAGGAATGGGGATCAAGAAACACGGATAGGTATCCTACCCAGGGTTCCTAGCAGATAGTATCTTACCAGGGGTTTCCTCCAGAATGAATGAACTCTAATTATCTCTTCTATCCTCATGTTACTGAAAATTCAGAGTTCCAGATAAATTTCCCAATTGGTAAAGTTTAGGTCACATGCTTACTGCATGATCCATGGACTGAACTGTGTCCCCCTGAGGTTCATATATTGAAGCCCTAACTTCTAGCCCCTCTGAATGTGACCGTGTTAGGAAACAGGGCCTTAAAGAAGCGAGTAAATTAAAATGAGGCTGTTAGGGTGCATATAAGTCCAATCTGATTGATATCCTCATAAGAAGAAGAAATTAGGATACAGTTTACGGAGAGCTGACCAGGTCAGGGGAAGGCAGCCATCTGTAAGGCAAGGGAGGGGCCTCTGAAGAAACCCACACAGCTGACCCCTGATCGCTCGCCTTTCGGCCTCCACAGTTGTGGTAAAATACATTTCTGTTGCGTGAGCCGCCTCACCTGTGGTCCTTGTTAGGCCAGCCAACGAAAGGGGAGGGGAACCATCTGGGGAAATAATCCTGGAAGTCTTGCTCTGGCTTTTGAAGTGAGATTTCGAGGCATTTGGATTTCCTCTCCCACGGGGACTCCCTACACTAGGAGACAAGTCCTTCCTCCCCCACCACTAGTGAAAAGAGGATGGGAGTGAAGGCAGAATCAATGGTGGTCAGAGGATAAACGTTCTGGCCATTTTAAAAGTCGCTCTCCTCTCAACATTTATTGAGCACAAACCAAGGAACGAAGAGTGGTGCTGCAGGGGCTGGAGTTTCAGGTGTGAATCTGTGGCCCACGTCCTGCCTTGATGGAACTTAGAATTGAAGGAGCAGTCTTGTAAGTATTTATTCGATTTTCTGTCACGCTTTTGGGGAGAGAGAGACAAAGTACTTGGGTCATTTAGAGAAAAGTAGCAGAGGTAGAGTGGGATAATCGCCCCCCCAGGGGGAGGTGGTGGTGAGGTGAAGGATGAATTCTCAAAGGAAATGACAGTTCCACGTGTTGGAGTTTATACTTTCTTTTCCACCTGGAATATTCCTTTCCTTTCTCTCCTGGCACAGTAATAGAACTCTGAATGTGGAGGAAATAGCAGAACTGGAGGATGAATAGGAATGCAGGGATGGTGAGAAATGGACTTGGAAGGCAACTATAAAACCGATTTTAAAGTTAGAGATTTAGGGGGCTCCCAGGTGCCTCAGTTGGTTAAACGTTCAACCCTTGATTTCTGCTCAGGTCATGATCTCAGGGGTCCAGGGATCTAGCCCTGCATTGGGCTTGGTGCTCAGTGGGGAGTCTGCTGGGGATTCTTCTTCTCCCTCTGCCCCTCCCCCTACTGGCACATGCTCTTTAAAAAAAAAATTTTAAATTAAAAAGATTTGGATTTACAGAAATGTGGACCTTCCAATCTGCACACAAGTTTGTATTTTCCATATTCCAAATTTTTATGATGAGCATATGTTCATAATCTTTTTAAAAATAAGAAAGTAAAAGTCACATCAAATGTCCATAATGTGGGGCCCTGGGATTGAGCCCCAAGTCTGGCTCCCTGCTCAGTGGGGAGTATGCTTCTCCCTCTCCCTCTGCCTGCTGCTCTCCCTGCTTGTGCTCGCTGTCTCTCTCTGTCAAATAAATACATAAAATATTAAAAAATGTCCACAATGGTTTTCCAGATGTAGCAGGTTTCAGGTTATTTTATTCAAGTTCTCCTAAATAAACTTTTAAAAAATGTAATAAGATTGTTCTGCAATACCAATTATTAAGCATAGTTAAAATAAGAACATTCATAGGTCAGAGATGGACAATAATTTCAAAAGAGACTTGTGGTAGCATAATATCTGCTTGAGAATGGTTTATTGGTCTTTATAAACGGAAAAAGAAACTAATTACTTAGGTCCTTCACAATGAGTATTAAAGATACAGGAAATCATTACTCAAGATTCTTGGCAAAGGAAATGATTCTTATGTTGCTCTCTGCTACTCTTTTATTTCTTTCACAAAAGTAGAGAAACTTCTCTGCCTAGCAATTTTACTGGCAATGTCCCATCCATAAGTAATTTGCTGTTGTTAACAAATGTTGGAACAAAACAACACCAATTAAGGTTCTGAGTGGTTATCAAACGTGGCAAGAGATTGTGCATGGACTGTGGGATGAAAAACTTAGCTTGGGGAAGGCATTGCCTGCTGCTGAAAAACATTGTAAACAGAAGGGAACCTAGGACCCAATTTCTTGCCCGAGCTCTAGCACACACCTGATGCTCTGATACAGGGGGTTAGCTAGAGGGCTCCGAACTGGAATTCTGGAAGCCGTGGGCCTGGGTGAGATCACCTGGGGGAAGACGTGGAATAGAAGGTGGCAGCTTTGGAAAAGTCTGTTCTCCTAATGATTTTCCGTTGACAGTATATGCTTCTTATGAGTGTTTATCGATGTATCGCGCGAACGTCCTCCTTTTGAATGGAGTCTCTTCCACTCAGCTCTCAGAACTAAGGGCTCCGGTCCTGTCCCAGACTCCTCTAGGGCACTGCCTCCACCGGCGGGGGCAGGCTCGCAGTGTCGTCCCAGGGATCTTGCCTTTGAAGAGCTATGGATCCAGGTTCAATGCCAGCTTCTGCATTTATTAGCTGTGTGGTCTTGGGTGAGTCTCCAACCTCCGGAGGCCTCATTTTCTCTTTTGCTCTTTTGAAGAAAGTGAACTAGAAAACATCTAGAGCCTCACAGGTTCATCATAAAGGAGCATTTCCTCCACCCCGCCCTTCCTCTGTGCTTCCGTGGGACACGTGTGCAGCAGAGCTAAGAGGGTCCTTACCGGGACAGAAACGGTGAAAGATTCGGACACCCCAAAGCATGCTCCTTGTCACCCCACCCCCGGGCCACACGTGCCCTACCCTAACAAATCTGACAAACCCAGTGCTGCCTCTCCTCCCTTCTGTAGGAAACAAAGAAATATATTTAGAAAAGACAACCCCTAAACTAGCCCCACCCTCCTATGAATGTTTACACCTGTTCTTTTGTTAAGTCTCAAAGAACAGGCTCAATACCAATAATTTTGAGGGGGGTGAGGAAAGGGGGCTGGGAGGGTGCATGAACAAGTAGCCGGCCCCAGACGTGGCTGCCAGGCTGCTGGGGATGAAGGCCAGCATTGCTAAACTCAGCTGAAAGGCTCCTTTTCTTTACAACAAATCTGAGACCAAGAAGGTCCTTCCGAGAGCCTATCATTAACTTTGTTATTATGGTTATTATCAACAATGTGCCAATTTCCGTGCATCTTTCAGGATCTTTCAATTACTGCATGCTGAGTTTTTCCTCCCCTTCCTTTTCCTGGTCTCTCCACCTCCCCCCTCCCCCGCCAAGCGCCCAGATTTCTTCTCTTTCCTCCTCCCCGATTGTTTGCCCTGTGCAAGGATGGCAGTGACGGGGCTGGAAGCCCAGCAGGATTTGGAATCTCTCTGACTGAGGGGAAAGAAATATTGTGTATTATTCAACGTCCTCCAAGTTATTCATCAGAAGTTTCATTTTTCACCAAAGTCTTTTCCTTATCTTTAACGCCGCTGACATGAATATATATCATGAAGTTAAAAAGATCGAATTACACTTTGCTAGCTACTGCCAAGATTCATGGGGACACAAAGCCCAGCTAATCCCTGGGTGTCCCAAGCAGCAGCATTTTACGTTTGTTTTGTTTTCTTTTCTTTCTCAGCAAACACACTCTAACAGGGTTTGTCTCTTCGTTGCGATATGGGAATGATTGAAAATATACTCTGTATCACTTGATAAAAGACCTTTGCCAAAAGGGAGAACAGCTTTGTCATTTGAACATATTTCCCAGAAGCCCTGAGAGGTGCTTAAGCCTGGTTTAATGGGATGTTTTTGAGCAGGGATGCTGGCGGATGGGCCAAAGGCAGAAGCTCCTGTGCGGGGTCCCTGGCCCCGAGGGACTCCGGAAACCCCCATGTTTCACTGCAGACTGGAATGCTGGCGGACAAGCCTGCTCCCTAGCAGCTGAGGTCCCTGGCTGAGGGGCGGCCTAGCGGTTCCTCCTTCCCCGTATTGCTGCTGAGAGTGGTCCCGAGACACAGCACCAACAGGCTGCAACCTGCTAGAGTCGCCACAACGGACAACCACAAACCAGGTGGCTAAAAACAAACGCAGTTTGTTCCAACGCAGCTCAGAATCAAAGTGTCAGTAGCCCTGGTTCCTTGTGAAGGTGCTCATGAAGACTCCATTCGCCACCTCTCTCCTAGAGTCTGGTGGCTAGTTGTTAGGGTCACTGATGTCACCTTCCTGCAGCAAAAAAAAGGAGTTTTCTTTTTATGCACTCTTGCAACTTTCCATATTTTCATGGAATAGACTGAGCGGGCTCACCTGGAATTTCCCTGGAGCTTGCAGCAGGGAGGGCGGTGGGCGGGAGGCTGTCTCAGGGTTTAGGCTGGGCCACAGGGATCCTTCAGATTTCTCACCACCTTCTTCATTAGGGTTTGTGGTCCAGGCCTTAGGAACAAGAAGGTGGCAATTTGCTTCCCTTTGTCTTCTTCCTCGAGAGACTCTGGGGAACTTCTTGTGTAGGAGTGTTTGGGGTAAAAATGGGGCATTTGAATACTTAGACCTCATCTAAGCCGTGTCCATTCCGTGAAACCCTATCATGACTTCAGAGAAACTGCATGTTAAGTTTCAAGGCTTTCTTCTGCTTCATCTGATCATGGAAAGCAATTTCATACAACTCTCCATAGTCTCGGGCCAACCATTTGGGAGCGAACACTCAGAAGCTACAACTGAATGTACAAGCTGGAGAGGGTGTGGGATGGTACAAGGAGACCCCGTGAGCTAGAGGAGCGTGAGGGTGGGCATCCAAGGTTGAGGGCCCCCTTTCTAACACACGTGGGGCCCAACATTGCTGGTGCAAATCCAGCCCCTCTCCAGAAGGACTCACCAGCTCTACTCCAGGTGCACCCTGGATCATTCTAGTCTCTGGACTCCCTGAGCCTGCCAAGCTATCGTCCCTTCTTCATCCAAATCCTAACCACCACAGAAGAGGCTCAGCCCAGGAGCGACCCCTCATCAAGTCTTCCTGCTGAAGGCAGCTCAGGTCTGCGCCTCTGTCCCCATGCCCAGTCGCCGTTTATCCTCCACCTCTGCTATCCTTGCGTCATCGTTTGACTTTTCTCACCTTTAACCACGAGCGGTAAGAGACAGACATGGCAGAAAAGGCACAGAACTTGAAGGCAGATGTCTTAGATTCTGGTTTTGACTCACCTCCTATTATCTGGCTCCTTTAGGCTAGTAATTCAGTCTATCTGGGCACATTTCCTCCTCTAGGAAATAGGAGACGGTACTGAAGAGAAATTGTGTTTACCCTGCCTATCTTATCAGGGCCTTGTATGTATCAAATGAGATACGCCGTCCTGTAATGAATGTGATACACTGGCTCAGACCTGCCACCACAATGAGATGAGTCGGAAGGCAATTTCCTGGTTTCTGCCTACACCTGTATTTGTACTTCTTTGCTTGCCCCGGAGCACATGTCCCAGCGTCCGTGAGTGTTGGCTGCTAACATCTCACAGCTGCTCCTGCCCCAGGGAGGCCCTCGGTTCTCTGAGGGGAAGCAGCACCCCAACCCTCTGCTTGGATGGGGCATGTCTACGGTATCATTTATGCTCCTGAGCACTCAGATTGACTGAGTGTCAATCTGACACTACATCCTTGCTTGATTCTTCCTCTCTTTCCATCCTTCTGCCTTAGACCACCCTCTTAACAGGTCACCTGTCCCAGATCTCTGTCTCAGGCTCTCCTTCCTGGAAACCCAACCTAAGACATCCATCCAGAGCCGCTGGTGGTCGGATCATAACACAAGACGTCCCCCTTCCTGGGAGTCAGAGGTGCCCGCACAGACATAAGATGTAGAGGACACCTATACTTTCTTCAATATACTGTCTCAAGGAGCAGAAAGAAGGAAGTCCTCTGACACCCCCACAAACATGGAGAGCCAAGGGCTACAGTCCCAGCCTCCAGCAGTGAGCCAGGGCCGAGGCTAGGGGCATACACAGCACAGTGGAGTGCCCCTGCCCCCAGACCAGAGTACTGCCACCTGTCCCAGCAACGGGCCTTCAAGGGCAGTCATCTTTCTACCAGAAGTTCTCTTCTGTGGCTGCTGAACCCCCAAACTCAAGAATGATTATCATCTGTACAAGCTGAGCTTTCTTGAAAGTGATTGTTTAGTGGAAACATCTGGTGTGTGAATGGCTTCTGTGTTTTTTTTCCTTTTCTCTCCCTCCAGCCAACACTAAGTGAATCCTTGGGAAAGGCTACCCTGCTTCCCTCCCAAGGACTGGAGAACTGCTTCATTATTTAACTGTGCTTTCGTCACCATGCAAACTGTTTTCACATTGCACTTGCTGGCGGGAAGGGATACAAACCACAACTTGGGAGATTTTCTTGCTAATTAAAAGTTTCCAGCAACTCTGTTTGCCCAAGAAAACATTGCCATATTACCTTGTGCAATTATTGCTAATTGAGACCTGCTCACCATTCCCAACAATAGCTTGAAGTCCTGTGTATTTTTTTTTTTTTGCTTCAGTAACTGAATACAGTCACACGACTGAATATCCACTCATCTGTCATCTTCTTTTATTGAAGAATAGTTGACATCCAACTTTATATTAGCTTCAGGTGTGCAGCATAGTGATTTCCTTCCAGACATTCTGTGCATTGGACTGCCCATCATGGTAAGTGTAGCGACCATCTGTCATTATTACAATTGACTACATTTCCTATGCTGTTCATGTGTTATCTTTTCCTTAATTACATCCGGCCTCTTCTAGCTCATTCTTCACAACTGTCCTTCCCAGAGGCCATAGGTATTCTGAGGCTGATCGGCGAATGTGTAACTTAGACTGGGATCATCTTGTTATTGTCAATGCTGTGGGTTAGTTTGGGTGAGAAGCCGGATGACACCTTCTGGTCAGTGCAATGATGGACCGCAGGAACAAAACTGGATCTTCTCTGCCTGGTGACTTTTCAAGTGACTTAACATCACTAAGCTTTTGTTTCTTTTCTCCTCAAAGTGCAAATAATAATACTGTGTACTTTGTGGTACTATTTGAGGATTATAGGAGCTAATTAATTATTACATCCCATTTAGCTCCCATTAACCAAGTGCTACTCTGGGTGCCCCTGGCCTGCGTGTTATTCTTGTGTCTTGGGCTGGGGCTCTCGTTGAAGAGAAATACATCTGCATTTTATAGGAATTGGCCAAGCCAAATCAACATATTCCTCTTGGTTGCGTTCAGACCATGATTTTATACCAGAGAGAAACTAACCGGTCTGTCAAGTGGACTAAATGGTCTGTACTGTCTGAAATGATGAACCAATGGTTATAAACACAGAGAAGCAGCCGGTACCCTGTAATTGGCTTTTGGAGTCTGAGCTGTCCTCGGTTTGCTGATAGAAAATCAGACAGTCCTTCAACTATTGCGGCCTTGTTCTACCCTTACGCTGCAACTTCAGCTGCTGTTTCAAATTTTCCTTTTCTACTTTTTTCCAAAGAACAGAGGCTTTTCTTTTTTTTTTTTTCCCCCATTTTGAGAACTATTCAAGGCCAGTGAAGTTAGGGCCTAATGCTCTGTACGTCTGGTATAGAGTAAATTCTTTTTTTACTATTCATGTATCATTAGCATGCAGTGTTATGTTAGTTTCTGGTGTATGAGATAGTGATTCAGAAATTCTTTTCATTATTCAAAATTGATCATGATAAGTGTCATCTTACTCCCCATCCCCCACCCACCTCTCCTCTTAAGCACCAGTTTGTTCTGTGTATTTAAGAGTCTTTTTTTTTCTTCATTTTATTTTTGTTTCTTAAATTCCTCATATGAGTGATACACGAAAAGATGCCCAATATCACTAATCATCAGGGAAATGCAAATCAAAACCACAATGAGATACTATTTCACATGTGTCAGAATGGCTAAAACTGAAAACACAAGAAATAACAAGTGCTGGTGGGGATGTGGAGCAAAAGAGAGCCCGTGCATTGTTGGTGGGAATGCAAGCTGGTATAGCCACTGTGGAAAACAGTATAGAGCCTCCTCAGAAAATTTAAAAATTAAAACTACAAGAAGTTCTTAATAACTGTTTGTGGAAGGCATCAAGGAGCAATCAAGAAATACAGGAGCTTGGATCAAACTCCTGTCTGTGTTAGGGCTCTGGTCATGAACTGAGATCCTGGGTACATGATCTCTGGATCCGACTTTGTTCTTGGTTTCTGACTTCTCGGCTCTAAGTTCCAGTTCTTATGAGGCTCAGTGGCCGCCTTGCCCTCTCTTTCTCTCAGGCAGAGCATGGTCTCTCATCGCTGATTTCCTCGGCCTGCCTACACCTAGTCCTCTGTTTACCCTCCCTTCCAGCCCCTGCTCTGGCAACTAAAAGGATTCAAGTGAAGACCCCTACGGAAATTTCCGAGAGAAGGAATCTGCTTACTCCATCTTGTCTTTTTGAGCCCGCGAGTCCCTGTCTCTGTCCAGATTTTGAAATGACCATGCATTGAGTAGTTGTCTATCCCCAACCCCATCAGCTGAGACCCAAATGTGGGATATCCCGGCACAGAGCTTGGGCCCCCTCTGTGCCCCTGCAGATAAGGCAGCTTCTCAGAGATGCGGATGGGGTGGCGGCTTCTGGACAGACAATGGAAGTCTTCCACTCTTTTCTTCTTCCTCCTCTCCCACAAGCCTCCTGAATCTTTTATGAGTTAAAAATGAGCAGAGCAAATACTCCCTCTTGGAGCATATGTTCATGGGTAAGAGAAAGGTACTCCCTAAGCATGAAATTTAGATTACCTTCTGAGCAGAAAGCTAGGAAAAATTCAACGTGCGGGAAATGAGATTAGCCATCTGCAGAAAACCTCGCCTAAACGGTAAGCAGTTGAACTTCCAGGTTCGGTGATTTGGGCGTCATCCGTCTCAGGAGAGTACAGTTGCTTAGCAGAACTAAAGATGTTTCCTTCTTCATCCTCTGTGTGAAGAAGGAAGGTGCTAACAGAAGGGTATTTTCTGCATCAGGAAAAGAAAATGGGATCCCAGGGGTGAGACTTGGAAAAGCATACCCAGCTCTCTCTTTCCCAGAGGGAGGGCCTCCCCACCATCAGACGTGCGCTCTCAGGTTCTGTCTACTAGGTATCTCCACTCTGGTCCCCACTTCCCTCACTTTCTGCCCCTGACTTCATTCCCCCTTCCTCCTTGAAAATGTCCAAGTGTATCACCGATTCATTTCACCTCGCTAAACTCTGGGACACTTGCTAAACTTCAGACAAGAGTTTAAAAAGATCAACAAAGCAGAGTGGAATGGAACGCTTCCTTCTAGAAATGTCTTAGTACACTTTCCCTGGAATCTCCTTCCTGATACTTCAAACCTAACAATCTCTTTGGGGGCTATTTGTTTTCTTTGCTCCACCCCTACCATTGCTGGTTGTGTCTTAAGCTCTTTTCTCAATCTTCTGCTCTAATCACTCTTCCCTAGGCTATTGTATCTACCCCATCTTTTCATGTATCACTCATATGAGGAATTTAAGAAACAAGGCTTTTACTACCATGTGCAGTATAGTGATAATCCCTAAACCTCATTACAGGCTCTAGAATCTAAGAAAGTTAGAGTCTTTCTCCTGGTCGGCATACTTGGTCCTCGGCTTCTCGGTCCAGTGATATGCCGGCGAATCTTTGACAATTGGCTCTGATAGAGAGGAAAGAAGAGTCTGATTTGAACTTCGCCAGTTTCCATGGCATAAATACACTGACCGTGGCATCAACCAGCTCCCAAAATAATTGAAAATTTAGCAGTTGGCTCTTCAGAGCTGGCATGAGCCAACTCCAGCACACCATTGCCTCTGCTGGAAATGTCCTCTTGATTAACCAATAGACACTTCAAATTCTACACAGTCGATGCTGTACATCCCACAGTTTGTGTGACTGTTTCCCCCTCAGCTAGCAATTTAAATCACTCAGGACAAATGATGTAACCACCACAAAAGCAGGGACCTGTCTTATGCCAAGCATCTAGAATCCTGCTGACACATAGAACGCAGTGAATATTTGTGGGATGCATGAGATGCTATGCCCAACATTCCCGTCTCTCTTCTGGGGCTACTTAAAATAATGAATTAGAACCCTTAGGTATCAATCAGATTCCTGTGCCGCTAGTAAATTAATTTCTGATGATGGGAAAAATAATGAGTTCTGAACCTAAAGACTGAGAACCCAAAACTATTAGGAATCCAGCAAGGACCTGCGAAGCCACATGCCATCTTACTTTTCTATTGCCCTACAAATGGGCCAGGGGTAATAGTGTGAGCACGCTTAGCGAATTTCTATAAATAAGGAAGCATTACCATGAAAAAATCACCTAAGACAACCCAAGTCATTTACCAAGGTGCCTGATAGAGCAGAAGGTGCATGGGTTTGAGATATTTCTAAAACTGGGTTCAAATTACAGATGGGACAGTTATTAGGCTGGTGGCTTGGGTGAATTCCCTCAGCTTCTTTTTGCCAACTACAAAACACTTAGGAAGATAGGCAATGCAATCTAACTTGCATTGTAAGGAAGATTAAATGATTTGTCCTACTCAAATACAAGAAAATGCTTTTCCTGGAGAATAAGGATTGGGGGTGCTGTCTTGGGGCTAACAGGAATGATGCCTTCAGAGGCGCTCACTGATCTCACTGCCCATGATCAAGAAGAGATGACATCCTTTCTTGGTTCCCAAATGGGTGCTAATTCTGCTAGCAGAGAAAGGGTCCGAGCCTCTGCAGCTGGCTGTTGTCTGTACCAGCGCGGAAGCACGTTGGAGGTCAGTCGGCTCTGCTGAGGATGCTTCTACCAAGAGGAGCCAGCCTCTCCCCTGCACTGGCAATTCCTAGATTTCCGCCCGGCAAGCAGCTGTGCCTCCTGAAAACTTCTCCCGGGTTTTCCTGTATCTTTTAAACCAAAGGAGTCCCTGAAATTTGCCTCTAGTTAATCCTATTGGCCACCACTGACAAACTCAAATGCAAAGCTTGGCAACAATGGGGGCCCAGATATAAAGTCTTCTAGAATCCTAAGAACTGAGCCCTGTCCCCAAGAAATCCCCCTGACTGCAAGGCTCAGTGCTGGCCAACTGATCATAACTCGGTGGTTTGTGACAAGGTGGGTGACAAGCTGGGTTAAGGGAGTTGACCGCAACAATATGGTTCTTTAGGATGCTAATTTCCCTCAAATAGGCTATAGAGACAGAGAAGGAAAATTCCTCCATTCCCCACCTGCCTCTCACAGGTGCCCTGATTTGGATGGTTTGGGGACAGAATCCTAATTATCTGACTGTCCTTCTGCCTTTTATGATAATCGTGACATCTGAGAATTCAAACCGTTGGCCCACAGCCAGGCCTCCCTGGCTGGAAGATGTGCTTTGCGGGCCACGTCTTTGTTCAAACAGCTTTATAGAGACATAATGGAAGCACAATAATTGTACATTTTAAAGTGTACAATTTGATAAGTTTTGACATATGTATAACACCCATGAGGCCATCTTCCCAATTAAGATGATAAATTTTTCCGCGACCCGAAGAGTGTCCTCATGCCAGTTTGTCCACAATCGGCCCGTCCATCCTCATGCTCAGGAAACCGCTGACCTGCTTCTGTCGCTGTGCATTCATTTGCCTTTTATAGAATTTTCTATAATAAATCTTATGTTATTTACTATGTTTCGTCTGGCTTTTTTTCACTTAGCATCATGCCTTCGAGAAGCCATTTTGCTGTATGTGTCAGTAGTCCATTCCTTTTATTTTGTTTTATTTAATTTAATTAATTTATTTGAAAGAGAGTGTGAGTGGGGCAAGGGGCAGAGGGACAAGCGGACTCCCTGCTGAGCAGGGAGCCTGTTGGGGCTCAATCCCAGGACTCTGAGATCATGACCTGAGCTAAAGTCCGATGCTTAACCGACCGAGCCACCCAGGCCCCCAGTAGTCCATTCATTTTAATTACTTAGTAGTATTTCACTGTATAGATACACCATAATTTCAAAATTGAAATCCATTCAACTCTCAATAGGTATTCGTTTCTCCCTCCCCAAGTTTTGGCTATCAAAAATAAATCTGCCATGGATATTTGCATACAAGTCTTTGGATAGATAGATGCTTTTAATTGTCTGAGGTAAATATCTAAAAATGGAATAGCAGGCTCACATGGTAGTTGTCTGTTCACATTTTTAAGAAACTGCGAAGGAATTTTCCAAAGTGTACTTCTTTGCTTTCTCACCAATAACGTATAAATATTCCACTTGCTCCATGTTCTCCAACTCCTGGTATGGCTAATCTTTTAAAATCGTAGCCATTCTAGTCAGTGTTCAAAAATAGCTCAATGTATGTGTAACTTGAATCTTAATGACTCATGATGTTGGATATGTTTTTACAATTTTATTGGACATTTGCGTATCTTCCTTTGTGAACTATCTGTTCCAATCTTTTGTCTGAATTTAAAATTGGGTTGTTTGGTTTTTTTTTTTTTTTTAATGTAATTGTAGGAGTTCTTTATATATTCTTGAAACAAATCCTTCGCTTAATAGATGTGTTGCAGATATTTTCTCCCAGTCTGTGGCTTGCCTTTTCATTTTTTGAATGGTGTCCGTGTTCGTTTTCTGTTGCTGCGTAAAGATTACCATACACAGACTGGCTGAAAACAGCACCTATTTATTATTCCCCTACCCTGTGGGGCATGGGTCTGGTGCCGTGGGGCTTGAGTCTGGTGCCGTGTGGCTGGATTCTCTGCACAGAGTCTCACGAGGCCCAAGCTAAGGTGTTGGTGGGGCTGTGTTCCCTTCCGGAGGCTCAGGGGAGGAATGGACTTCCAAGCACGTTAAGGTTGCTGTCAGAATTCAGCTCCTTGTAGTTGCAGGATTGGGGCTCCTGTTTCTGGACATGGGGCTCCCTCTGAGCAGCAGCACTAAATCATTCTCATGCTTCAAATCTCTTTCACTTTCCCTGCTGCCTTTCTCTTCAGCTTTTAAGGGCTCTTGTGATCACACGGGGGTCTTCCCAGAAATCCAGAATGATCTACTTATTTTAAGGTTAGCTGATAATCTAATAATAATCTAATTTAGCAACTACAAAGTCCTTTTTCCTATAAAGTAGCGTATTCACAATCACCCTGGGGATTTGGACATGGGATCTTTTTTGGTGTGTGTGTGTGTGTGTGTGTGTGAGGGGGTCATAATTCTGTCCACCACAGTGTCTTTCAAAGAGCAAAGAATGTTAATTTTGATGAAGTTCAATCTATCAAAATGTTTTTTTGTTTGTTCTTTTGTGTTCTTGGAAGTCTTTGCCTACTTCAGGTAGCAAAGATTTTTCTCCTTTATTTTCCTCTAAAAGTATTATTGATTTAGATTTTATGTCTATGACTCATTTCAAGTTAATTTTTGCATATGGTTTGAGATGACAGTCAATTCCACTCCCCCCTTGTTATATCATGGATGTACTGTTGACCTGGCACTATTTTCTGAAAATCCTTCCCTTTTCCCATTGAATTGAATTGGATCGTTTGCCTATTTATTGAGGTGCGATCATTCTTTATGTATATTGGATACAAATGTGTTTTTCAAATATTTTTCTCCCAGTGTATAGCTTATCTTTTAATTTTCTTCACAGTGTCTTTCCAATAGCTTCCATTTTAATTTTGATGAGGCATAATATATACATTTTTCTCTTATGGTTTATGCTCTTTTTGTCTTATCCAAGAAATATTTGTCTAATGCAAGGTGACAAAGGTTTTCTCCTGTGTTATTGTGAAAAGTCTTACAGATTTAGGTTTTATATTAGGCCTACAATTTACTTTGAGTTAAATTTTATATTAGTGTGAGCTACAGACTCAGTTTTTCTTTTCTTTTTTGAAATATGGTTATCAAATTGTTCCAGCATCATTTGTTGAAAAACTTACCATTTTGATTGAACTGTCTTAGCCTTTTTGTCAAAAGTCAATATGTGGGGTTCTGAATCTGGACTCTTTTGTGTTCTTTTAATATATGTCTTGATTACTCTATCTATATAACAACCTTAAAAATAGATAATGTGAGACTTCCAGCCTTATTCATCATTATAAAGACTGGGTTATTTTAGTTCCTTTATTTTTCCACATAAGTTTTATTTTATTTTATTTTAAACAGGGTTTACAATTTCTTTTATTTATTATGTTCAGTTAGTCACTGTATAGTGCATCCTTAGTTTTTATTGTTATACGTAACTAGTGAATCATTGAGCACTACATCCACATAAATTTTAGCATGTTTACATAATTGGAGTTATATTGAAACTATTTATGAATCATGGAAGAACTGACACCTTAACACTACTACCCTTCTAATCCATTAATGTGGTAGATCTCTATGTTATTGAAGTATTCTCTGATGTGTCTCAGCAGCATTGTGTAGTTTCCAGAATAAAAATATTGTATGTATTTGGCATATTGAAATACCTAAGTATTTCATGGTTTTTGTATGCTTTTGTAAACAGTGCTGATCTTAATATCAATTCCCAATTATTCCTTGCCAGTATAAATGTAAATGTAACTTTCGTGTAGATTATTTGGGGCCTTCTGTGAATAGAGCCCCCTGTTACATGATGACCCCACCTTGCTATTTCCAGCCATCTCAGCTCCCCAAATTCTGATCACCATTCCCTCAACTCAGAAGGATTGCCACGGGCTGCATGGATGCCAGCAGTCTGTACCGTGGTCAGGAAATTTTCCCCAAGTAGAAGGCTGCACTACCGTGGGCCTTGCCGCTCTCTTTTCTCATTACCTCATATATTTTGTCCAGTCTTATAAGTACGGCTGGGGAACTAGCTTATACTAATTATACCACATTGGCTGCAAGTAGATGGTCCTCCCATAGTTTATTCAGGTAGGTAACTGTTGAATCAATAAATATCTGTTTTCTATCTTATTTTTATCTAAAATGCTGCAATGAAGGTGTTAGAAGTATGTCATGTTGCACATATGTAAGCTTATCTGTGAGGTGAATATATCAGAGCATCATTGCTGGGAACAAGCACTTAAAATATTTTCACCAGATCTTGACAAATTGCTGAACCCATTTATACTTCCACAGGCATCGTCTGTGGGCCCCCATTTCATAACTCAGTCTGTGGTCTCTGCTCAATGGCGTGAATAGACAGCTCATGGAAAAAGAAATACAAATGCTCTCCAACATTTGCAAAGAAGATCTATCTCATAACTATCCACTCACATACCCTAAAGATACTATTTCTCACTTCTATCAGATCAGTAAAATCGAAGCTTTCTTATTAAACTGAGAGTCTACATGTGGATGTAAAAAAAAAAAAACGCCAAAAAAAAATAAATAAATAAAACCCGCCAAAAAAACCCCAAAAACAAAAACCCAGAGTCGGGGGAGATTGGAGAATGGCAGTCCCATTTTCCCCTGCCACTTGCTGCTAATAGTTATTTGAGAAGAACACCAGCCACGGCCAAAAGGTTCCTAAAGCCCCTATAGGTCGCTGTCAAACCTTGGCTACCCACTTGGTACCATACCATTGTCCCTTACTGCACTCCAAGGACTGACTTATGTCACCAGCATTGCCAAGCACAAATGATGAATTGCCTAAGCTGCTTCCACCAACACAAAATGTGCAAAAGCAAAAACAGAACCAAGTCCCAGGCCAAATTCTCAGCACACTTTTTAATTACTCCATTAAATCTTGTGCAGGGCTATGGTGAACTCTCTCCATTCCTGGCAGCCAGCTGCTAGGAGGAGGGAAACCTGTTGGGGATTTAGAAATTGAGTCTCATTTTGGATAAGGGAGTTTGGATTCTTTCCTACTGGAAAACCTACTGGTTTTCAAGTTCCCCTTTTGCCATTAGACATGTTAAACTCGGAAGAACACAGTTAAGTTTAAACTTGTGATTTGCAATGTAGACAATCCTTAAATTATATCCTAAATATAGATGTGCATGGCCAATCTCTATTTAGATTAGAGATTCCAAAAATATTTTTAGAAAGCATATAGCTTTTCTTTCTTGTGCTCTTAATAAAAGATATCTTGTCTCATCAAAACTCAAGAATTAAGACCAGAAAACCTAGATTTGGGAACTTGGTGAATAAGCATACACAGGCTCTAGAATCATCATGCCTGCTGGAGTTTGATTTCCAGATCCATCTCCAATAGATAGATAGGCCCAGGTAAATATTTAACTTTATCTGCACGCCCCCCCCCCCGTTTCCTTGTATATAAACTGCACATAATAATATATACCTTATATGATTGTGCTTAAATCATTTGATTCATGTAGAATATTAATAATACCTTGTTTACCAGAGACTATTATCATTTGTGTGCTTATTATTTGTAAGCTTTAATAACTGTGAGTAGAGACACCTTGGAGAATTGCTCTGAGAAGAGACGGAGAATGGCTGCTTTCAGATTAATTAGTAAATTAAGCAAACATTTTGAATGGCAACTATATCTTCAGCACTTTGCTAGCCTGATTCTGAGCTTCATGGAGTCAGTGGCCCATTTAAAATTCAGCGGATAATGTAGGAAGGTCTAAAGAAAGAAGGAAAGTATCTGAAAAAATGTCAGTTACTATTTTTATTGTTAATAGTTAACAATTCAAGAAATGTACTTTTAAAACCATCAACAAACAAGCCAAGATTAGGTGTGTAATAGAGTTAGACTGCTATAATTTTACTTACTTGGACTTTCGTAATAGACTCATAATTACTTTTGGAAGGAATTAAAAGGGCAAGACTTAATTTATATCACTGACATGGTCTTATTCCAATCCATCCTGCTGCCCAGGCTGTCAGATTAATTCTCTAAGAGTTCATTTCTGATCTTGTCAACCCATATTAAACACCTTTAAAACTTAGCAGTGACCGTAGGACTAAGTTCAAACTTCTTAGCACATTTTTCATGTGCTTGCCCTGATGTGTTCTTACCTACTAGGCTTACCCACCCCTTTCTCATGTTAAACCAAACTCCTCATGCTTGTCCTGATAAGGCTCAGGTCAAGTGCCATAAATCTCATTTCAGATGAAGTTATTTTGCTTCCATCTGAAGTCCCATAGCACCTTGCCTATTTATTTTTTATGCTACATGTGACATTTGAAATATAAATGTCACCATACATTTCCCTGAATAACTATGTCCACACACATAGACAGATACACGGAAATGCATGTATATAATACAATTATCCGAAGACATTATAGCTTAGTGGCCAAGAGCTTTGTTTCTGGAGTTAGACAGTTCTGGGCTTAAGTCCTGTCTCTGCCACTTACTAGTAATGTGACCTTGGACCACAGAGTTCCACTTCGTCATCTATGAAGCTCTCAAAGATGGTCGTGAGGTATCCATGAGATAACGTATGTGATGCCCTTATCCCATAGTGCACGGTATATCATGATTCTTCAGGTCTCTCCCCTGAAATGCTGTTAGCTCTTTAAAGCAAGATCCACATGTGATTGGTTTTATATTAGCATGGCAGCTAACCTAGAAATATACACAGGGATGGTGCTTAGAACATTTTGATGAGTGAAAGACTGCATGTAGTTGATTTCTGATGATGAACGCATCAGACTGTAAAATTCTTTGAGTTCAGGGGAAAAGAGTGAAATGTGGACTCAAAGCATGGGAGACGCCTTCCTAGAGCAGTTAGGAAAACAGAGTTGAGTCTTCAAGACTGAGAAGGGTCTGAGGAACTAGAGAAAAGGGCAAGAATAAGGCAGATGATGCATTTTCCTTCAGGAAGAGACAATCCAGAGGACTGGAATGGTCTTACATCTTTGGCTGCATTTTAGCCAAGTGGAACAAATCCTGTATCATTCAACCATGGAAGATTCTCCAACTCCATGCCCAGGAAAAGAAAGAAACTTGGCACACTAGCAGCAGTTCCAACTGAGAACTTTCTCAATGAGTATGTGGCTCTAGCTTGAGGACGGATTTACCCTCTTGCGAGATCATCTCCATTATAGTGAAGTCAGGAATTTTGAACCTCATGAAGGAATTTTTTTTTTTTTTTGGTTGTGAGTCAGATCTTAACGGGGAGAAGGAACGTGGAGGGAAGTCAATACAGTTCTGGACTAAGTGGCTCTACACTCATTACTTTTCAGCAAAACCACTACTTCTCTCTATTTCAAGTTCCTCAGCAACAAAATAGAAGAAATCATATCTGAGCTATCTACATTGAAAGTCTTTTTGACAATTCTAGGTGTAAATGCACTTGATATAATTAAAACTATTTGCAATTTTATTTGAAATGATAGTTCAGGTGGGGGGGCCGTACTGTATCCTTTAGAGAGCAGAAACAGGAATGATTGTGGTTAGCATCTTTTATTAGGTGCCAAGGCTAAGAAAAGGCTAGGTGTTCAAAGGTATTTTAGGCCAATGTTATGGCTAAGAGGTTGGTACCCAGTCTGTCCTTTTATCTGGTTGTTGAATTGTAAAATGTCCCTCGGACCAGAGGGGGCAAATCAGATCTCTTTGTTGAAACTACCATGAACAAGAAGAACACTGTCAGCGTAGCCAGTATGGTAGATTAAAGATGCCCATATTCTTTGACATTCCTCTCATTTAGAGGTAAACCTATTTCCCCTCCTCTTGAATCTGGGCTGGACTGTGATGGCTTTGACCAAAAAAATAGAATTAAGGTGACACCGTACCTATTCTGGGTCTATCTCTTGAGAGAACTGTCAGTCTCTGTCTCAGTCTCTTGAAGTTCTTTGTCTCCATGTAATAGTATGACTACCCTGCTGGAGAATGGCCAACGAAGATGCCCAGAAACTAAATGGAGAGTGACTCAGCAGAGCCCAGCCATTCAGCTGACTCTGATCAGACACTAGACATATAAATAAAGCAATCTGGGATCTCCAGAGCAGTCCAGCTGTGGGCTGGATACTAACAAGTGAGCCTTGTCAATAGCAGAAGAATTTCCCAGTTGAGCTCTTCCCAAACTCCTGATCAACAAAATCATGAGATGTAATAAAATGACGGGTTTTGGTTTTTTAAGCCATTAAGTTTGGGGATTGTTAAAGACAGCATATTTTCATGAACAAGGTACATGCATAGAATGTCATATGTCAAAATTGGGGAAAGTTTGGACCAAAAAAAAAAATTCAATACTTTTGTGGTATCTGCAGTGGAACTATCAATGGAAAATTTATTAACACAGTTCTAAGAGAGATATTTGCTTCTTTATTTGTTTAAAGATTTTATGTATTTATTTGTCAGAGAGAGAGAGAGAGAGCACAAGTGGGGGAGAGGCAGGCAGAGGGAGAAGGAGAAGTAGGCTCCCTGCTCAGAAAACCCGATGTGGGGCTCGATCCCAGGACCCTGAGATCATGACCTGAGCTGAAGTCAGGTGCTTAATGGACTGAGTCACCCGGGCGCCCCGAGACCTTTGCTCCTTTGAACTGAAGATCATCTAAAGTGATAAAATGAGGGAATATGTTGTATAATTCTAAATTCAGGCAATGCCAATTTTTGATAATTTTCTTATTAAATTTAAGCAGGAAGTATTGTAGTGCAAGCAACGTATTATCCCCAGATTCTACTTTGAGATGAAAGCAGGTGCAAAACTCTTTAAAAATGCTTAATAATGAATGTCTGCCATCTTTACCATCATCCCTTGCATCTCAGAAGCTGTGCACATCTTAATTAATTAAGCCTCAGAATGCCTCCGTGATGGCGAAAAGAAATAACAAGGAATCTTTTTACCCACTACTGAAACATAGTCACCTCTTGGGTTGAACACAACAGCTGTTTAGCAGCTGTAAGGGAATCCTGAACTATCATTCTGGGCAGCCACGCTAAGGAGGATAACATATCTGATTGAAATTGCAGAGGAAATTTGAGCAGACAGGATGCAATTACCTGAATGGGAGCCCAGCCAGCTCACCAGGGCTAAGTGGCGAGTGACTGGAGCTGGAGAGTGTGTCTGCTGCATATTTCATAGATTAGTGGGGACATTCGGCCCCCTATGTGGACAAAAATCGGAGGCTGTGTAAGCCTGTCATCCTGATCCTGTGTTTCATCTCCCCTAAACATATCTCTTCTAGGACAAAGTGGCCATTTGGTTAAATCTGTCTGGGAAAGGAAGGCTCATATAAACCCCAAACAAGAGCATGGCCAGGAAAGATGAAGCAACTGGACATTCAACCTTCAAGCTACTCATTCTAGTGACACCTGGGTGGCTCAGTTGGTTGAGCTTCTGCCTTCGGCTCAGGTCACAATTTCAGGGTCCTGGGATTAAGGCCCGCATCAGGCTCCTGCCTCGGGGGTGGGGGTGGGGGTCTGCTTCTCCCTCTGCCTGCTGCTCCCTCCGCTTGTGCTTCTCTCTCTTTGACAAATAAATAAATAAAATCTTTAAAAATATAAAAAAGCTTCTCATCCTAACACAGTTCAAGGCAGACATTTTCTAGCCTCTGAAAAACAGTAAAGAAAAGGTCAGGATTAGGAGTGTAAGACTCCTGTATGCTAGACTGATACACTTGCAAACATAGTGCAACTACTTTAATAAGCCAGAAGTACACAAGACAAGTAATATTTGAGTTTAAATTCAAGAGCCACTGAGGCTCACATGTTCCTTTAAAAATTCAAAAAAAGACTGAAGTTTTGAGAACTAACCTGATTCTACCAGGACCTTCCTGGGTGGTCATGGGCACACAGTGAAAGCAGGGTCCTATCTCCTCATCTGAAAAGCAAGAATTTTAGATGATATGCCCTCTAATAAGCTGCTCATCCTAAAATTTCCCAGGTCTCTGAATCCAAAGAGCAGTTTCTGGTCTTACTCTTAAGTAAAGCCAAGTCTTTCCTAGGACCTTTTTTAGATGAGGTCATTAACTAAACAGCCTTAGTGAAATAAAATTAATTTTCCTAAAAGAAATACATTATTTTTTAAGATTTTACTCATTTAAGAGAGAGAGAGAGAGCACAAGCAGGGGAAAGGGCAGATGGAAAAGTAGGTACCCCACTGAGCAGGGAGTCTGATGCGGGACTGGATCCCAGAACCCTGAGATCGTGACCTGAGCTGAAGGCAGCTGCTTAACCGACTGAGCCACCCAGGTGCCCTGAAATATGCTATTTTAAAAACTAACGTCAAACAAGGCAATTACAGGACCCCCATGCCAACACTGGAGTAGCTGGTGAGAGAACTCTGTGTTTGATTTTCCTGTGTAAGTTGCTTAATTCTCCATAAT
The DNA here is from genome assembly GCA_028646535.1 of Procyon lotor. Classification (NCBI taxonomy): domain Eukaryota; kingdom Metazoa; phylum Chordata; class Mammalia; order Carnivora; family Procyonidae; genus Procyon; species Procyon lotor. Next base: position 50,728,420 of record CM053617.1, read on the forward strand.
GCAAGTCTCCCTTCTAAGTGCTTAGGGAATGTGTAGATGGTAAAATAGAGAAGGGGCTGAAATTAAAAGATCCTCCTACTTAGTAAAGGTAAATCATCTGGACAGAGGTTTTGGATTAAAAAATATCTTTAAACTTCTCATTAATATGTCTTCCCACAAAAAATATGCCATATCAAAAATGCTACACTATAGGTACTCAATTTTCTCACATAAGTTCCAGATGCATGATAGCACTTTTCTTCTCAACGTATGGTACACAAATCTTTGGCACTGGCATCACATGGAGAATTCAGAATCCTAGGTCCCAATTTACACCAAAAGAGTGAGAATCTGGATCTTAGCCTGATTCCCCAGGTTATTATTTTTTTTTTATTATTTAAATTCAATTCACCAACATATGTTCACCGATTCATTAGTTGTGTATAACACCCAGTGTTCATCCTATCGTGTGCCAGTTTATTTTTCAATCACATTCAAGTTCGAGATGCTCTAGGCTAGCATGTTAAGCTTTTGAGGAGTCCTGCACTCATATAAATTATTTGACCTTGTATAACTTGGTATCTGTTTTCCAATATCATCAAGGACCCAGACCTAAATATACAATGGCATTTGACCATCGCCAACCAGATTCACTTGAGATTTCCAACAATTTTGCACACTTTACTTTTTCCAAGTAAATATTGAAATAATTTCTTTATCTTTGATTCTTCAGGATCTTATATATAAGGGAGAATTCAAACTATGAGTACTGGCTTTGAAAACCAAGGACCCAATAAATCAAAGACTCCTTTTATTCTGCCTTCACTGTCTCAACCACAGCACGGATTTCCCTTATGCTCAAGGATTTACATGTTTGTGATCCTGCACCACCCCATGTGGGCCTGTTGTGAGTTGTAATTTTATATCAACTTACTCCATTTAGCTTAATAATATCCATTTATAGCTCAGTTTATAACACATTCTCTACTTGAGAGTAATAAAATTGCATTTTGTTAATAAAATGACTGTAATTTACTTTTGTTAGTGAGTCATATTAGTCTCATTATTCAGAATTAGTGAGACTTTACCACATATGGCGCGGCGATAGACGTCAGGCGGAACACTGTGACTAACACCAACGCTGAATCTCATACTTGTGGTTTGTTTGGAGCTCACGCTGCTCAGGGGTATACTGAGCATGTGTCCTCAACCCCATGGGCCTGAGCTCTCCTACAGTCTCGGGGTTGAGGGTGTGAAGTGAGTCTGACTTCAACTCTGTGTTGGGCCTTTGCATCAACTTTTACTTAAAAGAGGGGACTACACCTGAGGACACTGAGATACATACACTCATTCCCATTCAGAGTCTTATGCCCCAAGAACGTGTCGTGGTAAGGAGGGACAGCGACTAAGGCCACATGTGCCGTCACAGCCCAGAGACTTTCTGAGTTAAGACAATACTTTCTGAGTTAAGACGATACTGAACATCAGCTCCCACAGCCCCCCTTCTTGCCCCCTCAGTCTCCAATAGCAACCCTGAGGGGACTTTGGCTCACTTTTTGCCCACCATGTCCCCTGAGCAGCAGGGAATACTAGATGTCTAGTTTGACCTAGTTACTTACTGCCTCCTCTTGGGACATTTCTGGGGTCAATCTAATCGTGCCTCATATCCCTGTTCTCTTTGGTCCTCACAGCAAATAAACTATTCTTGGCCAGGACCCTCATCCTCACACTACTCTCTGTAGTTACTAATTATTTCTTATTTCTGCCAGAACATAACTTTCTATTGTTCCCTTTTTACTTAGGATCTATGAGCTGTGAATTACCCTATACTCTCCCCCTTTCCCTAAACTTTCTCTTCGCCTTCTAGCCCTAATAGAAATCTGGACGTCCCCTTGTAAATTGGAATAATAGTCTCTTCTAGAAAAAGCTGCATGGGAAGCAATGCTTTTACCCAAGAACCTCAGAGCATAAAGACATCTATTTATAAACCACTTCTTTCCTCTTCTTCAAAACCATGGCTTCTGTGGAATTCACGCCATCAGACCGTGCCCTGTATCCTGCTTCAATTACCTCATCCCCTCACTCCTTCATAAACTTCTCTGTGGCTGGCTCATTGTCTTCTTTTCCGTCGTGACTCTAGAGACCATTCTTAATGATTTCAGTGGATTTCCTCTTGGTTTCCTGGCTAGCTTGGCTCCCTCTTTCCATTCTTGCCCTCCAGAGAACCTCTGAAAATAAGCTGTAATGTGTGACGGCGACAGTGGAAATCCTCCAATGACATTTCATTGCATTTAGAATAAAAGGAAATTCGACCACCTTGCAATGAAAAGGTTCGTAGACTGATAAATCCCTACCCAGTCTGGCTTTTGCCCAACTCTTGTTCTTACTTTCCATTCTATCCATGATTCACAGCCACATTGGCCTTCTTTCTGTTTCTCTGATATGTCCGGCTTCTTTTATAAGACCTGAAAAGTGATGTCCTCAGGTCTTCAAGGCCTGGTCCCTCTTGTCGATACTACAGTTGATATGTCTTCTCCTCAGTGACCCCTTGGCCCACGCCTGATCTACAGGGATCTACAAGGGCAACACAATCACTCTCTGTCACGCCATCTTATTTTAAATTTTTGCATAGTTAATATTACTTTTTATTTGTGGGGTTATTTGCCCATCTTTTCTCATTAGGTCATCAGCTTCATGTCACGTCTTTTCTTGTGCACCACTAGCCCTCACTGCGCACAGTAGGGGGCAGCACGTAGTGGTACTTCCTCAAGTACTACCGGATGGTTTGGGCAAAAAAAACAAAAACAAAAAAAACCCCAAACTAATAAATTAAATTCTTCTATGGCAATATTACAACAAAGCCAAGGCATGCCTATCCTTGACCTGTTTTCTCTCAGATCCTTTCAATCTATTGAACATTTTTTTCTTGCTGGTTATACAGGTACTTTCTGCTTTGAATCGTTAACTTTTAAGACTTGAACTTTTTCCAGGCCCTGGGGCAGAATAATACAGTATCCCTCCATCTTCCCGTAAGGCTAGGAATGGCAATGCCTTTTTGTTGTGGCTAAAATCTGGATTTCCATACTGGTTTATATGTTTTTTTTTCTCAGTTCTTCCATAACCTTTGTCACTATCTACTTCTGTTAAATTCAAATATAGTTCTAAATACATATAAATACTATATATGTATATAAATATATACATAAATACATATAAATACTTTTGTTTTCTTAGAAGGACCCGATCCGATACACAAAGATAATAAAAATATATAAACTTTATGTTTCCAAACATAAGTTTCATTTTAGGTTACTGACAGAAATTTCCCATTATTGAATCACTGTAGATAAAACTTTGCCTTAACACAGATGTAAGTGTAATGAATTATTGAGATCTTACAGGTTGTTACAGATACAGAGATGTTTTCATTCTGATTGATATTTTCAGTAAACCCTGGAATGGTCAAATTGTGGAGGAAGGGAAGAAGGCCAGAACATCAAGGCAAGGTAAAATTATACCACATGAAAAGATAAATAGATAATGATAGATAGATAAGAGCAAGAAGAAGAGAGAGAGAGAGAGGCAGGGAAAGGGAAAAGATTTCCCCAGAGAACAAATTAGTATAGCAATTTTCAAGGTGTGGCCTGCAGACCTCTGGGGTCACACAAGATCAAAGCTGTTTTCACAAATTTACTGAGGCATTATTTGCTTTTTTTTCACCCTGTTGATATTTACACTCATGGTGCAAAAAGCAAAAATGGATAAAGCTCTTAACACCATCACACAAATCCAGGCAATGGCACTAGACTATACTTGGAATAATGATGTGTTTCACTACTATGTGATTATAGTGAACAAAAGGGAGGGGGGCAGTCATTTAAAAATGTCCTGATAAAGCAGAAAAAAGAATAAATTTATTAAATCTCAGACCTCGAATATATGACTTCTAAATATTAGGATGCATGAAGCATGTCTGCCGCCATGTGAAGGACTGTGCTTGCTTCCAGGAAAAAATCTTGTACAATTGTTTGAGTTGGAATCTGAGTTAGGCACTTGTTTCATAGAACACTGCTTTTACTTGAAAGAATGACTGGCAGAAAAAAAAAAACTAAGATTATTCAGCTGAAGTATTTGGCAGATATCTTTTCAAAAATAAATGTTGTAAGTATGTCACTTCGTGGAAAGCAATGGATGATATTTGTTACCAATGAAAAATTTAATAATATTGAAATTTGGAAAGCTTGCTTAAGCCACCATGACCCTGACAGATTAACAAAATTTGAAGACTTTCCTGATGAGATCAGGGGTGCTAATAATGGATGTGACTTGTTTCATATTTTATAATGAAGTGTTTCAATATTTGGAATATCTGCATAACCCAGTGAACCAATATTTTTATGCAAGGGCATAAAATGCAAGATAGACTAATCAATTATAACAGAGCAGTAAAATTTCATTGATATGGTTTCAGATTCCACATTGTAACTAATCTATAATAAACCACTTTTCTGGTTTGCATATAGTTTCAATGAAGAATATTCACAATTATTCAAAAGGCTGTTTATTAAAAGACTTCTCCATGGTGCCTGGGTGGCTCAGTCAGTTAAGTGTCCAACTCTTGATTTTGGCTCAGGTCATGATCTCAGGGTGGTGAGATCGAGCCCCGAGTCTGGGGCTCTGCACCAGGCATGGAGCCTGCTTAAGATTCTGTCTTTCCCTCTCCCTCTGCCCCTCCCTGCCCCTGTTCATTCACGTGCTCTCTCTCTCTCTCTTGAGAAAAAGAAAAAAGAAAAGACTTCTCCATTTTGTAAATGATTGTCTATGTGAGGCCATATTTTCTTCTTTATATTTCAACCAAGCAATATATTGCAAGAGAAAGAATACAGAAGCCGGTATGAGAACCTAGCCATCTGAACTGAACTCCAAACTTTGAAGTGATGTGTACAATGTAAAGCAACATCACTCTTCTTACTACATACTGCTTTGTTTTGGAAAAAATATAGTGATTTTCATTAAAAAGTATTATTTGTGTTAATGTGTAGTGGGATTATTAATATTATTCTATAGCAATTAATATGTTAATACTGAAAAATCCTCAGTTGTAATTTGTAATATGTTAACCAGTGGTACATATAATCAACATTAAAACAAAAGGCTCTTTGGGTCCTCAGTAATTTTTAAGAGTGTATAGGGATCCTTAGACTTAAAAGTTTGTGAACCACTTTTCTATATTAAATGTGACCAAATAAAGGAGACAGCCACATGCAATGTGTGAAACTGAACTGGATCTTAGTTAAAGATATCCAGCTACAAAAACTTGTTTTTTGGGGAAATTAAGAAATCTGAAGTATGTGTGCAGTATCAGATGATATTAGGGAATTCTCTTTACTCTGTTTAGGTATAATCATTATACTATGTAACAGGGTCCCTTTTGAAGAGATGATCAAGTGTATAAGGGCTAACTAGCCTGATGAACGTACCTTATTTTAGGATAAGTGAGTAAAATTTATAATGAGGGGGCTGTATGAGTGTGTGCTATACTTATATTCTTCAACTTACCTGTATTTTTGAAACATTTCTTAGTCGTTTTTTTAATTATGGAAAGTAAAAGTGATGTGTTTATCATGTAGCTTTTAAGTCTATGTAAAGTTATAATATTGGGATATGAAATATACATTTAATTTATAATAAAGCGACATAGGCAAGTCTTGCTCCTCCCATGAAATATAACAGGAAACAGAAGAAGGGGAAAAATAACCAACTGCCATTAGGTATCCTGGAAATGTCAGCTGCCGCTCAGGCTCTGTTCCAACCTTGGGCTCAGGCCCTAAGGGGTTGTCAGTGGTGCAGAATCTCAGAAATGGGAGTGGCTCCTGTATTTTCAAAAAACTAGAGGTCCTAAGAGGTGGAAAAAGCTTTCCTGAGAGGTAGGGTGTTTTCCGTCATAGAGGGGGCCCGTGGGTAAGTGTGGTACCTTGGACTACGGCTTCTCGCCTATCAGGGACCCTCAGACTCCCCTAAGTTCACTTAAAGATGCAGATTCTGACTGAGGAGGACTGAGGTGGGGCTTGAGTCCATGAGGAGACTGAACGTGGAGTCTGTTCAATGTACATGTGTCTTCCTGCTTCTCTAGCAAGTCTCCATTCACACAGTGCCTGCAGTGGTAACTTTTCATTTATATCGGATTTTGAGATTTTTTTTCTCAATGGGTATATTTGAGTCAGGTCTCATCCCCCAAATCTGTGAGTAGACCAGATGTATTGTAACTCTCAGTTGCTCAGGCCTAAGCAGTGAATGAAAGTTCTCAAATTTACAGCAAATCCGCGGCCCGGCTGGGGTTGCCACATAGACTTTCTGATTTTTTATTCTTTGTACTTCCTACTAAACAAAATTGCCGTAATTTACTTTAAATTAATGAGACTGTTTTATTATCCAGACTAGTTTATACTGTAGACTTGCTTGAAGATGCAATAATTGCATATAAAATTTTAGGTGCTAGAATGTGAAAAGAATTTATAACACGATAGTATGCTGTTACGTAGATGTGAATGTATCTTACAGCAGGTTGTGTTCACTGATGTAAAGTAATTGCTATGCATTGGTATTGATACACCAGAATAGCCTATTTTCCTGCCATATTCTTTTTTTTTCCCCCTTGATTTTCCAATCACAAAAATCCCAATAATTTATCTGGCCTGAAAGAGTTCTCCTTCAGATCGTGCAATTAAAAACAAAATAAAGGCTAAGAAGTCATACTTTACCTAATTCAGGAAAAGGGAAAGCCTTGGCTCAGCATCGACTATATTTGATTTTTCCCCACATCATAAGTATAACTAGAGCTTCACTGAGATTGTGCTGGACGTACAATATTCATGGTACCAGCTCTACCTGATGCAGATGTGGGACAAGGCTCTGGATGGGTCTGGATGACAGCAGGCTGGCCAAGGAAACCTACTTGAATTTAAGTTCAGAAACACCTAGATATAATGACTCTGAAGACCCTTTTCAAAATGTCATACCATTGGAGGCACTTTTCTCTTTCTTTATTCTTTATTCATTAATTCACCAGGAATTAATATATTGCATACTATGGTAGCCTAACTTCCTTACAAGATACCATGGGGAACATCTTGAGCAATTAGTGGGTCTGAGATCCTTATGTATTTCCTACCCAGTCTTCTGATGGCCACTATGCCAGTCTTCGCTCCAGATAAATTGATGCTTTGAGCAGCCTCTTGAAGAAATTCAGTGCTTTATGAATTAGAAGTAGTGATAGCATCTGCTCCCTGTTTTATTTTTTAGCTGTCTCTTAATTTTTGTTGCTGTCCTTGTGACCACTTTTTGATGTATTAGCTTATGCTCATCAGAATTCCCAAAGGTAAATGAGGATGGTTGCTTAGAAATCCAACCATTTAAATTTCAAAATGATGCAATTAAGCACCAGGTAAGAACCAAGGCGCAGGACTCTGGTCTGGTCTGAACTCTGCAAATCATCTAGGGTGACCGAGTGTCCTGGTTTGCTCTGGACTGGGCAGGGTGGGGTGGGATGCATGGGTGAAACTGTCGCAGGATGAGAGACTTTCTGTGATAAAACAAGACAGTCTCAGGCAAACAGCAATGCTTGGTCATCCTCTAATTGGCTGCAGTTATCATGAGGGACCCTGGGCTAAAGCTGTCCCCTGTGCAGCATTCATGTTCTTGGAAAGGGGAGGCTGCTTTAAAAATGTCCTGGCTCTTCCTGCTCTGGGATGGTCACTGTGAACCAGAAGAGACCTGTTCTTTAAACAGCTCGGTCTGAAATAGGGAGTCCTTGCACTTTGCTTTTTGGTCCTTTAAGATTTAATACGTAGATTCCTCTTTTCATAGAGAAACCCATGAGAGAGAAAAATGCAAGTCAGGGAGTGCACCAATTATTTCAAGAAATCATAGCCCACTCTGTAGAATGCAGACCATTACAGGGAACATGCTGGAAGTCCCAGGGATATAGGAGCTGTGCAGATCATAGAGCCTACTGTTGTTCACCTTTTTGGACTGGAGATTGGGTCCATGCCCTCCTTTAAGGTGGGCGAGTTAGAGATACAGGTCTCTAGCAACCAGATGGGAACAAGTGTTAGTCTTTCTATATAGCTCGGGGGCACTTCAGGTGATCCTGGCCACAGCTCTCAGACTAAGTTCTGCCATTATCCCCACTGGATGGGTGTGTGCTTGTGTTTGCGTCCACTTGCCATTATTCTCCATCCTGCTGGAAGACTTGGGATGGCAACCAGTGTGAATGGTATTCCTTTCTCCTGACTTCTGTGGCAGTTCCACCAACAGGGACTAGGAGATGACTGTAGGAATGGGTGAGCGTGAGGTTGGGGTACTTCCTGTCCAGCTCCCTCAGGCCTTTGGATGGATGCACTTCTCCAATGAAGGCTGCGTCTTCTGCCAGGCAGTCCTCTCCACGCAGCTTCCCCTCATTCCCCGGGTTCCAGCATTCTCCCTGGAACCTCAGGGAGAAGCATCAGCTTTCGCAGCCCTGGGGAGGTAGCTGCTCCTGGTACCGTTACTTGCTGGGGATACCCTGTCTTTCCTGGTGGCTTCCAGGAACGTGCCCACACCTTTGTAAAAAATTGCTTTACTAAACTCCCATTAAGTGCCCAGTCTTTTTCTAAGCAGGACTCTTACTCATATAATGAAGAACCCGAGACTCAGAGTGGGGAATGGCATGCGTGCCACACACGACTGCCAATGGGTTAAAGCAGGCTCCAAATCACAAGGATGGATTTCTGAGCCCACGTTGGTAACCACTATGTGACATTGCCCTGTAAACTCAGTTACTGTCTAATTGATTTGGAACTCAGTAACTTGTCTCTTATAGACTAAAGCCTGCGTTGATAGATTGTATAAAAAGTAATTTTGACATTCTAGGAAATGTATTAGACCTCATGCATAAATATAAATCTTGCACCAATGAGCAATTCGTGCAGATAATGGAATGTTGTGGTGCTTTGGAATCCGATAAACTTGGATTCCAACCCCAGACCCACCCTCTGGAGGTGAGAGAATGAGAAAGTTATTTCATGTGATTAAACTTTTCCATATCAAAGGGCTTATAGAGTTTAAATTCCATGCATAATGAAAATAGTGTGATGTTAATAGAACATCTAGTTCAAAGCCTTGGTCAGAGTAGGGCTCAGCGGATGTTCATTTTTCCTATGTTCTTCTAAAATTCTGTTCTTCAGTTTCATGGATGCTACTATGCTGTGACTGTGTCTCATGTGTGTTTTCATGACCACGCTCAAATTTGTGTCTCTGCATTTCCCCTTTTGAATGTAAAGACTGAGACATACATATACCACACCTGTAGTAGTTACTGGAAAACTGCTTGCTGAATAAATAAGTAAGTGAATTTTTTGGTGAAGTTTCTGACCAAGTCTGACCACCAGCAGTCTGGTGAAGTTTCAAAAGTTTTCTCATCTGGATTCCAGAAGGAACTATTGAAGGAACTATTTTTTTTTAAACAAAAGTCACTGATATATACACCTCAACTCATTGTGGTGGGGGTGGGAGGCGGCACTTTGTTCTCCACTATTATCAGACCTAGAGGGAGAAACAAAGTATTATAGTCCTTGTTTACAAAATAGCCATGTGAAAGACAAATGTATTCACCTACTGACAGATATTTCTGGGAATTACTACTTCATAGCCAGAGGACGAATTGATACTAACAAAAGAGACATATATAAGGATTTTGAGTCAGATCATGGGGGTGGGGGGGCTCCCTTTCTCTATCAATCCTCTCACCCAAGAAAAGCAAGATTGCCATGTGGAATGTTACAATTTCATGGTGTGACTTTCTCATCTCATGTTTGCTGGTGATAGTGCCACTAAGCCCTTCAACAAAGCCCTGGCTTTCTCCCAACTGTTGTCATAAATGGGGATTATACATCTTGGTTTTCTCTTAAATTAATTCAAGTACCAGAGGCTGCTCACTCCAGATTTATTTTATTTGTAAGTCTCCCAAATTTGGGTTTTATAAAGCCAAACTGAATTAATGAATACATCAGATTAAAAAAGGAAAAGAAAAAAGAAAAGAAAGAAAAAAAAAAGAACCTGTGGGTGAGTCAGTGCATTGCTCTTCTTTCTGTGGTGAGACTGGGATTTATGAGCAATAGAAGTATAAGAAAAATATCTCCCGGTTTACTTGCAGGTGTGCTAGCATGTGAGCTGAATTACTCTGAGTATCAGTTTCCCTCTTTACAAAACACAGGGCCTGCCTCTGAAGGTCTGGAGTATTGTCCTCAACTCCCATTTGGAGAGTGTGATTCCTGGAGATGCTGCCCTGTACGCATTGTTAGGAGACCATAAAATAAGGTCCTTCCAGACCCCTGCCACCTGGCTCTCAAGATTAAAAGAGCCTCAGCAGTAAGTCTCTTTGAAAACCTCGCACCTTTAAAATAAGCACTCTGCGAGGACAGTTATGTGGCTCTGTGATCAGAGGCTGGAGGAGAGAAACCCCACCCCCTGCAGACTGAAACTGATCTCTGTTAGAGACAACCAATGCTCATTACTGGCACTGGGATCCCGCTCTCACAGCACTCCCTGAGTGTGGACACCAGCCCGGGATATTTAAAGAACCCTCTCCTTGTTCTCTCGGGGCCCTTTCTCTTCTCCCACCTCCAAGCATCTCACAGCTGAGTTTCTAATGACAGAGTTAATGTTGTTGCAACCTGGTGGCATCTGACATCCAAAGGCTCCTCTGAGGATGTATTTCCAAATCCTTTACGACCTTAGGGAGTGGTGCGTAATTGTTGCTATAAAGCAAGGCGCTGTGGTAACCTTGGGAATTTGAAATCACTACAGGAAATTGAAGAGTAAATTCCTCTTAATAAAGCAGGGCACAGCAAGATGCCGAGGAGCACAGAATGAACTCAGGCGGCACTTGGGGCTTAGAAGAGAAGAGAGACCTCTGTGGCCAGAACCCGTTGGGGTAGGCTTGGGACAGTTTTTCCACTAACACACCCCTGCCCCATTCCAGAACTGGCCTAATTACATTCTGGATGAAGAACTTGGAAAACAAAAGGATTCCTCCAGCCTAAGAAGCAGAGGCAGCAAGTGGGAGATTGGGGGAAGAAGATAAAACCTGAGGACCAGAATCCATTTCAGGGTTTGGTCTTTGATGTTGAGGACTCAGATCATCTCCTATCAGCCTCAGTTTCTCTGGAACTAAGCCCAGCATTAGAATGCATGGTGGTTTTTCTTTCGCCATCACCTAGGGAGAAAGATAATGCCTATTGTGCTAAATGTGAAGTCTACAAGGGAGAAACGATGTTAAGCTTGGGCAGGGAGACACTACATCAATAAAAATCACAAAGAAGATATGGTACATATATACAATGGAATATTATGCCTCCATTAGAAAGGATGAATATCCAACTTTTGTATCAACATGGATGGGACTGGAAGAGATTATGTGGAATGAAATAAGTCAAGCAGAGAGAGCCAATTACCTTATGGTCTCACTTACGTGCTGAGCGTAAAGAAAAACATGGAGGACATTGTGAGAAGGAAGGGAAGGGTGAATGGAGGGAAACCAGAGGGGGAGATGAACCATGAGAGACTGTGGATTTTGAGCAACAAACTGAGGGTTTTGGAGGGGTGGAGGGTGGGGGTTAGGTGAGCCTGGTGGTGGGTATTGAGGAGGGCACGTGTTTCATGGAGCACTGGGTGTGGTGCATGAACAATAAATCTTGTAACACTGAAAAAATAAACATATTTGGGGGGAAAAATTCACAATATTGGTAGGATAGCCCTGTGTTGGAAGCACTTTGTATGCGTTCTTAATGATTTTTGTTTTTTTCATTAAAAACTGAGTGAAGACAACCTGTCTAGGCAAAAGAAGGTGAAAACACCTCTCAAACAGAATGATATTGCCCCGAAAGGGCATGGGTATGAGCTTGTCTGGGAGGCATTTGTCTCAGGATATTGATAGGTTGTGGCTAAAAACCCCACCCCACGGGAGGGTAATATTAGCTGGAGTTGGTTACAACCATTGCTTTCCAGGAATGGCCACACTCCTGATCAGTCCAGTGACTTGTGATTCCCCATGTTATCACTCCCCATCCAGACCACCTGTGTCTCCAGCCCAGTCCTTACTAGAGTCTGCCAGTTTCTCCCCTTGAGCAAATACCTCTCTTTCTTGGCCACATGGTCTCTTGCCTAACCTCCTGATAAGCTCCTGTTCTATGCTATTAAAGCAACAAAGGGTTGGCTCTCAGCATGAGCTCTGGAGTCTAACCCAGATAGGGTGGCGTCAGCCATGTATAGACAAGTTACTGACTTTCCCCTAGCCTCGGTCTTCTAGTCTTTAAGGTGGAGAAAGGATTGCTATGATGATGAAATGAGATGGGTAATGGAGTAAAATAAATGCAATACATTATTACTTATAATTATTTTTGTCAGTGAGTACCTTTGGGGTTTTTTGGTTTTTGTTTTTTTGGAGAGAGACAGAGAGAGCACGGGAGTCAGGGGTAGGGGCAGCAGGAGAGAGAGAATCTTAACCAGATTCCTCACAGCACAGAGTGGATGCGGGGCTCCATCTCACAACCCTGAGATCATGACCTGTACCGAAACCAAGATTCCGATGCCTAACCAACTGAGCCACCCAGGTGCCCCAAGTCAATGAGTACCTATTTGTACTGACTTCTGACTTGCTTTTTGAAACTTTCCATAAAATCTTTTACCGACTCTGCTCTGCCTCTCGATTTATTTGGCAAGCCCTTAACTCAGGCTAAAGTTACTGAAACTCTCTAGACCTCTGTTTTCTCATCTGAAAAATGGAGACCAAGAACAATTATTCTCTTGTAGTTTCCTCTTCTTGTGCCCAGTGGTTTCATCAATTCTCTGCCCCCCGCAATCCCCAAGGTGATATCACGCCACATCTGCAGGAGAGTCCAAGGGCTAAGGACAACTTGTCAACCATTCTGAGTCTCATCTGCCCCAACGTCAACAACATAGTTTTATTCATTCATTTAAGGTTTGACTCCTCTTCATGTGAAATTATTTCCAAGCATTTACCATCCTGCTTCCTGCTTCTCTCCTCCAAATGACTTGATTGTTCTCTATATAACCTCACAAGAAGGTGCCAAACCGTGTGGAATACCACAATTCCTCCTTCCAAATGGTCAGCTCAGGTAGAGCAGTGCTATCTCCTCTTTCCTTGGTTTTATACATTTTTTCCTGAATTTTACACGTCTCAGAGTGTACACGCCTCTCTCATTAAGAGTTCTACATGTCCTCTTACCCTGTTGCCACATCTCGAGCATTCCACCCAGAAAAATTCCTCTGTCAAAATGTGAAGTGTCGGGGCGCCTGGAAGGCTCAGTCGTTAAGCGTCTGCCTTCGGTTCAGGTCATGATCCCAGGGTCCTGGGATCGAGCCCCACATGAGGCTCCCTGCTCGGCAGGAAGCCTGCTTCTCCCACTACCATTCCCTCTGTGTTCCCTCTCTCGCTGTGTTTCTCTCTGTCAAACAAATAAACTCTTTAAAAAAAAAATGTGAAGTGTCATCTCCCCAGTTGTATATTTATACCATTGATACCCTGAACTCAAAGGCAAGGCTTCACGTTCATTTGCATTACATTTCACATCAAGAGATGCAGACGTTGGTGGTGATTTTTGTGAGTACTGATTTTGTCAACCAACCTATTTGCTCCTCCTCTCAGCATTTTTGGTCCACATATGGGATGAACCCTCCCCTTTCATCATTTTCCTAGGTCCATTGACAAACTATTTCAGACAGGGCCAAGGACAGAGCCCCAGGCAGATGCTATTACCAACCTTCCTCCTTTTTGCCATCCATCAAAAACTCTCCTTTGGGTCTGTGTGTTCAACCAATTAGCAGTCTACATAATTGTTCTTGCATTGCTCTTGCCACTCTCTGCATCCTGGGTCTCGTTATGATATGAGACAACCAGCTCTCGGTATACCGTGTCTACTGTATTTTCCTGAGGCAGAAAGCAATCAGCAATTGTTACAAACTTGAGCATTAGAGTCAGATAGACTTCAATTCTGCACCCACTGTTCAATTCTGCACCCATTGCTCCCTGTCTATATGATGCTTATGGTTGCATAAGCATTCTGTCCCAAACTTGCAAATGAAGAAACTCAAGTGGATTGAGAGTAGCTATTTTATGAGGCTAATATGGTTTCTGTGCAGATATAATATGATAAAGCATATCAAGTACTTATAAGAAACCAGTGGTACATAATAAGGACTTAGTAAAGATTAACTCTTTTTACAACTATAAACATCACAACTCTATTAAAGAAAATAAAAGAGAAAATGAGATTAACCTGATCAGATCTTTGCTGATTTCTACCACACATTTGAGACTTTATTCCAATATTTGTGTTCCTGCCCTTCACAGCCCTGATCCCTATTTGTTGTCAAATATGGATTGTTTTGAGTATTTAATTACAGGTCTCTTTGTTGGGGCGCCTGGGTGGCTCAGTCGGTTAAACATCTGACTCTTGATTTCTGTTCAGGTCATGATCTCAGAGTCCTGAGATCAAGCCCCTCATGCTCCCTGCTCAGTGGGGATTCTGCTTCTCTCCTTCTCCCTCTTCTTCTGCCCCTCCTCCACTCTTCTCGCTCTCAAATAAATAAATACATAAATCTTTACTTTAAATTTTTTAAAAAAGATTTTATTTACTTGAGAGAGAGCAAGAGCACGAGAGAGCACTAGAGAGCACGAGCAGGGGAAGCGGCAGAGGGAAAGGAAGAAGCAGATTCCCTGCTGAGCAGGGAGCCTGATGGACTTGATCCCAGGATCCTGGGGTCATGACCTGAGCTGAGGGCAGATGCTTAACAGACTGAACCACCCAGGCACCCAATACACAAATCTTTAAAAAAACAAAAGTACCTTCTTCACAGAATCAGAAGCCCTATGAGGACACAATCCGTGGCCATTTGGGTTCAGTCGGTGCATCTCCGAGTATCCTGACCAGTTCTGGGCTGGTACTCAATGCATATCTGTTAGGCAAAAGATTTCCATGCAGTTCGTACTAATGATCACAGAGGAATAGAAAAGAGTCGGCAAGTCTCTCTTCACCACATATGAGTGTAGATTTCCCCACCCCAGCAAGCCCCCCACGTAGCTCTGCACAGAGCAGCTGGTTCTGAGTGAAGCCTCATTCAGGGAGTACAGCTGACTGCTCTTCCGAAGAGCCTAGCGTCAAGAGCCTCCTTACATCTCAGTTTGGCTTTTCCTCCAGACCGAGGTGAATGCCGATGTTCCAGAAGACCAGAGGAAGGTACTGGAGAGAGCGAGTCTGATCCCGACACTGGATACAATCAGGGGTCCCGTGCCAGGGGACCTGGGGGAGCAGACACGAAAGTCAGGGCGTGAAGTCCTAGCAGGAGGCAGAAAGCCGAGGTAAACGGAGACATGGAGGAGAGAAGGGCGGAAGATGCAAACAGCCCTTTGGGTTGGTACAGGCTCTGTACCTCACGAGCACACAGAGGGGGCGGCAGCACAGGGGGTGGGGGCTCGGGCATCTGAGGGGCCAGGCCCAGGACCGTGATGACAGTCAAATCCAGACCCCACAAACTTTGTCTTTCTGTATGACCTTGAGCAAGTCACTTGATCTCTCTCAACTTCTGTCTTCTACTCCACACAATGAGGGCAATAATGAAACACCTCACCGAGGTATAAAAATGAATTCCTATCACTTAATGAACTCATCAAACCAAATTGTGATAGCAGGTTCATATGTAAAGTGCTTATTCTTGGTTATGAGCAATAAAGGGGAGGGGGCTGATTCCATGTAAGAGGGATTCTAATGTCCCTGGGAAGAAACAACACACTGAGCCAATGGTGGAGAGAGGTACCTACTGAAAACCTAGTCTACAGCAAGCCCGTAGGAGAAATATGGAGAAGCAGAATTGTGGGAAGTCAATACCAAAAACCACGTTAATGATCATCTAATATTTCCCCCAATTAGCTCATAAGAGATCATGAGGTTAAAATCATAGATACTAGACTGCCCCTGAAGAGCAAATAAGGCATCATCTAAGGGTTGGGGTCTAGACATTGGTATTAATCAAGTACCAGGTGGCTTTAATAACACAAAATGGGTAAATACCGCATAGTTAGTTCAACCTTTGCTAATTATTTGAATCTCTTTAAGCTCTCATGACTCCAAACAGCAACATCGAGATCACCTGGGAGGGAGTGTCAGCATTGCAGAACCTCACATCCCACTCCAGGGGTCCTGCACAGGAACCTGCTGCTTCATAAGACTCCCGGTGATTCTTATGTGCATGAAATTTTGAGAGGCGATGGTTTAAACTATCCTCACCTAGTCTTGGACAGTGGGTGGCTGGGAAATCCCTCCCCCAGGAAACTTTTTCTTTACTGGTTGGTGCTTCTGACTATTCAAAATGTAGGAGCCGCAACCCTCCCTGTGGAGTCAACACCGTCGAGAGTATTTTAGAACCCGACTGCAACCCAGACTGCTATGAACGAACAACGCCGGGACATCGGATAAAGGTAGGTAGTCATTTTCCTCTACAATATTAATCCTCAAAATCAAAAGGCATCTTATGTTTTCCTTCTTTTGGGGTTTAAAAAATGGGCTAAAAAATAGATGATGTAAGTTCACCACCTTAACTGTTTTAAAGTGTTCAGTAGTGTCAACTGAACTCATTGTTGTGCGATAGATCTTTAGAACATTTTCATCTTGCTGGGCATCTGGGTAGCTCAGTCTTTAAGCGTCTGCCTCTGGCTCAGGTCATGATCAAGTCCCGTGTTGGGGGGAGGGGTGGGGCGTCCCTGCTCAGGAGGCAGCCTGCTTCTCCCTCTCCCACTCCCTCTGCTTGTGTTCCCTCTTTCTGTCAAATAAATAAATAAAATCTTTAAAAAAATTTTTCATCTTGCAAAACTGAGACTACACTCATTGAACAGCAGCCCCCCATACCCTCCCCCCCAAGTCCTTTGCTGTCTTTGAAGAAACGAGCTGCCTTGTTGTGAGAGGTCTTTGAGATGGTCACCTGATGATGAACTACAGGTGGCTTCCAGAGGAACAGGGCCCAGATGTTACAGTCTTGTGAGACCCTATGCTGTATCCTGTGTGTCATTTAAAGCCACTAAGTTTGTGGTAATTGTTGTGAGCCACAGAAATCAAATATATCTCTGGAGTGATACTTAGAAACTGTACAAATATTCTATTCCCCATCAACTTTTTATCTAACAATTTTATTATTATCTTGTTCCCTTTATATGATCATTGGAAGATTATTCTGCATTCTTAATTGCCAATTTTCGGAGTGTGGAATTGGCATAATAGTCACCTCCAATGGTAGTAAATGATTTTTTTCTTTTTATTATTATTATGGACTCATGGGTTTTTATTTACTAAATAAATTGCATGTAAGTACAGTCATTCTTCTCATTCCACATAGTTTTTGAAACCTATCATTTACTTAATGTAGGTAATATATTCATTTGAAGAAACAGAAATTGTCCACTTAAGTTATAAATGAAGTCACAGATCTTGTGCTAATTTTCCCCTCCCAGAGGAGATAATATAAGTTTTCTGTTATTTAGAAATCCCAACATTTTGGCTTCCATTTCACCTTGCAGACTTCCTTTTAAAAGTCTGTGCAGACAGACTTTTAGCAGATTCAGATATGAATCTGGCTATTTTGCATTCATTAATGTAATTCCTAGTGTTAGGTTTTGAGAAATTTGTGAATAATTATAGTTATTATATCATCTAGAGAGAATCTATGGGTCAGGAGTTCTTTAAACAAGTGTTTCTTGGGGCAAAAACACTTCTGCCTAGTTTCATAAAGCATTACTTCACTTTAAAACACACATTAAGAGGTTGAGAGTTGGTTTCCATAGCACTAAACTTTCTGTGTTTTCTTCTCTTAAGGGAGGCTCGTTCTGAGCCTTAGTTCTACTGTGTGTGTGTGTGTGTGTGTGTGTGTGTGTGTGTGTGTGTGTGTTTTCTGGAGGGTCTTCCTTGGGATCCTTGAAATATTGCTCTCCTAAAATGCCCTCTTCTCTGCTCTTTTATGAAATTCATGAATCACGAGCCCTTGTGAGTTCTGCTCAAGTAACTTCTCCAGGTTAGAAAAAGGGAGAAAGTCTAGATTTCCCTGGGAAGTATAAAACTCAACATTTGCAAGTAGAATAGAAAGCACCATGAATCATTAATGGTCAAAATGCAGTAGGCAATTTTGCACCAAACACAATTACTTTGTGTCTTGGGAAGCAAGCCTATTCTATTGTTAAACTAAGAAAATGTTCACTTCTAGTTTCAGTGACGGTAAAAACTAAACACTCTGAGAGCTCAGAAGAGAGAAGCCTGTTCCAAAGGGATCTGAGCAGGGATTATAGAAGAGAGAAAAATTATACACCATCATTGCAAAATGTAAAGTCATTGAGAAAATGAAAGGGAAGATTCCTGTGAAGTTCAAGGATTTATATATTTTTTTTTTTTCTTAAGTGGAAGGAGGCTCGGAGATGCAAATCACTCAGTAATGCCTTCACCGTTGATTAATGTATCTGGAAAAGAACAGAATGGGAGAAATCATAGCAGAAATAGTCCTGGGCTGCAACCTAGGGGATCTGCATTCTAGTCTTTGCTTTCTCTCTATAGTTTTATGACCTTTTCTGTATAGGGCACCATTATCTCTTCTCCCGCTCTTCATTTCCATAAACCCACATGGGAATTATTTTGCTACCTCTATCAAAATGGTAAAGAACACTTAGAATTTACTACAGAATAAATGGAGTATTAGAACTTAGAAGATGCCAAAAAAAAAATAACTTAGAAGATGTCTCATAAATCCATGAGTCAAATATGTGGTCCCTACTGATATTAAATAAGAAATGGATGAAGTGGGCTGGGCTCATTTTAAAATGATGACTTAAATTATATTACATTTTGCCTACCTGTACATATGGAAGAGTATTCTAAATTTCCACAAAGACATATGCTGTCTCCAACTTTTCTTGAAACATATGGTCACTCAGTCCTTTTTTGTTTTATTTTGTTTCTTTGAATAGAACCCTGGGAAAAAAAGCCCAAACACCTTCCTCTGTATTAAATGACTGCTGGCATGCCAATCTCAGTGCCCACGAGACAACGGAGGCACGAGACTATGATAAACATAGAACATAGGAAAGCTAAAGGAAACAGCCTCTTCTCAACTCAGCATTTTGTTGCACAGGATTAGAGATCTCTTGAATTTTTAAGATAAAACTAAAAATCCAAAGACTTCTATAACAATGCCAGATATTCAATGTTGACAGTTCCAGTTTTTAAAGACACTGATTAGGCCAATACTGTATAAACTGGATTTTATCCAAAGACAGCTAACTAATCAGTTTGTCCTTTTTCCCAGTTTAGAAACAAATGTCCTAAAACCAGTTAACTATAAGCCTAGAGCAGCACTTTCTTCCCTGAACTCTGTGCAGGGAAGCATACAGATACAAATGGTCTCCTCCAAAGAAACAATGTCAAATGTGTCCCCCATGGACTCTAAATCTTGCTGTGTGGTTTGTTCTTCCACTTCTTTGTTCTGAGAGAGAATCTGGTTGATTGTGGAGCAAAGCTTTTATTCAGTTTTTAAACTTTAATGTTGGTTAAAAAATAATAATGCATCTTCACGGCATGTATTATAATGGTCTCATAAATCCACCATGACAGATTCGCAAGTCAATGGAAGTGGATAGCAAAACTGAAATGTGCACACTTTCCCCCTGGTCCTCTCTTCTAAGTTCTTCTTTTCCCTTTGCCTTAGTTCAGGATTCCTCATTTTCCCAGGCAGAAGCGATCTTGGATGTTCATAAAGAGGCTTCCATTCATCTTATATTCTCTCCAGCCTATACACTTTTCATGTTCAAAAGTGATAGGTAAGGGGTCTCAGATATGGTCCATGGGAAAGGCGGATAATTATCAGCTGAGATTCCCTTGACTTTTTCATCTGGCCCCAAGGACACTCATCTCAGTCTTACTGCCTCTTCCCAATATACTGAATTGTAGATAAGTCATGCTTTACTTCCACTGATATCCTGGCTTAAATTAAAAGTTTAAAAATATATTAAAACACATATAATATAGTTATATATTGTATACATTTACATATGTTACATATTTTTCATACATATGGAAATAATATATTTTTTTCTGTTTTTTTAATATAAAGTATATCAGTGTGTCTTTTGAGCATGCTTATTTTTTATTAAGCAATCAAATATTTCTCAAGTATGAGCATTTCATTACAGTGATTGCAGAGTATATGTAAGAAAGGGATATTCCTTCTTGGCTTATTGACTCTTCACAAATGGTGCTGTACGCATTTAGAAACTTGCCAGAAGGTAACATAATTATGGAATACAACAGAAGAGAAGTAATTGCATAAGGCAACTTTTGAGGTAACTATTGCTCCCGGTTCTATTGACTTGTATTATTCTTTTTAGTTTCCATTTCATTTATTTCTCCTCTAATCTTTATTACTGCCTTCCTTCTACTAGTTTTTGGGTTTATTTGTTCTTTTTTTTCCTACCTCCTTTATGTATAAAGTTAGATTGTTTGAGATTTTCTTGCTTTTTTTTTTTTTAAGGATTTTATTTATTTCTTTGACAGAGAGAGAGAAAGAGATCACACGTAGACAGGCAGGCAGAGAGAGGGGGAAGCAGGCTCCCCGCCAAGCAGAGAACCCAATGTGGGGCTCAATCCCAGGACCCTGAGATCATGACCTGAACCGAAGGCAGAGGCTATAACCCACTGAGCCACCCAGGCGCCCGAGATTTTCTTGCTTCTTAAGGCAGGCATGTATTGCTATAAACTTCTCTCTTAGAACAGCTTTTGCTTGATTCCAAAGATTTTGGACCATTGTATTTTCATTTTCATTTGTCTCCATGTATTTTTTTATTTCCTCTTTGATTTCTGATTTCTTAGTTGATCCATTCATTGTTTATTAGCATGTTGTTTGACCTCCATGTAGCTGTGCTCTTCCCAGACTTTCTTTTGTGGTTGACTTCTAGTTTCATAGCATTGTGTTTAGAAAAGATATGTGGAATGATTTCAACCTTTTTTTTTTTTTTAAAGATTTTATTTATTTATTTGACAGAGAGAGAGACAGCAAGAGAGGGAACACAAGCAGGGGGAGTGGGAGAGGGAGAAGCAGACTCCCCACTGACCAGGGAGCCTGATGCACTCTATCCCAGGGTCCTGGGATCATGACCTAAGCCAAAGGCAGATGCTTAATGACTGAGCCACTCAGGTAGCCCTCAATCTTTTTTACTATATTGAGACTTGTTTTGTAGTTGAATATGTGATCTATTCTGGAAAATGTTCCTTGTGCACTTAAAACAATGTGTATTCTGCTGTTTTAGGATGGAATGTTCTTAACATGTCTGTTAAATCTGTCCGGTCCAATGTGTCATTCAAAACCACTGTTTCCTTGTTGATTTTCTGTTTGGATGATCTATTGATCTAAGTGGGGTGTTAAAGTCCCCTACTATTATTGTATTATTAGTGATTAGTTCCTTTATATTTGTTATTAACTGCTTTAGGTAATTGGGTGCTCATGTTGGGTGCATAAATATTTACAGTTTCTCCTTGGCTTGTTACCTGAATGATTATATAGTGTCCTTTTTTGTCTGTTGTTACAGTCTTTGTTTTAAAGTCTATTCTATTTGATATAAATATTGCTGCCTTTCCTTTTCACATCCACTTGCATATAAATGCTTCTTCATCCCTTCACTTTCAATCTGCATGTGTCTTTATGTATGAAATGAGTCTCTTGTAGGCAGCATGTATATGGGTATATGAGTCTTTTTTTTTTTATCCATTCTGTCACTCTGTGTTTTTTGATTGGAGCATTTAGTCCACCTACATTTGAAGTAATTATTGATAGGTATGTATTTATTGCCATTTTGTTACTTGCTTTATGGTTGTTTTTAAAGTTCTTCTCTGTTCCTTTCTCCCCATGCTCTCTTCTCTCACGATAAGCTGGCTTTCTTTAGTGATATACCTGGATTCTTTTCTCTTTATTTTTTTGCTTATCTTTCACTGGTTTTTGATTTGTGGTTACGATTCAGTTTGCATAAAACATCTTCCATATATAACAACACTCTATCTTCAGTTGATAGTCATGTAAGTTTGAACCCATTCTTTATTCTCTCCTCCCCACATTTTAGGCGTATGGTGTCATATTTTACATGCTTTTATTTTGTGAGTCCCCTGACTGATTTTGATGTGGCTTCTTCCCTACATTGAGCTGTGGAGTTTATTCTACCAATCTTCAGGTCAGTCTTCAGGTCTGGATTATGTCCACCGCTGTGAGTGTAATCTAGTTATGTCTGTGGGATGAGGTGAGCCTAGGGTAGTTTGACTCTGCCATCTTCCCCAAAAGTCTCTACATTTTATTTTTTAGACCATAAAGCCTATAGGCTGTGTTTTTAGGGGTTCATAACTGAATTGGATAAGTCTTCAGGATCTCAGACTTTTAAAGAAAAAAAAAAAGACATGAGCTCGAGAAAAAAAGATAGGTGAAAATAATGTGGGAAAAAATGACAACAATCTAACATTTGTATAGTGATCTTTAGCTTACAGAAAAACTCTTTCTCAATCCTCACTCTAACCCTGAGGTTTGCAAATAATTATTCTAATTATTATAGAGCAGAACATTACTGCTCAAGGATGTCAAGCAAACTACTTGATCTGAGCTGTCTTTGTATGGGGTAGGGTTGGACACTGAGAGAAAATCTATCTACACTAAGCAGTTGTATAGCACTCTGTGTAATTATGTACTTTGTTACTTCTTCTGGTGTGTGGGGTAGGATGACCATACTCAAGGGTCTTGTTGGCTTAGAGTCAGGTAGATGCAATCAATAAACCAAGTGGCAAAGAAGATTTTTTTTTTTTTTTTTAAATTTTAGAGTGATTGAAAGAGAGGGAGCACAAGCAGGAGGATGGGGACAGAGGGTAAAGGGATAGGGGGAGGGAGAATGAGAGAGATAATCCAGGAAGACTCCACACAATGGTAGGACCCAGAGATCGTGATCTGACCCGAAATCAAGAGTCACTCAGGCACCCCAAGAGGATATTTTTTTATTCTGTAAGGCACATCTGTTTGTAAACCAGTAACTAATCAAATAGTATATACAATGGAAAACATAGAAACTTATGTTTTCAATTACTTGGCACAAGGTCTTGTGTGCAGAGAGCAAATTTTATAGTCCGTAAAAAGATAAGAAAACATAGGAGGCAGCACAGGTTATCTGCTAAATGAGAAACGAAGTTACCCTACTTCAGGCACAGATATATTCTTCAGTGCACACAGTCTGAAGTGTCAGTTCAGGTCTGCCCAACAAAACTTTCCAACACGGTATAAACCTGTCCATTCCGTGCGCTTGGATCTCTCTTCATGTGGGGTTGGCCAGTGACTGTTTGCATTTGCTAGGAACCCAAATATTCACTCACTCACTGACCTTGTTTTTCTTTTTTTATAAGGAACAAATAAACATTGTTGTGCATGACAGAATGAGGGTGGGTCTTTTCTGGCAATGTGATCTGGGCTCTGAGACTCCATGTGGACTTTTTAGAAGCCTCTTCTTGGATGTATGGACTCCTATATGTTTCAGCCAGCCATCTACACATTTAGCTGAAACACAAGAGAATATGGAAAGTGTCTGGTTATGTCTGAAGAGTTCAGAGCATACAGTGAACATTTAAGTATTTAGTGAGAGTAGGTTTAAAAGTTAGAGGAAAAATAGAAGAGAAAAAAAATCAAGCAATAACAACAAAACACCCTGAACACAAGCAGGAATGAATGAGGAAACAAGGGCTGATCTATGTTTTCTTCAAAATAGTAAACAGAAACTAAGAGCCCAGGACTTTGTGCTAATGGTTACTGCTCCCGAAATGAAACAAACCCACCCTACAAAAACCTAACTGAGAACTCTGTGTGTGTGCGTGTATCTGTGAGTGAGAGGTTTTCTTCTGAAACATGGCTAGCCCATAAAGTTACATTGGGTTTGACTTGGGGGGGATACATGGTAAAGCTTAGGAGTAATGCCCATGGATCCCAACAGCTGGCTTTCTGTGAGAGAGGGAATGGACAGAGAATGGTATGGAAAGCCAAGAGGAAAAACTCCATCTCATTAGCAAACATAAGATTCTCTGACATGGTGGAGAGTCTCTATTTTTTTCTTGGGGGCTCCTGGGTGGCTCAGCGGGTTAAGCGTCTGCCTTCAGCTCAGGTCCCGATCCCAGGGTCCTGGGATTGAGTCCCAGCATCGGGCTTCCTGCTCAGTGGGGAGCCTGCTTCTCCCTTTGCCTCTCCCCTACTCCACTCCTTCTCTCTCTCTCACACACACACAAAAATAAATTAATAAAATCTTTTTAAAAAGTTCTCTTAAAAAAAGAAGAAACCTTTTTCTTTAAAGGCATTTTTCTAGAACCAAACTCTATACACATTTGAAACTGGGAGATTAATGGACTCTAGGAAATAAGGTTAAGTGAAATTTTTTTTTTTTTTGTTAAGTGAAATTTTTAAAAGCATTATATATAAGGGTCTCATTGGGCATAATGATAGACTGACAATTGAACATCTCTCCAAATTAATCTCCTCCCATAGGCTTGTGATACTTTGTACTTATGCTGTGAAACTTATCATAATGTACAGTATATTATAGATAAAAGGAAATTTGTCTTTGTTGAGAGACCATGATATGCCATACAGTTTCTTACATTGTCTCTCTTATTCTCTCTCTCTCTGTGTTTTTGACACACAATATTACATTAGTTTCACGTTATAACATAATGATACTTATCTTGTGTCTTTTAAGTTACTCGAAAGACAGGATATCAACTCATTATTTCTATTTCACAGAGAAAACAGTTGAGGTGTGAGAGGTTAAATAATTTCTTAATCAGTAAGTTTTGGTGCCAAGATTTGAACTCAGATTTGTCCATTCCTATTTCTCTGCATGGTTCATCATATACAACATCTAGAGAGAGGCAGCTTCTGTCTTTCTTGGTTTAAATGACCTATAGTGCCTAGATGCTCAATAAAGTCTTACTAAATTGAGTCTTGTGGACACATAGCAATTAGGTATGTTATTTTGCAAGCTGAAGACCCAAATAATAAACTTGAGAAGCTTTATTCAGATTGCACTGCAACAAATAAACTTCAGACTAGAATCCGCTCAATTTATGGATAATCCTTGAAGATTCACTGGAAAAGTAATTATTCAGAGCTTCTTAATCTGTACATTAAGAATGGACTTGCTTTATAGATAGGTAGAATAGGCATTATCTGGTTCTTAGTCATTTTGATGAGTTCTGGAATGTGTGTCGGTCTCAAATTCTCTTCATCTATGACCCTAACACCAACCGCATGCCTAAAGCTTCCAGCTATTGGAGTTAACATCTTGTGTAAAATTATAGTCAACTAAAGACCTCAATTAAATTGCTCATCTGCACTAGAGATAAATCAAACATAAACCTCATTTTATAGTAACACATGCACACCCAAACACAAATAAAATACTGTTTTACCCCAAAGAACATCCAAGGTTCAAAGGAATTCCACACGCAGAGGGGAGAGGAGTGAAAAAATTAGACTCCAAAGAGGGTCTCACCAACATCATCATGCTGCTCAAGGCTGGTTCTGAATGAGAAGCGCATTTCCCATGTCTGAATGATGTAACTCAGTAGAATCTCAATCAGCGTGACTTTGATAGAAATAGTGTTCTTTGCCTTCTATTTAATACTGTCAGAGTGCCAGACGTGGCAGCTCTCCAGTGCTGCGAGACCTGTTGGGATCTTGAGTCATCTTTGGGCTGAGGGTCCATTGGGAAATAAAGTTTTGATGATTAGTAAAGACAGTCTCCTTAGCTATTGGTGTCCTAGCAAAGGTCGTAAGCAAAGAAAAATTGTGAAAGCTATTGGAGAGGAAAAAGAAAAAGACAAGGTTGCCCCTGAGTTTGATAACTCTACAGTTTATAGGGAGGCTGTATATGAAAGAGAGAGAGGGAGGGAGGGAGAGATTGAATGAATGAATGAATGAATGAATGAATGAATGAATGGGTTGAAACCCTGCAACAGTGCCTTAAGCTTACATAGTCCTTCATTAAACCTTCATAAGAACTTCAAGAGAAAAATACCGTTATGGCCTGAAACTAGACCCACCAAAGTTAAGATGCCCCATGACAGAGAGCTAGAAAGTAACAGCCTGAAATAAGCTTTCCTCTCCTGACTCCACAGGTCATGATTTCAGGTGGGATATGCTCTCTGCTGCATAGCAATACAGACTGTAGAACATTCTATAATTTCGGCGCTACATTGTATCACATGGAATACAGAAAGGACTGGAACAGTCGAGAGGTTGGCTTCCTGGGAGAAGAGGTTTGACCTGACCTGGACAGGAATTGGGTGGGGGCTTAAGAGTGGGCTTTGGAAGCCTGCCTGGGTTTGAGCTTTCACTTCTCAGCCACATGAACTTGGCGAGTTAATTAACTTCTTCATGCCCCAGGTTTCTCCTCTGTAAAATGTGGATGACAGTTGTGAGAATAAATGGGTTAAGATTTGTAAAGTGTCTAGAGTAGTCCCTGGCAAGTGCACCCGCTCGGTAAATGACAGCATCATTGTTAACATCTAAGGGGAGAGTGGGCTCCCGGCAGGAGGGAAGTGTTTGTTTATCCACCCTGGTCATTTAATATCTATTGAGTCTCCATGAAGGCTAGACAGGCACTGCCCATGATACTTGAAATAAATTACCTAATCTAGGCTCTGCTGGCAAATCACAGAACAAGGCAGAGATACGGCTGTCACCACCTGAACCTGCCGATCAATCTTTGCGTCACCACAATTGAGATAGACACTGTGTGTCTCCCTGTGCTGTAGCCTTCACTACACAGCGCCCCCTGTAGGCGTTCTGGCCAAAATGGCTTAACTGGGATCTAAGAAGCCTTTAGGAAGAATTAATAGTCTGCAGGCCATGGAGGGAACACAGGGGATAGAGGGACAAGTGAATGACACTCTGAGGAAACAGGAAAATTCAGAAAGTGCCATTTTCTCCAAGACAATCCAGTTTATTAAAAATATAAGAAATGTTTAAAAAAAAAAAAAAAGGAAAAGAGGTTTTGTTTTAAGTTGGAAAGGACTGAAAGAGACTTCAGAGACAGCTTCCAAACGTAACAAGAGACCTTTGCTTTACACACCAATTGAAGAAACCACTCGTAAAAAGACACTTTGTGGACCATCGTGGATGATCGTAGGTATTAGTTGCTATTTAAAAAATATAGCTATTGCTCTTACATTTAAAAACTGCCTTGTTGTTATGTAATAAAATCATTGAAAAAAAAAAGGATCCTTGAATAAACCTTTATTTCTTACTCAAGAGAATACATTGATAAGGTAAAAAGGTAAAAATGAGATTTGAGAATTGGGTGGAACTATTTAAAATTAAGTTTCCCCTGTCCTTTTCTCAAGACCCCAGAGGAGCCCCCACAGAGTATCCTGGGCCTTTATGGGAGCTAGCATCTTATCTCTGACCTCATTTTGCTTGAGAATTTTAAATGCTTTACCGACAGAGAGGAGCTTATCTTCATGTAGGAGCAGAGAAAGATAAAGAAAATAAGAGAAAGGCCAGAAGGTGTTAGAATAAATGAGAAGAATGAGTGGCGAGGTGAGAGGGCAAAAGTATGAAGTCAAGAAGAATAACACAGATGGGAGGAATGAGGGGCATGTGGAAGGGGGCAAACAAATGAGAAGCAGGAGTCAAAATAAAAGTGAAGGCAAAGAATCTGAGAGGTCCAGAATATAAATTCCTAACACTTACTATCTGCCAAGCAAAGAAAGGCAGAATTTCCCAAGGAGAGAGATAAATACAAACAAGGCCAAGGAGAAGGTTCTGTTCTAGATGTTTCATTTAATACGATGCTGTGAAATGTATATTATTCTTACAGTCTGGAAACTGAGGCACAGGACATGAAACAATTCTCCTAAGGTCATACATCTACTAAGTGGAAGTCGAGGATTCAAACCCAGGCGGTATTGCTCTAGAACTTCACTCCAAATTAAACTGTCTGTGCCAAAGGACCTCCTGTGCATAGTACTGGCCCGTGACCAGACAACAAAATGCAGTGTGATCGAAATGATGCACATTTAAATTTGCTTTTCTAACCAGACCACTCACTGTCCCCACCCTCACGAGCAGTCACCGTGAGGACACTCTGCTAAAGGAAAGAAGTCAGTGACAAGAGGACAACTAATACATGATCCACTTATGGGGGGTTATTCGAGTACTCACATAGGCAAGTTCACAGAGGCAAGACGTTGGAATGGTGGTTGCCAGGGACTTGGAGGGGGTTATTGTTATTCAGATAGAGTTTAAGTTTTGCAAGATAAGAAGAATTTGGTGGGTGGATGGTTGTGATGGTAGCACGATACCATGGAAGTGCTTACTGCCACTCAACTCTGCATTAAAAAAAAATCAAGATGGTAAATTTAGTGTTCTGTGTATTTTGCCACAATGAAAAAAAAAGTCAGCCTACGAGCAACAGCATCAAAAGATTAAGGCACTTGTAAAAAATGACATATTTCAGGAGTCAGAACAGAGTCAACCACAAGGATCCCAGCTTTTTCCTGATATTTTGCCTACATTGCATTCCACTGCTTTACAGAAACAGAGGTTCTGTGTTGAAAGAACTGTGGACAGTATTCAGCATCTTCATACCACCTCTGCCTTCGGTCAGCCCCAGCAGGAAAGGTTTAATCTTCCCTTCTTAAAACATGTTTATGGGATTTTGCAGGAATTTTTCCCTCTGACTGGAGGTCATTCCATTTTCTTCCATAGTGTGTATTAAAAGGACACACACACACACACACACACACACACACACACTATGACATTGCCTGTTTTCCCAACTCCTCTCTGTCCCTGAAAACCCCACTCAGAACCTTCCAGATCTTTTCTGGGAAGCCAGAAACCTTCGCTGTCACTTGCTGCAGACCGAGCCAATCTCTGCCTGCCCCGTGCCTCCATGTATAACACTTTTACTTTTACCTTATTATTGATGTTTGCATCAATAATTACACTGTGAGCTCTTCCAGAGTAGGTACTGTCTTTCATCTCTGTATCACTGACATTTGGAATGTGATACCTCATGGAATTAGTCTTAGCAAATTAACTGAGTGAATAAACAAAAGAAGAAAAATACCGAGGCCAGGCTTTGCATGTCTCTTCGGCGTCTGGCACTCACACCCCTTAAAAGGCTCTTGTCCCTTGAATCCACCCATCAGTGTCAGTTGAAATTGTCTGTGACATCTAATAAACCCAACATCCTGCCCTGTGCTCGCACAGTGCTGCCTTCAAATATGTAAAAATGTCATGAAAGACAGCTTGCCCTTCTGCAAGAGGATGATTAAGTGCATAATTAAAAATTGATGCAATTTTCTTTGATGCAACAGGATTTTGCTGTTTCTCTTCCTGCAGCATATAAATGGAGAAGAACAGAGAAAATAGATCGGTTCCCAGTTGTTGGCACCCTCCGCCCCCCTTTCCTACTCTGGAGGGGACAGAGACTTTGATTTCCTCTTCTCCACTTTTGCAAAGACCATGAGGTTCCTGGACTGTAGTATCTCTACTTACATAAGCCTTTATTGTGTACATGTCATGGGGTAGGAGGGTTCTAAAAATGACTCGTGCTATTTGCAAGCCACAAGGATGGTCAAGCTTCATAATGGGCAAGGTATAAAAAGCACAGGTTTTCTGTCCACGTCATCCTAATATTTTGCCACATATGTGTTTTCATAATTTGAAATTGGTAAATCCAATGTAAGGAATCCTAATCATACAAAGATGTCGTAAAGGAAGAATTATCATCATAGACTTTGTTGTTGTTGTTAAGCCAGACTCCTACTGTCCCTTGTGTTTTCTTCAGTTCCAAGTTCTTATCTACCTGATTCTTCTGAAGAAAAAAATAATATATTTTTTTTCAGTCTTGGAATATTAGATAATAGAAATGCAGAGGTGGGGGAAATAAGGAATGAAGGAAAAGAAATTATTATAAAGAAGAAAATAATATTGGAATCAATTAGAGAGGTTTGTCCTCATCAAAAGGATTCTGTCGATGAGTGGGGTTCATTTACTGTCATGGTGTCCCTCCTTCCCTCTCTCTGTTTCTCACCTCCCTCCCAGACTCCCTCTTCCCTTCCCTTCCTTTCCCTTCCCTGCCCTTCCCTCCCCTCCTTCCCTTCTTTCCTCCCTCTCTGTGTGTTTTAGATACAGCTAAGTTATTGACGGTCGACTAGTTCATCACATGCTGTTTGTATAAGAAACTAAATGAAGTAAATAACACAGCAGAAAAATACAGAAGGTAGAATGGAGGATGGACATCTAATTCCAAATCTTGCTCATTTTGTATGACCCCAGGAAATGCAAATCATCCTTTTGAGCCTCACTTTTCTATTGACAATTGAACGTCTGCCTTGCTCACCTTATGAGTTTGGGTGAAGTTCTGAACTCAGGGAGCACGGACACGGAGGGAGCTGTGACTGGGTGGCCATGGCAGGGGCTGGGACCTCACTTGTAAGGTGGGCCTCATGGACATTCTTCCCAGAAAGGCCAGCGGGGCAACTGAGCTTCTGGAGGTGGATCGGGTTTAACAGAAACAGAGGGAGCCGTGAGAGTTTGGGAAGCTCTTGGTAGGGGCTGGAAGAATCAGAAAGCCATCCTTAGAATGCCATGGAAAATGGGCAATCTATGAGCATATCTGAAAACAGTTAGTTGAAAAAAATTAATCAAATGATCCTGCATCTCTTGACCTGTCAGCTTTTCTTCTGTTCAAAAGAAGTCACCGTAGCCAAAATGAAAGGGTATCGGGCAGCCCTGTTATTAGTTCAACATATAAGAGGAAGAGTAAATGCAATTAAATTGTCAATAGAACTCTCTTTACATTTGGCCTTTCAATACATCCCTCCGTGGGCTGCCTCTCTCTGCAGCATTGATTGGGTATTGTTAACCTTTATCTATCTCTTGTTTACGTTTCTCTATTAGGGCCAAACATCAATAGGAAGCTTTTAGAAAGGACAGAGGCAGCCGGCAAGGAGACGTGGAGGAAAGGTCAGAGCTCTCAGAGATGAGGTGTGCTATTCTCAGCCAGGCCTAGAGAAACAGAGAGAGAGACAGGTCAAGCCTCAGTGGCTGGCATCCCGGGCACCTGCTTTGAGGGAAGAAGGAGTCCGCCTCGCGCTCTCAGGGTCTCCTCTGTGAGGGCCGCTGTCAGCAGCAAGCCCCCAGCCTAAAGGAGAGGGGAACAGGGCGGCTACACTGGGGAGGACCTGGTGTGAAGGAAGCCAGAGGGCCGAGGGGGAGTCAGGACAGGGAGGAGGGACGAGTCAGAGGGGCCCTTTCCCCCTGACGGGCTTCTCCCTGCCCCGGCTCAGTTCCCCAAGGCCGGTGGACAAGCTTTTATTTCAGAAGGGAGGAAACTGATGCCATGGGAGTCCAAGTGACTTGTACAGGTCTCACGGTGCCCAGGCGATGCTTGGATTCCTCATTTTTGAAACCCTACATCTGTGTCGGAGAAACAAAGGAGACTCCTCCTTCCCTTTTGTGAAACCTGGCATGTACGATGCATCCCCAGAAGCCATAACGATTTGGCAGAAATTGTCGTCTCTTGTGTATTACAAAGACAAAATGTGTATTTGCCATACTAAATTATAATATAATCAGGTAACATTTGTAATGTTGAATATGCTCCCTCCCTTCCCTCCTGTTCCCGCTGGCTTAGGGCTCCTGAACCATAGCCCTATTACTCCAAGCCCAGCCCCGGCCAGCGGCGAGCAGCTGGTAACCCACCAGATCCCGGTTTCTGAACACTTCTAGGAATATACTCCAGGACTACTATTGGACAGGCCACCACTGAGATTTTAGTGAACCTTGGATGCAGTCCCAGGGTTGGTCTCACTTGAGACCCCATATCCTAAATGATTGTGCCAAACAGCCTCCAGGTACGGGTGGTGACACTTGTGCTGCATTCTTGACAGGATGCTGTGGGCACCCGATGCAAAAATTAGCCTAAACCACAGAGGGAGATCAGGACTGTGATGGCCATAGCTGGCGATCAACCTCACCACTGAGCACAGGAGGGCGGAAGTGGGCCTCAGGGCAATGGGAGACTGTGGACAGACTGTGAATGAATTTGCGGCCGGGCCATTGCCTGCAAGAAATACGAACAAAGATCATGACACTTTTTTAAAGGCAGCTGGGAAGTTTCTTAGTAACCACGTGGTGCAACCCCTCTGCATATTTAAGATGGAGAATCAAGGCCCAGAGCCATCCCCTGGAATGCCTGCAATCACCCGCTACACATTGGCAGGGAAGGACGCATTCTGATGAGACTCTTCAGGACTTGCTCTGCTCTCCTCTACTTGCTACAAAAAGGGGAGAGAGGATATTTTGTGTGAAATCATACCCCCAAACAAACAAATAGCCAACAAAACAAAACAATACAAAAAAACCCAAAAAGTCCCCTAGCATATGAGTTGGTATAACTGAGTTCTTGCTCTAGATCCTCTAGAAAATTCTGCATGACTAAACCACTGTGATCCTCATTTTAATGATCTATGTGACGGAAGTGATGGCTCTGCCTTGCTCACCCCATTGATTTGTTGTAACCAGATGTAACTTTCAAAAAGGATTTTAAAAATGGGGGATACAATTTTTAAAGGCATGAACATATGGGGCCGCTCTGTCCTTCATAGATGGGTGAGCGTGGGCAAACCACTTGGGTGGCCAAGAAGAAAACCTCCCTTTCCCTGACTCAACACCCTTGGGAGCAGGAACATTGCCCTGTGACATGGATTTTGCTGAGATGTTTGCGGCATGGGACAGTGCCTTTGTGTCCCAAGCTTCACGTAGGGCTGGCTGCACACGACCGGACTCGCTTCTCCAGGGGCTGATCTTGAAGGGCTAAGGCAGCCTCTTCAGCTCCACGCAGGTTCAGGAGATTCCTATGCCCCACCCTTTCCGGCAAAGTCTAGATTGCAGTTTGACCCCACCTCTGCCATCCCCTAAGTCAGCTTCTGATTGTCAGTCCCTGTGGTCTGATTCTGGGTCTGGCTACACTCCTGTTTGCAGTGCTGGTGCTGCCTGGGGGCTGGCCCCGGTCAGAGGAGGACTAGCTATTTGGCTGCAGGAAAAAAAGCCAGGATGAGCTCTCCTTCCAGCCCTCGCCTCATATGGGAAAAAAAAAATCCAAATACCTTTCATAAGTGTATATTTCTTTTCTTTTTTTTCTATTTTTTTCTATTTCTTTCTTTCTTTTTTTTTTTTTTTACTATTTTTGTTTTTTTATTTAAAATGTGTTTCCTATCAAGTAGGATCTCTCTTATCTAGTCTGAGATATTTCAAGTTGTAAATAAACATTTACAAGCCTGAAATATTTCAAGGCTGGAGTATACTCCAGCTTGGTGACAGGCTTCTTTTTGACCGAGGAAGGAATAAAGCAGATTCATGGTTCATAACCAGATTCTTCTGGTTCATAATGAATGTTATACTTAAATGTCTTAGGGTAGGTGGGTGGGTGGTGGTTGTAACTGGTGGATACCATAGAAAGATCCAGCTTGCAAATGTTGAAACCTGAGAAACTGCGTTATATACCCATCCTTTGGTGAAGGCAGGTCACTGATTAAAATGCAAATATCTCTAAATGGGAAAATATATTACACTGTGTTGGTCATTAGCAATTTAGTGCTAGTGGCTGCGAGATTGCTTTTTTTTTTCTTACCTGGACAGCCAGTTACCATTAGCTTTCTATTAGGAATAAGACACATATTGAGTCTGATGACTACAGGAAAGAGAAAAAAAGAGACTAGAAATTGAGCCTTATCTGAGAAGCACTGTCAGGAACATACTAATAGAGTATCCTGGGGGCGATACTAAGAAGGACGTTACCATTTTTATTCAGATTATATTAAGCGTCCAAAACCTTATTGGCCCTTCCATCTGTCCATCTCTCCATCTGTCCTTACATCCCCTTATCCATGCAATATGTATTTTTGAATACTTGTTAATTACTATACTGACCCCCGAGGGTCCAATCTAGAAAGAGCTAATTTCCCTGCTGCTCTAGACTGAATGGTTGTGTCCCCCTATATTCATATGTTGAAGCTCTAATCCCCAAAGTGATGATATTTGGAAGTGGGGCCTTTGGGAGGCAATCACAGTTAGTTTAGGTCACGAGGATGGAGCCCTCATAATGGGATTAGTGCTTTTGTGGGGAGATGAAGGAACAGGAGCTTTTCCTCTCTGCCATGTGAGGATATAATGACAAGATGGTCATTACAAACCAGGAAGTGGGCTCTCACCAGACACCGGAGCCACTGGTGCCATGATCTTGGATTTTTCAGCCTCCAGAACTGTGAGAGACAAGTATTCTTGAAGCCACCCAGTCTATAGTATTTTTGTTAGAGGAGCCCAAACTGACTAATATACATGCCCTCAAGAGCTCAATCTCGTGATTGTGCTTACAAGTATACAGACAACTCTAAACAAAATTGGAAAGAGCTACCATTGGGGCAGAGGGATCCATGAAGGTACAGGTGATGGAAACCTTGCCTTGTAGCTGTGGGATGTCAGAGAGAGTCATACTGTATTATCTCATTTAATCTTCACACTAGTTCTACTTGGGAAAATTTTAACCTGTTTTAGAGAAGAAGAAATTGAGGCCCAGAGACTGTAGCATCCATAATTATAATAGCAAAAACAGAGAGCCACCACTCATTAATCACCATGCCCAACACATATGTCAATGAAGTGCCTAAAGTAGCAAAGTCAATAAGGTAGAAAGTGTAGATTTCAATTAACTGTGGACCTGATTCTAAATGAACACGTATTTGAATCCCTCGTTCCCTACTTTGACAAGGAGAGTGAAAGGGAACAGGTGTGTTTGTGGCTAGTGGGGGGCGCTAAGCGTTGAGAGGTTGAAGCAGAGAGGAGAGGGGTCTTTACCATTCTTCAACCCAATGACAGTCATAATGAAAACTATGTATAAAGAGGACTTATCATCAGGCAGCTTCTGTGTGGCGTCTTAGACAAAGAGCACAGCTAGACATGTTTCAAAATGTCACAGATTCCCTAACCACCCTTTCTCTGGCAAGAGCTTTGCTATTTTCCTTCATTCGCAAAGCCAACAGCCTGATTGGGGCTGGTTCCCCTGCTCCACCTTGTCAGCTAAAGAGGTCATGGGAACTGCCCTTTTAAAGTCCTTGAGACAAGGGTCGGAAGGAGATATAATTTCTATCTTTACACAGAAGACCCTCATTCAATAAAGGGGTCATGTATTCACCTGCCCCTTGACCACCCTGGGCTAGGCACAGGGGGCTCTATATTAAAGTGGTTTTGCTGAGATTTTCCTGGACTTCTTAGGAATGGAATTTCTCTCTAGGTGGTCAGGAATCAAGTCTCAGGAGGACAAAGAACACGGAATTGCTCTAAGAGGATTTGTGAGTCTTAAGAAAACCCAACCGCCCTCCTCTGGGGCCTCAGAGGAGGCCCCATCTTAGTAAATAGCCCTGCCCTGATTGCTATTGAGGAAGTGGGATCATTAAGTCAGTTCCTGCTGACAGAAGCTGTTGATCGCTATCCTGGTCTTTACGAGACTCACTGGATGGTTCCAATTGTGCGCTTGCTCCCCAAAGCCAGCTGTTTGCCGAGGGTACAATTTCATAAATCACAAATAAGGAAACACAGGAGTTTCCACCAGGAGGCTGGCCAGGCAGAATTCCAGCTTTGGTGCAGGTCACTGGAGGTGGCACTGGTGGCCGCAGGTCGGTAGCGCTCTGGCCCGCCCTGGCAGTACAGGCATGAATAAAGCTCCAGGCGGGAATATGGGAGAAGTCCAGGGTCATCCCACCCCCACCCCCACCTGACTTCTGCTCCATCGTCCAAGAGTCCAGAAATAAGAATATGAGACTCACCTGGACACTGCCAGAGCCTGACAAACCCACCCTGAATGTGGACCCATCTCATCATTGTTTTAAATCACAGGAGACAGGGCTGAGAACTGTGACAGCAATGAAAGGTCAGGGCTGAAGCATCTTCACAGCCTGATGAACTTGGGCGAGACGTCACTCTCTCCCTGCCACTTCCATCAAAAGTAACACAATGGGCAACATGAAGTACAATACAGAAGCGTCCATAAGACAGCAGTGTACAAGGGCATGAGGCAAATAGCAGAAAATAATCACCCTCTTTGATTTTCCTATAGCGTTCTTCCCTCTTAACTCCCCAAACCAGCATGCAGTTAACAGAGAAGCAGAGATGGCTGTTGGGTGGAGATCATGGAACCGTAACCAGCAGCAACGGAGGGGAATGCAGTCATTTTGTGAAGTTGTTGAGCAGTTGGGCCATGTCTGCATGAGATAAGACAAAGGATTCAGAGAGTGACCACTTGGTAAAAGAGAAACGAATTGACCGTTGGGAAGATAAATCACGAATGAAGTCTACCTGCCTCCCGTTTCTCCTGATCTAACAAAAATATCTTGCTCAAGGGGTTAATACTAAATTCCTCTCCTAATGCAGAGTTAGAAAACAAGAAGCTTCAGGGGCTAAGTCAATGTTTGCAAAAATCATGAATGCAAACACAATCAGATTCATGATGCAATGAATATATATAGCCCTTTTATTTTGAGGAACTAAATAAAGTCACACAAGGTAGCTCCTTAATCCTTACTTCTCTTTCTATGAGATGAGGTGATCAGCAGAAATGGGGCAAAAAATTGAAGATCAAGCCAGTGGAAGTGTCTGAGGAGTCAATGTGGTCCTACGTCCATAGCTACAACTGGATATGTACCAGAGAAGAGACCATTCTGAGCTTCCCACATCGACAGAGGAAAGTCCCATATTCATGCCTTGAAAGAAGTGCATTTGCAGCCAACTTTGTCCTGCCCTAACATATTTTCATCAAATTGTAGCAAGTAGAATAGATATATTGCTTTATCAACTGTAAAATTCTAGCGTTTCATGACTAGGTTATTAAACATGGGCAGTGTTTCTACAGTAACCAAGGGAAATATCATGTGAGTGCCCTTGTGTAATGGGAAAATGACAAATTCACGTTTACCTTTTAAAGCTTGGGGCTTTCCTTCCACCACCCCCTAAAAGTATTTTTTTAGACATAGCTTAAAGAATTTGAACTGGTATACCCCGAGAGTTAAGATAAAAGGAAATGTGATTATGTGACCCGAGGAAAAGAAAGAGCAAGAGAAACTTTATAATGTAGATCTTATGTGGAAAAAGATCTTACAGAATGAATGGTGATCAGCAATCTTTTATCCTCACCAGGCAAGGGAGAAGGGACAAGAGGAAAGATTTGTCAGCAGCTGTGTAAGGGATTAAATAGCAAAAAGCTTTGCCACTATGATTATTGGTATTAAGATCGCCCGTCTCCATCCATCATGGCTGCCGCCTCCTGGGGTCCAAACCGTCATCATCTCTTTCCTGGATTGCATTAACCTGCTAAAGGGCCACTAGCTTTGCACTCTTTTCTTTCCTCAACTTACTCTCTAAACAGAAGCTGGAGTTGTCTTTTGAGATTCAAATCTGATCATTTCATTTCTTTCTTATAAAACACTTAAAGCATTCTATCATGTTCAGTGTTGGAGCCAAAATGTCTAGTTTTAAGTGGCCTGTGAAGTCTGACCTATGCCAACATCCTCTTCCTCCAAACGAGGCACTCGGCTTCACCCCAGTCTTCAGTGCTATAGCCACACCAGGATTCTTCCAGTTCCTCAAGTATGTCACCCGCTTTCCTTTTTCAAGTTCTTTGTATGTACTGTTCCTTCCTCATACCTACATTGCTGCTAACCCATGACTAGTCATCTTTCATATGCCAGATAGATTTGACATTCTGTCTTTATCTCACCTAGGATTTATCATACTTATAATTATTAGTTCAATTAGATGGAAGCTCCTTGAGGACATATTTGCCTTATTTGTCCTGTGTTGCTTTTTAATCTGGTTGGTGCCCTGTGTCCAGTAATTACTTAATGAATCCACAGATAATTCTAGTAGGTGCTAAATAAATATTTGTGGAATAAGTGAATAGAATAGGGAGTGAGGAGAGAAGCAAGAATCACACACACACACACACACACACACACACACACACACACACACAGAAATCAGGTTGGTTGGATGTCGTCTCACTGTGTGAACTTGAGGTTGTTCTAGTCTGACTCTTAGTCATTTATTTCTATCCCAAATTCTGTGGGCAGGATTCAAATTAGACCAGCTAATGTACACGATTAATAATCAGCAAACACATATATATAGTAAAGCTGGATTAACTTCATATTGACTGGTTTGAGTTTTATGGTGATCTCAACCTTTTCACCGTTTATAAAAAGATGGTTTCCTGGAAGGTTTCATTAATTGAAAACTTTAATATAAAGCTGGTGGGGGTAGCTATTGGGCCACCTTCTTGGAAAGTAGGTTGGGGTATCAGTATTCTTAAAGAAATGGACCTGAGAGCCCTATTTTGAGGAAGCTTTCTGAAATAAATATTGTAATTAGAAGTGCAGATGAAGACAGAGATTTACACATTATCACGTTCAATGCAACCACTTTTACAATGAGTGTAAACCTAAAGCTACTGAAATGTCAAACAATAGTAGGTTGTTTGAGAAAATTATGACACATCTACCCTGTGACTGTCAATAAAATGATGTGTTTAAATGGTTTCTAAAGATGGGGAAAGCTTACGATACAAATAATGGGTGTAAAAAGAAGAAAGCAGCATTATACATCAGGAAGACCTTGACATTGCAAAGATTATACAGTCACAGAAAATAATCAGAAGGAAACAGGCTGATGTATTTTTATCTGCGTGTGGAGAGTTTATGGGCGGTTTTGACTCCCTCCTTCTAGATTTTCTAGTCTTGCCTGTCAACCACCACACCAGCCAAGCCACCCTAAACACACACAGAAAAAGTAAAAACACAAACACCTAAAATGTAGATTCTTTAAATACATTAAAAAAACATAAAAATGAAACCTTCATGAAGTAAAGGAGGGGAAAAGTGGGACACTTGACTTCCTGCTTTAAATATTTTGAGCGTGTTTATTTACTGAGCGACAGCTGTTGGACCGTGTCTACACTCACTCTGCTGTGCATGTTGTCTACGTGGATAGTCCTCTCTAATGCTAGCTAACTACATCAGGTGGAGCCTCTGATCCTTCCTGAGATCCGTGTCTGGCTATTGGCCCATTTTAATGGGGAGGGCCTTCTGGGTAAAATATATGTAGTATTTACATTCTAATCTGAAATAATACCCTAACCCCAAATAATAAATTCTTCATGCTGGATTCCCAAGGGTGCAGAGCAGGTCTTACTTGGTGAGGAGATACAGATTTACCAGAGAGGGGAGCCCTGGCTAGCACTTCTTGAAGTCAACGGTTGTGTTCACGTGCCACATTTAGCCACCGTCAGGATCATGACCAGGCAATTTCATGTCTGCTGTCTCTTCACAGTAGGGCATGGTAAGTGCCAGTCACCCATTTTACAGCTGAGTTAGAAAGAGCTATGTGACTTTATTATAGTAACAGGATAGGAACGGGTAGAATAAAGTTCCAACTGAGGTCTTTGAATTGCCAATCCTGCTCATTTATCAAAGTGAGAAGCATCTACTCTGCCCACACTTAAACTATAGTTTTAGCTTCAAGAATTAAAAATACAAGGGCACTTGCTTTGAGCCTTTAGGCAGCTGTGGTCTCTGATTCACCATGTCTAAGACTAGTGTATTGATGATAACGAACACTCACTGTGTGTCTGAAACAGAGAACATGACCTGTGTTGATTTATCTCATCCTGGCCGCATTCAGCCTAAGGTCCAGTAAACGCTCAAAATGTGGGTGTTCAACAAAATGTTCAAGTATGAACTGTTATTATCCTTCCTTTACAAGATGAAGAAACCGGAAACCGAGGTACAATTTAGACTAAGTAACATTGTTGACGATGCACAGTACATAAGTGATGAATTTGTGTTTCCTGGTCAAGCACTCTGGTTCAAGAGCCTCCCGATCATCAAATGTGAGGGCCATAAGCCATTAAACAGAGGTTACCAGATGGGCATGTGTGATACCATTTGGAGAGCTTGTTGCTACTGTAGATTTTGGGGTCCTGGCACCAAGGTCCCGACTGAATGAATCTAGAGAGGAATGTGGTAATCTGCATGTTAACAAGTGCCTTCAAGTACTTGGGAAGCAGCCAGTCTGTTGGACTAATATTTAAACCGAAGAATGCTGGCCGGGGGCTTCGACGCGTGTGGGAGTCCTGGCCACTGACTGTGTGCTGGGACAAACTGTGCAAACTTTCTAACTTCAGATCTGTCATCTCTTATGTGTGAGGATTTGGGGCACCTGGGTGGCTCAGTGGGTTAAGCCTCTGCCTTCGGCTCAGGTCATGATTTCAGGGTCCTGGGATCGAGCCCTGCATTGGGCCCTCTGCTCAGCGGAGAGCCTGCTTTCCTCTCTCCCTCTGCCTGCCTCTCTACCTACTTGTGATCTCTCTCTCTGTCAATTAAACAAATAAAGTCTTTAAAAAAAAAGTATGAGAATTTGATAAAAAATATATATCTATTGCTTAGTACAATGCCTTGCACGTAGGAGTTACTCCATAAGTCAA
This sequence comes from Procyon lotor, assembly GCA_028646535.1. NCBI lineage: Eukaryota > Metazoa > Chordata > Mammalia > Carnivora > Procyonidae > Procyon > Procyon lotor. The sequence goes on from CM053617.1 coordinate 50,769,098, forward strand.
TTATCACAAAAGCAACTGTCACTGTTGTTTATTAAAATTATTTTATTGCTAACTGATATAATCAATAATCAGTAAGTCAATGCAAATGAATATAATTAGCCATAATATATTGTTAATTTATCATATTAACTTACCATTGCTGTCATTATGACTGTTGCTATTTTTTAAAATATTATAAAAGCCAGCTCTTGTTTCCAAGTCATCAATAGGATTCTCGTAACACTGACGCGACCAGCTTAGCTCCTGGAAAACTCCGGCTGCGGCAGGGGTGACAGGAGGCCACTGCTTGTTTACCCACAGCCCCCGGAGCACATCGCCACCACAGCCTCAGCATTATCAATATGGATTTTGAAATCACCCACGGCTAATAGCCCAAATTAATAGCCTCGGGGTGACTCCAGAGCAATTGAGAAAGAAAATCTATAACTTCACTGAAGATGCCAGCGGCTGTTCAGGAAGAGAGGTCTACATTAATTAACAGCTGCGAACACGGTAAAAACTGGTGCATTCGGGAAAGAGAGAGAGGCAGTTGAAATGAACCAAGCACAAGAATCCCACCAGGCTGTCTGGGTCAGGAAGCAGAGGGAGCTGCCCCTGGAGAGGCTGGGCTGGAGGCTGCCTGCTGCCTAGAGGCCTTACCCCCAGGGGCTCAGAGGCATTCTCCTCCAAGCAACGTGTCCCGCTGCTCATAGCAGCCCCTAGGGCGAAGCTTGGCCCTTGGCACCAGCTACAAACCGTAGGAACATCTAGGTTTGGGTTGTGCGTAAAACTGTGTAGTCCTTTTTTTCCCACCACGGAATCATTCAGTTCCAATGGCCTCCTTTCTTGAGGTCCCTGCTGGATATTTGGCAAGGTGGGAGACTGAATGAGATGATTCTGCCAGTAAAGAGGGCTGAGGCTATTAAAACAATGATCATTATCCTTCAGCAGCTTCTCTCGGATGCTTTGTGCTTAGGGGACCGGTCCCTAAGAATACTTCTAATCTCAAGCAAGAAAAAAACCCTGCACTTAGGATAAACCATTGGTGTCCAGAGCCTACAGTCGTCAAGACAGTTGTCCTAAAGGAGTGTGGTGTCTGGGATCTGAGTCTCATTTTGTCATTTGCTGCTTGAGTTAACTTAGGTAAGCCACTTAACCTCTTGCATTTCCCATTTGTGAAATGAGATGAATGCTACCTACCTTGCGGAGATAAGGTTCCTTAAACTAGGCATCTTAAACTAGGAATCCTAAAGAATCCTTAAACTAAGAATTAATATATACATTGTACATATGCTATCCTAAATGTATATAATATATATTGCATGGTATTCACATTTTAATTCTGGGTTTTGGTTTTTTGGGTTTTTTTGTCTAAGTGCATTTCTCCCTGTGTGATTTTATTCAGTGGTATAGCTTTAAATACCATCCATATGCTAAAAAGTACAAAGTTTTATTTCTAGCCAGGACGTCCCTCCCAAACCACAGACTATATATAAACTTGTCTACTCACCGTCTCCTTTTTGATATCTAATAGGTACCTCAAGCTTAACACGTCTGACACTGAGCTCTCACAATGCATTTCCCCGTCGCTGCTGATGGCTCGGGCCCCAAATCGTGCCATCGTCTTTTTCCTCCTCCTCCTCCTCACAGCCAGTCCTCACAGACAATCCTGTTGGCTCTGCCTTCAGATAGACCCCAAACATACCTCCTTCTCGACTCTTCTGTCACCAACCCCATGGACCATCCTTTCTCGTGGGGATCGTCACCAACACTTGTAAACCTGGATACCCTGCTTCTGCCTTCCCCCCTCCCAGCTGGGGTCAGTGTCTTTCCAGCACCGTGGCCAGAGTTCAGATCGCATGGCCATTGTGTTCAAAACCTTAGATTGGTTTCCCTTCTCAAACTTAAAGTCCTTGCTTTGGCTTACAAAGCTTTACGTGGTGTCCATGCCCTGTCACCACCACTTGTCTGGTCTCATTTCTCCCCCTACACCTGTTCACGCTGCTCCAGCCACACTGGCCTCCTTCTACTTCTTGCACATGATAAGCAGGCTTTTTCCTCAGGCTTTTGCCCTTAGCGGAAAAGCTTTCTGGAATTTTCTTCCCTTGGGTGAGTAGGTAGCTTAGCTCTTTACCGCTTTCAGGTTCCTGCCCAAATAGAACAGAGAGATAAGCTTTCCCTGATCCCCTATGAAAATAGTGCCTGGCTTGCTGCCCTGCATTCCCTTTTATGTTTACCTGCTTACTTTTCTCCATGACATTGATCACCATTAGACACATTACACATTTAAGTATCATGTCACCTCCCATCTAGAATATCAGATTTAGGAGAGCATTACATTTTTTGCTCTGTCCCCTGCTGTAATCCCCACCCAGAACAGGGTGTGGTACCTGGTAGAAAGATAATAAATACATAATTTAAAAAATCAATGAATGCATGAATGAATGATTATGACTAGTTGAGCTGGTGCATTTGTGGAGCCTTTTGGATCTTATTACAGGTCCATAAGCCTGATCGATAGCCTTTTGTATTTGCTTTGTATATTTGCTTGCTTTGTGCTTATTCTTGCTTGGTCACATGAAGTTGGGGTTGCTACCAGGGCATAGAAGTTAGAGGTTTCTCGTTGGGGTGCTCCCCTCAACATGGCCCTTGAAAGCTACATCACACTCATCCAGTAATTTCTGGGCCAGGGTGGTACCTCGAGAGTCCTGGGGAACCCAGCAGTCCCACTCACCAGGGGCTTGCTCTGGCCCAGAAGATTCGGAAGTACCACTCACTCACTGGCCAGTACAGATGCCCTCCCTCCTCCCGAGGTGAACTAGTGAAGAGGGACTCCACCTCGTACCCCTGCAAGCTGTGGACACAGACAAAGTGGGTCCTTAACTCCTGTTAACAGAAACGCTCTCGGGTGAAACCAAGGTCAATGGCTATGCAGGGCTTCGGGATGTTATCATTTATAAAGCAAAGAGTTTTGCATTAAGAAACAGACAGGTTCTAGTATTGATTGTCCAGCTATTACCCTCTAAGACCTTTAGGGAAATTTCTAGACTCTCTGCCTTTGCTCTTCCCAACTGGCTAAAAGGGCAGGCTGGACTGATTGGAACTGGTGCCCAGGCTGGTCATGAGCTGTGGCCTAGAATTTACCTAGATTTGTGTTAAATCTTATTTCTGCAAATGGAGCTGTGTTGTCTCGGGCAAGGGACTTAACTCTCTAGGACTTGCTCCTTTATCTGTCAAATGAGGTAACAACAGATTTTAAGGTTAGTTATGGGGTAAATAGAGATAATGCATGTGATGAGCTTAGATTTAGGTCAGCCTATAGAAAGTATTCAATATGTTTATTATTAATGTGATCATCCCCATCAAAAAGATCCCCAAGGTCCTCGACATGTGAAATTGGCTTCCAGAATTTTCTTATGAGACATAATTTAGATTTAGAACTCCATCTATCTATCTAGGATCTATTCTATTTGTCTATAGGTCAGCATTTCATAAACAGGTATTAGACAGGGTTCTAAATCTAAACTGTGTCTGCTACCTGGATCAGGGTAAATGAGAAGATTGTTCTTGACAGGTCACCCACCAAATACACAGGGGTGGTGCCAACCCCCTGGCATAGCTGCCGCCATGTGCCTGAGCTCCATCCTCCACTCTTGTGGAGGGGCGGCCCCTGCCATGGACAAAGGATGATGGTGGGATGCAAGACTTTCCAGATCAGGCCCATTTGGTCACTGCCCAGGGTGGGGAGAGTGTCAGTGGTCACGGGGCCAGGATAGAGTAGGGGAGGTCTGGTGGGGCCCAGGGTGCTGGGAGCAGGCAGCTGAGGCAGAGACGCCGGGGGTGGCAGGACCATGCGTGAGCTGAGGCTCCCAGAGCCCATGCATGCTCCATTGTCCCACTGAACTCTGCTGACAAAATATAGTCAAGACCAAATTACTAGGAATTTCAAGGCAGACACCACAGAGCCTTGAGCCGCCAGTGCAGAGCCCTTCTGAGGGTCAGGCACTTCTTGACTGAGCTGAGTGTGGGGCCTTTGCCCATGAGACCAGCCTTGAGTCCCTGCCCCAAGGAATGGAGGCAAAGGTTAAGAGAGTTACTCTACAGAGACTGCACTGCCCATCACATAGCCCTCTCTCAATGCCAATGAGCTCATCTTCAAATTGTCCCAGACCTGCTCTTCTACCAGGGCCCTGTTCTCCAAAAAGGGCGCCTTTTTAAATTGCAAATTCAATCATGTTATTCATCGGCCTAAAATGTTTAAGTTGCTTCTCTTTGTTCAGAAAATAAAGTTCAAACTTCCGGTGGTTGGTGAGTCCCTGGCACAATCTTCCAAAGACCCACCTGACCCCCTCATCCGTCGGCCCTTTTCTCCTCCATCACTGTCCTCCAAGCTCACTGCTCTTTTGCTTTTGTCAGGCTTCCTTCCACCCTAGGTCCTCGACTATGTGTAGGGAAGGGATGAGTTCCAGATAGAGGGAACCGTCTGTGTAAAGACTTACTCATTTGTAGACTTGAAAATTCACTTCCTCAGGGGAGATTTCTTTGTTTTTCCACCAACCAACACAACCCTTATCCTGTGATGTGCTTTCATAATATCCTGTATTTGTTTTCAGTGTCCTAAACAAATTAATTTTCTTCAAAAATGACCCAATAAGGGCTTAGGCTTAAACAAAAACCCACACCAAAACAGAAAATGAAACAGTCTTTCCTTGGCCAGAACTAAACAGGGGAAAACACAAACACAGGCCCCTGCCCCGCCACAAATGATGCAGTGGGGTTTCCCACATTTGGGGAAATTGCAGGTTGACACCTCGGAGTCCAGTGGATAAGACTCGCCCTGGAAAAACCACCTTTGTGATCATGCAATCTCCCCTGCCAGGTAACTATACCTGTTTTGTTTTGTTTTTTAATAGAACTTCTAAAAATTCTAAATATAATCAGCTACTCAAAGACTATTGATTTAATGTGTTTTTTTCTAATTAAAGTGTAAGCATCAGGCAGGCCCCGTCTCTCTCTCTCATTGACAGCTACATTCTGATGCCTCGCTGAGTGCCAGACACATGGTCTATACTCAACGACTATTTATTAAATTACTTATATCCAGTGCCTAGCCAGGATGGATAAGCTGATGCCCAACCCCTTGAGATTATTGTCTGGTAAAGAATGTCCTTTGATATAGGCAAATCCTGGTTAGGTGTTAGGATGAGACTAGTTTCAAGTTTCTTTCAAATTCTTGCTCTCCTGGACCTCCTGATCTCACCTCTTTGGCTTTGAAAACCTTCTCTTCAGCCTTTCCCTGTATCCTTACCCCTGTTCCCTGTATTATCACTTCTCAGCAGAAGATACATATATGTCCTTCTTCCCCGTCACTTGACTCTTCTGATTTATTCAGGTGGTAGCATCTTTACATAAACATATCCGGAATTTTCCTATAAACTATCTGCTACTATGTAAAGGTAGTAGTAGTTGGGGTGCCTGGGGGGCTCTGTTAAGCATCTGATTTTTGACTTCAGCTCAGGTCATGATCTCGGGATTGTGAGATCGAGCCTCATGTTGGGCTCCATGGTGGGTGTGGGGCCTGCTTGGGATTCTCTCTCTTCCTCTGCATCTGCCCTTCCCCTCTGCTTGGGCTCTCTCTCTCGTTCTAAAGTAAGTAAGTAAGTAAATAAGCAAATGAATGAATGAATTAATTAAAATAAAATAAAATAAAAAATAAAGGTAGAAGGAAAGAGTCCAGTGATACAGCTTGCAAAATAAGCTTTGCAGAAGAAAATGGTCTTTTTAATAAAAACACATATACTGGTATATTTAAATAACCTTGCCACATAAGCCGTGCTGAGCTTCCCGTGCATTTCAGGTCCCTGGACTACACAGTTTGGTAATCACAAAGCAGGTATGGAAAGCAGAGCCCTGTGTACAGAGCCACTGAGTTTCAGGAGCATTTTGAAATGGTCTCTAATATATTTGTCACTGTCTACAGCCTAATAAGATTGTGCTTCCTTTTCACCTTTCATTTTATCATTGTCCGTAATAAAGGGATGCATTAATTTAATCCATAAATACAGATATGATGGTTTGATCCTGTGGCTATGAACGGCGCTTTAAAATAAAGAATCAAAATGATAAACCAGTGTAGTAATTTACCATAATTACAGCAATGAAGTATTACTTTGAGTTAGTCATGGCAGTAATACACAGCTCAGAAACTTCTGGCAAGATCCACTAAGTAGAAGAGAACAAAGGGAGGAGGAAACGAGATGTGAGGTCATGCAAGGTTTCTAGCCATTAATCCAGACAGTTGGGAAAATAAATGCAAGCTGGAGGGCTCAGGGAAAGATCTGCCCTGGGAGGAGGTGGCCTTGTTTTCTCTGGAAAGCCCGCCAAGTTTAGGAGACTTGCCACAGTTTAATTAAAGTCTGCAGCTGGTGTGAAAGCAAAGGAGAAAAAGAAATTAGGGCAGCAGAAAAACTAATGAAAGTCTAGAATCTCATTTTAAACTTTTCCCTCTATTATGAAAGAAATACGACTTGTCACATGTGCCCCCATTCATGGTGACAAAGCCCTCGGGGAAGGAACGTTCTGGACTATGAAGAGAACAGACCTGTAGTCAGGTCTCTTTGGACCTGACCACCACAGCCTTTTTCAGTGAAAACTCATCAAAATCTTTGTTTTTTGAAAACCAGATTGGTAAAAGAGGGCAGCACAAATTGAGTATCCTCAGGTTTAACTACAGGGAGGTCCACTGAAACTTTGCACCAACCTTTGCAATCTGAGTGGGATTCACATTCAGCCCATATGGCTGTATTTGTCAGGATCTCTAAAGAAACCCAACCAAGAGGATAGTCCCTATTGCGTGGAGCAGCAAATCCAGAATCCATGGAGTAAGCCAAGCAGGCTTGAAACTCAGCAGTGTTTCTGTATTGCGGTCTTGAGCCTGAATTCCCTTTGCCATCAGGAAAACTCAGTCTTTCCTCTTAGGGCCTTTAACTGATTGGATGAGGCCCACCCACATCATGGAGGGTAATCTGCTTTATGGAAAGTCTACTGATCTAGATGTTAAGTATATCTAAAAAATACCTAGACAGCAACATCTAGCCTGATGTTTGATGAAGTAAAAGGGCACCATGGCCTTACCAAGGTGATGCATGAAATTAAATGTTAAACCACCTAATATTAAAAATAACATAGTAGTTAATATTTATATTAACATTCCCTTTTTGTCAGGTACAACAAACTCATTTAATTCTCACAACAGCCATACGATACAGACAATGTTATTATCAATTTTTGGATGAAAAAACTGAGATATAGGAATGGTAAATAACTTTCCAGGTTCACAGAGAGTAGGGAGAGAGCTAGGATTTGAACTCAAGTAGTCTAACTGCAAAAGTTCTCAAGCCCTGAAGTTCGGTTCTCAACACTGAAACATGAATCTGGGCCAGTCAATTAACTTCCCTGAACTTTTATTCTTTTGGAGGAAAATATACATAATAGCAAATAATGTGTGGTTTGAGGAAACAATTAAATCAGAATATACATACAAAGATCTTAGTATTCTACCTAATAGATAGTAGGTGCTCAGTAAAATTTAGCTTTCTTCCTCGACCTCATAATTGCTTAATTTTTAATATATTTTTTAAAGGTTTATTTGTTTACTTGAGAGAGGGAGGGGTTGCAGAGGGAGAGAGATTCTTAAACAGACACTATGCTGAGCACAGAGCCTGACACTAGGCTTGATCTCACACCCTGAGAAGATGACCTGAGCAAAAACCAAGAGTCACATGTTTATCTGACTGTACCAACCCAGGAACCCTGAAATTGTTTACTTTTTAATCATCATGTCTATGTTTAGAGATCCCTTCACTCTAGAAAGACTCACCAAGCATTGAGATCTTAGTGTTATTTAATAGGATTATTTTTATAATGATTTGCTTGATAAAAATTTCACCTGATAATCTCTAAGCTTTGTGTAGGCTAGAATCTGTATTATCCCATGTTGCTCTTCAGCACCAAATGCAATCCTTGTTTATAGTAAGGTCTTCAGTGCATGAAATAAATCAGTAAATAGATTAAGAAATTATTGCCTTACATTGTCCATTGACAGGTGAAAAACTGAACAGAATAATTAAATGACTTGCTCAGGTATATGCAATTTATAGGTGATATATCCAGGTCTCAAGAATTCCATTTTTTAAAAAATTTGTGTCCTTCCAGAAAAGCAATGTTAGATGTACACAGAGGCATATGCAATCTTAAGGTTCATCATCTCCCTGCCCAGTTGGAATTGGAGAAGTTTTTTAAATAAAATGCAAGAGTTGAGTGATATTGACCTCCATGCCTGGGTGCCATAGATGGGTCCTGACCAGATTCTGAGAGTGTTGACCCTAAGAGCCTTCATTTGGAGTGGACTTCTTCTGATCAGGCAGATGAGTATCTTTGTAGCTTAGTAATTAAAGGGTCAGTGATTCATGCAAAGCAATTCCACATTTAGACATGCATTACTTGCACTTCAAAAAGAAAAAGGAAAAAAACCCCACACCTTTATCCAACTTTCACTTCTCCTGCCCTTTCCTTTTTCTGGAAACTGACAAGAGGTACCTCTATAATTTAAAATCTAATGACAAAGTGCAAAGTCATTACCTACTTTTATTCAATTGTCTTCTGTTTTATGGACTAATTGAAGGAATGGCACATCACTACGGAAGTGTGTGTGCTCATTCCATCTAGCCATGCCTCCTCCTGCCTGAGATTTGCTGTCTTTGCTGTAGGAGACTGAGCTTGGACTTGAAGACATGACACATGGGACCTGGCTCGGCCATTCACACGCCAAATAAGCTCAAATGAATGCCTGAACTTCTCTGCCTTATCTTCCTCACAAATAAAATGTGGGTAATAATTTCTACCCTCACACTATGGAGAAGTGAGATTTCTCTCTGAAAACCAAAGTTCGGGTCAGTCACCCATTACTTCCTCATCTCCTATAGATCCCTGGTTCCCATTATTTGTACTTTCCTTCCCATTAACACAGCCAACACCTCAATTTAAAACTTCATTGTTTCCTAAGAGGTCTTTTTGTTTCCTGTCTCTCCTAGACTGACTTTCATAATGGTTTTCCACTGCCTAGAGAAGATTCCAAATCCCTTAGATCTCTACAGCTTGGAACTATCGAGATGTTACTGCTTTACATTTCCATTTCCATAAAGAAATCCTCTGCTCTGAAAATGTAATCATCTTATTATTTCCTCAAAGCTTCAATGTGGTTTAATAGAGTACTTCACAAATTCCTCCCTTTCACACCCTATAAACCATCACATTGGGGTTTTATTCATTTTATGGAAACTCCACAGTCATTTCTCTCCCTTTCCTGAAAACTTCTGAGACCACATTGTCCTTAGACCAATATCCTTGAGATTGATTTTTAAGGTCCTTCAAAGTGAACTTAGCTTATGCACTCCACCCCTATATTTCTTCCCCAAACAGGCTATTCATATCAAACTTGAATACCTCCTTGCTTCCTGATAACTGGTCCCCAGTCATTCTTTTCCCAGCTCAATTTCTCTTCCTGCCCTTTCTCTGTTTATTTAAATCCCAGCAGTCCTTATGAAAACAGCTCATGTAAAATCTCTCCACAAAGTTTTTTTTGTTGCTGCATATTTTCCTTCACTGACCCCCAAGAAAATGGAGGAGGTAGTGTCGTATAGGAGAGGCAATAAGGCATTCTAGAAATAGAATTTCATTTGGAGTCACACAGACCTGGGTTTGCAATCCCAGTTTGGCATTTAATATCGGGAAGTCCTTGGGAAAAATCACATAACTCCTTGAGCTTCCTTTACCTTATCTGTAAAATAGGAATAGTAATTATAACTTTACATAGATTGTAGTGATTGAATGAGGCAATTTATATAAAACATCTGCCACATAATAGTCCTTCAATAAGTGGTAGCTACTATCATTATGAGTACTGCCTCTATTGCTCATTTGGCATCTACCATATGCCACCTTGTGTTATTATTGAGCTACTTTATGGGTTTATATCTGTCTCCTAGAAAAGTGGTTTTCATGGACGTGCTGTGTATTACATTTCTTTCGAATGTCCCAGAATGGTAAGCACAATGATGGTGTCTTGCCGTTTATTAAAAATCTAAGAAGCTCATCCCTTGAACAATTCATTTCAGTAGTATGCTTTGTTACTTTAAGTATATACAGTTAACTGTATATTACCAATACTAATAAAGCGTTACTAAGTAGAAATCCTTCTGGATTCGTTTGGCATGTTCCATGAGAATCATTTTGCAGTTCTAGCCTGTTGCCTTGGTGTCATTATTTGAAACTTAGGAAGAGACTCAGACCATCTCTTGGGGTGATAACAGATTACTGTGTCTCCTCACCTCAACCACACTGAATCAGAATATTTCATAATTTACATATATAATGAGCAAAATTGAGTGACTCATAAGCCCTCTGAAGCCTGTAAGTCTCTGACATAGGGTGAGCTGAGCAGGTTGGAGTCATCCTTTTTTACCTCTCTGAACCTCAGTTTATTTTTAAATTTTAAAAATTTTTTAAAAAGAATTTTATTTATTTGAGAGAGAGCACACAAGTAGGGAGGAGAGGGAGAAACAGGCTCCCCAGTGAGCAGGGAGCCCAATGCGGGGCTCAATCCCAGGGACCTGGGATCATGACCTGAGCTGTAGGCAGACATTTAAGCGATTGAGCCACCCAGGTGCCCCTCAATTTATCTTTTAATACAAATTTACATAGAACTTGTAAAAAACAAGCAAACAAACAAACACCTCTCAGCTCATCATTTGGTATGTAGTAGATACTTAAAAGTCAGACCAATAGCTGTAGGCATTATCCTTGTTTGATTATTAGAAATGCAGTTTCAGGATCTATGATTTAACAACTCAATCCAAATCTGCCTTTAGACAAAGATACCAAGATTATTAGATGGCACAGTAAGTTTGGGAAGTACTGATCCAGATCACATTCTGAATCTGTAGATCTCAGAAGGGACCAAGGACACTGCATTCCTGACAAGCTTGTAGACAGTACCTGTACTGTCAACCCACTATCAGCCCCACAACGAGCCAGTTTGGATCACTGGCCCCAAACTTGGCTACACAATGGAATCAATGTGGCAAGTGGTTTCAAAAAATATGGATGACCAGTTTCCAATCTCAGGCATTTCACTGGAATGGCTGTAGCCTCAGCATCAGAACTTTTTTTTTTAAAGACTTTATTTATTTATTTGACAGAGAGAGAGAGAGAGAGAGAGAGAGAGCACAAGCAGGGGGAGAGGGAGAAGCAGGCTCCCTACAGAGCAGGGGAAGCCCGATATTGGACTCGATCCCAGGACTCTGGGATCATGACCCGAGCCAAAGGCAGTGGCTTAACCAACTGAGCCATCCAGGTGCCCAGCATCAGAACTTCTAAAATTAAACAGCTTCTTCTAAGACATGGAAAGGTTTGAGAACCAATACTGTGGATTAATTTAGTTGGGTTTTTTAATACATAAATCAAAAGTAGCATTTCAATCAAGACATTACATCAATCATGGTTTAAAAAATTCATCATTGAGATTTTACTAGAGATATTTTGACAGATAAAAATGTAAGTGTGTGTGTATATATATATATATATATACAGACACATACACAAACAGACAGACCTACAGATCAATTTAAATCCTTTTAACTCCTGACTTGGTCTTGCATTACAATAGCAAAACAAAGTTGAAAGCCTGTGAAATATAGAGTTCCAAGACAGAGTGAAGGCAAAGGCTGAAGCTGAAATAATTCGGAAGGAAGCTCCACTGAGCTCTTGAAACATTAGGGAATCTGTGCACCATGCTTCTACATCACCAGATTTTCACTTGTCAATACATCAGAATTAAGGTTGAGCCAGAAAAACTGTTAGCGATGTCAAATGGGATTGTTGCAATATGTTCTAAATCATGGTTGCCAGGGGTGAATCTTGCTGACTTTTGCATCTTCCTTCCCAAATCTCAAAAGAGTGATAGATGGATGCATTCTTTTCAAAGGATAAACAAGAAATATATTTAGAAACAAGTGATCCTTTGGTGGGTGGGCTTGTGTGAAAATATTCCACCTACTGGTAGGACCTGTGAAAAATCTCTTTGGGAATTTCATCCTTAAAAATGATTTTAGGATGTCATCAGGGTGGGAGTTTTTTCCCAGGCGCAGGCAAAAGCGCTATTTTTTCAATATAAACTATTAAAGGATACGTCATTGCTCTAAAAACTTCAGTGGTTGATCATACTCCAGATATGCCCTTCATGTGAAGGAAATCCTGAACTTAAATCACTCTCAAGATTGTGTTTATTCACACTAATAAAAATATACCAGAAGGAAACTTTGAATATGCCTAGTATGCTTTCACTTTGTAAAAATGGAATCAATAGCTCTGCAGGGAAAAAAGAAATACAAAATTAAGTTGTAGCCCATTCATTCAAAAACATGTTTGAAAGCCTACTATGTGCTAGACATTTTTTAAAAAATATTTTATTTATTTATTTGACAAAGTGAGAGAGGGAACACAAGCAGGGAGCCCGATGCAGGGCTCGATCCCAGGAACCTGGGATCATGACCTGAGCCAAAGGAAGACACTTAACAACTGAGCCACCCAGGCACCCCAATGTGCTAGACATATTTAAAAGACCTTAAAATAAAGCCCTCTTCTACAATTTAATCTTAAGTTTCTTCATGCAAAATAATTTCATTGGGAGGAAAGAGTGATGTGAGTAATGAGCAGTTGTAGAGCACTGAAATGGGTCAGGCACTGTGTTTGGCTCTTTACCTATAACCCTGTCTCTTCAGTGTTCATGGCAGCCCAGTGTGGGTTGGAATGGGAATTATCCAAGATTTAGGATGAGGTATCTGAGACCCAGGGAGATTCTGTAACTAGAGAAGCAGTAAGCAGTGGGTGCAGCATTTGAAATCTGATCATCTCTATCCAAACCCCACTTTTTAGTCATGAGGGAGGAAATAAGTAATCCTGAACAGAGTTGTGCATGTCGTAGGAGCTGAAGAACTCATCCAAGGCACACTGTGCCTATTTTAAGAGAAAAGTGATGCTCGTTCACATGAAGAATTATCTCTACTCAGTCGAGGAAGCTTTGATAGACAAAAGAACTCCATGGTATCAATGCCCTGCAGCCAGAACTCCTCCGGAACACACTGACAGCTGGATAAGTCTTGTTTATTACTCAGTGCAACAAGGGACAGCATGCACCAGGGGAACTGGGAAGTCTCAGGACGATGGTGTTACAAAGAATCTATTAAAGGATCTGGGCTTTGGTTGGGTGATTTTTTTTTCTTCCAAGTTGAAGGAAGCAAAGATTTACTCAGAATGGGATGCTTTTTGGAAGTGGAGACTATCCCACGATCTGGTATCTCAGGTTAATTTTTGAGGGAAGCAAAGGAGGGCTAGGATAAAGCTATAATCGATAAAGAAGCAGCTGTCACTCACACAGGCAGGGAGGGGGACTTTGGCATTTGGTGGGGTGCACCTTGACCTTGTCTGTGCTTATGGGAGGTAATGAAGGGGGCTTGCTGTGTCTCACTTTAGCTTGGTGTCATGGCGGCTTTGTCTGGTGTTGGTGTTTGATTAAGACTGTTGATGTCCAGGATAATAACAGCCTTGCTGTGAGCCACAGCTCAGTTTCTAAAAACCTAAGGTATAGCTGCGTCACACCAGTTCTGAGATGTCAGGGGCAGGTGGGTTCTTTTTGGTTTTTTGTTTGCTTTTGTTTTAATAGTTTATTGAGAAAGATAAGACCCCCAGTCCTAGTCCCTGGAATCTTTGGGAACAAGATCTGAAATAGAGCATATTGTGTGTCTAATTGTGTCTGAGGGAGAATTTAAAAGCATCCGAGGGAGCATCTGCGTGTGTGGCTCAGTAATACTTCTTAGGTCAGATGGTCAAGACGAAACCTTAAAGTAGGAAGGAATTTTTGGAAAAATAGTAACCTATTTACCACTTGAATTCTTTTCTCTTGAGTTTGATTCTTCCAACAGCACGTCCTCACAGCAAGGGGCTGATTTATTCCTTTCTCTCACCAATCATTCATCAAACAGTCAGCAAGTTCTGTAGAATCGACCTCTATTATAACTCTTAAGGGTTTAATTACAAAACAATTTAAACACACAATAATGTATAGGAATAGTGTGATCAACGCAAATGTCTCTTTTTTCAGTCCGTCATGTAAATGTCTTTACCTTCAGGACATGAAGATGTCTACTGTTCTTCTCCCTTTTAAAAAAAGCATTTTTCTCCAGAAATTATTTATGAAAGTAAGACATGAAAATTAAGAATCAATCAGTACTATAAAGCTTCCACAAAACATTTTCTCTTTGCCTCCCCCCACTCTACTTTATCCCTGAATACCTTGGTCCTCAGAGTCAGTTACTATCAATAACGTATGTACGTGTGTGTGTCTATCAGTTTGGCTTGACTTCCATATTTCTAAGTAATACGCTATTAGCAACTGTTGATTTTTACTGTTGAGCATCTCATACTTCACTTTGTAGTATGAGAAATGAGGATTTAGCCCTTAGCTCTGTCTCAGCCCTCTCCCACACCTCCCCTCCCCTCTTCTTGTCCCTCCATTTACACACTATAATTGTAATTCACTTTTGTTTAAATGCATATTTACCTGTTATATTACATGACTACATAAGTGTCATTCAGCTGTAGGGCACTATGACTACCTTTCTCTTTCTGGAACCACTTTTTATATTAGAGTTAATAATTGCCTTTATATAAAAATGTGCTTAATTTTCAATATATAATCATTTTCCCCACACTTTACAAAACAAGAATTCTTTAGAGTATCTTCTTCCACAGCAACTGAGCTAATATTTATATATGTTTTCTTTTGAAACCATCCTCCACCCTGGACCCTCCATCCTCTACTTCTACTAAAGACTGGTTGCCTTCTAATCTGCATATCTAGCCTCTTAAGACTTTTTTCACTCTTCTTGTGGTTGATCTGATATTTCCTGGATGAAGTGGTTTGTTTTGCCTTTCTTAGTCTATTCTCTCATTTTGGAGAGGGACAACTTCAAATGGATTTCTGAGAATGACACACGAGGAAGAATCTTGAGGCCTTGCATTTCTGAAAATGGAATCTACTACTCTCACACTGGATTGATGATGTGGCTAGGGATGGGGCCATGCATCACAAATCAATTTTCCTTTAGAAAATTTTGAGGTAGGTGGATGGCAGGATGGAGTAAGTGGGTGATGGACATGAAGGAGGACACATGATGTGATGAGGCCTGGGTGTAGAGGCAGCTAATTAATCATTGAACACTACATCAAAAACTAATGAGGTACTATATGTTGGTTCACTGAATTTAAATGATAAAAAAAGAAAGCATTATTTCATTTGGCTTCAAATAGTGCTACTGAAAAATCCTATACTGTTTTAATACCTGTTCTTTTGTGTGTAATGTTATTTGTTTATTATCTAAGATATTTTAGAAACTTATTACTGGGGTGCCTGGGTGGCTCAGTGGGTTAAGCCTCTGCCTTTGGCTCAGGTCATGATCTCGGAGTCCTGGGATTGAGCCCCGTATTGGGCTCTCTGCTCAGCAGGGGGCCTGCTTCCTCCTCTCTCTCTGCCTGCCTCTCTGCCTACTTGTGATCTCTCTCCTCTCTGTCAAATAAATAAAATAAAATCTTAAAAAAAAAAAAGAAACTTATTATTATCCGTGGTGTTCTATAATTTCTATGGCAGATCAGGCACTAACTGATTAGAAGTGCTATATTACGTGAATAGAAATTGCTGAGTGATTTGGTTAGTCCTGACAGTTGCACCAGGTGGATCCCAATGGCCAGATCTTTGACTTTTTCTCTTACCTATTCTTCTTTGGAAAGATGGAACAACAAGCTTTGTCTTCAGCCAAGTCCAAGTCCAGAGTTTAGGGTAGGTAGTGATTGCTGGGGGGGTTGGTGCCAGCATTCTTGGGGGGCGAGGAAAAGTTTTAGAAGTTATGGGCCATGGCTAGGGTAACTTCAACTCAACTGTGTTGTTTTTTATCACATCATTGCTCTCCCATTATGTCCTGTGTCTAGGGTCCCTAGAACAGAACGACACTGGCTTACATGTTTTATAGAATAAACCTCACATTGGGGTGCAGAAAGAATGGCTGCCTGGCTGGGTGGAATTGATAACAGGCCAGGGTTCTGATTTTTCTATCAGCATCTCCCCCTTCATTTACCCTCTAGTGCTTCGCTGTTTTCTTCAGTGGTGTTGGTGCCCAGAGTTCTGGACTTCTAATTGGCTTACATTCTACTGGTTTCCCCCTGTGCAAGCATTCAGGTTTCTTAGCAAAATCTCATCCCTTCATCTGCTTCCTATATTCCAAAATCATCTTGAAATCTCCTCTCCTAGTCTGTTCCTTTTATATATTTATAGCTCATTTTAATTTATTTTCTTTTATTTAATGGGGTTTCATGATGGTACAAAGATTGATTCATACATGACATTGGCAATTGGAAGTCTTCAAACTTTCCTTACTTCCAAATTGTCAGATGTTGCGTAATTAGCTAGCCACATGTGCACTGTTCTTACAGGAGATGTTAACTATATCCTATGCAACAGGACACATTTTAAGCCAGTAGAAAGAATGCTTTAGCCACTTCCAATAAGATTAATCCAATCACTGTACATACAATTTCCCTATTAATGCACTGATTTTTTTTACCTGCTAAGCTTCCTAATAGTAGTCTAGTAACTGCCTCAAATCCTTTGTGAAATATGTAGTAGGTTATACATAAATGAATAAATAAATGAACAGTACATGAATGCCTGTTGTTTATTAACATAGTACAGCACAAGAAAAAAATCCCCTATCCAATACAGTGTGGTCTTTGGACATCTGTTTGAGCAAGAAAATGTTTTGACTTCAAGAGCTTTGTGGAAGCTCACCACAGCGTGAGCTTGTGGAAGATCACCACAATGTCAGGTTAGCTTTGAAAGCTGACCGGTGTGAATGATCCACTGATATTTTTCACATTTAGTACAATGAAATTATCATACAGTTATTTACAAGTGTGAGGTGGGATTTCAGACTTCTGGGTATTGCTATGTTTTGACAGGGGTGTGCAGGAAAAGGAGGAACAGCATGAAAAAAACCCCATCCCCTCGGTGAGCATCCATCTTGCTCTAATATGCTGCAGTACCTCTGGACTTCTCTAGTATTGATGGCCCTCTTTATACCAGGAAATTCTGAAAGCTGTCTCATTAATGCACCGAACGGATAGTGGTGTTTAGCCAATGCCATTTCCAGGTCTCCCTTATCAATGTGGAATGATCCATCATGGAAGTCTATTTCCCTCAGATGCATTTCTCAGTGCGGAATGTTTCTCCTAGGAACCAAAGCTGCCCTTACACGTCCCTCCACCATCGCTCTTTCTCTCTCTCACAGAGGAGGTGCGCTTTCCTCCCCCCTCCCTCTCCCTCTCTCTGAATGAACACCCTCTGGGCTCATCTTGAGAGCGTGTGTGATGTGTTTGACAATCATTGATGCATTGCGAGGCATTACTTCTGCAGTAAGCCATGTAAGGCATGAGCTTTCCTGACAGATTAGAAGGTGCTTTGTAACCAAGGGAAAATCAAATCAAATGCTTGTCATAGGGGATTCCAAGCTATGTGGGAAAGCAGAAAGGGCACAAGAGGGAAGGAAGAGCTGGGAGAAGGTGAAAATGCAGTCTAATAAATTCAACGCAAATGCCTAAAAACAGTGGCAGTTGATGAAACACTGCTTGAAGGCTCCTGAAGGATGAGCTTTGCTTCTTGGCAAAGCACTGATTTTTAATAAGAAGGCTACCCAAATTTAGAAAGAGCCAAAAGGGAAAATGGTCACCAGAGCCACGACATCCATAATCAAAGGGAATTTATGTTGCCATTAAAAATGTTGGCTATGAAAAAATTGTAATAGTAGGAACAATGCTTATTGAGTCATGATGAGGGGGAGAGAGCTGTAAATTTACAATGATGACAGCTACATGGGGCTTATGCCATGAGAAAAGGAGGAATCTCCACCAGTAAATGAAATCTAGTGTAGTGGAAGCTCAAAGGGAAGAAATCAGAGAGGGAGACAAACCATGAGGGACCCTCAACTCCAGGAAACGAACTGAGGGTTGTGGAAAGGGAGGTGATTGTGGGGAGAGGGTAACTGGGTGACAGGCATTAAGGAGGGCACGTGATGTGATGAGCACTGAGAGTTAATATGCAGCTGATGAATCATTGAACACTACATTGAAAACTAATGGTGTACTCTATGTTGGCTAATTGAATTTAAATAAAAAATGAAAAAAAATAAATCTAGGGACATGGCAGAACTTTATATATGTTTTCTTTTTACAATTTTCCATTTTCTTTAAACTATAAGCCACCCCCCCCCAAGCAAAACAAAACAAAAACAAAAAGCAAAAACCATGGCAATTTTTCAGAAGGAAGAAGTCTAAGCAAGCTTCAGGCTCTAAAGGAAAAGATTCAAACTACAGAAGCATAAGGGAGTATGATGGAATGTGTTAACCAGCCTGGGCCTTTGGTCTAAAGGAAATGGAACCAAAGAAAAAGCTAAGATTAAAGAGAAAGGCAAAGACATAGTAGTGGCTTATAGAAATAAAGTCAGAAAATTTAATGGTGGGGCTGGGCAGCTGGGTGGCTCTGTTGGTCGCGTCCAGTTCTTGGTTTCAGCTCAGGCCGGGCTCTATGCTCAGTGTGGCGTCTGCTTCAGAATCTCTCTCCCTCTCCCTCTGCCCTTCCCACTGGTGCTCTCTCTCTCCCTCTCAAATAAATAAATAAATCTTAAAAAAAAAAAAAAAAAGCTAATGGAGTGTGACATACCTTGTAAAAAGTATTTTAAAAAATCAAGGAGAAATACCTCTTTGAATGTCATGAATATATAATCATTTTAAAAGATAATCTTCCTTAATTTTTGTTTGTTTGTAAAAGGTTCTAAGTGCTCCAGAAACATACTGAGAAGGGTCTAGGAACCAATTTGGACTAGGAAGATGCATGCGCAATATATTTCTTTCTTTTTTTTTTTTAAAGATTTTATTTATTTCTTTGTTAGAGAGAGAGAGAGAGCCCAAGCAGGCAGAGAGGCAGGCAGAGGCAGAGGGAGAAACAGGCTTCCTGCTGAGCAAGGAGCCCGATGTGGGACTCGATTCCAGGACACTGGGATCATGACCTGAGCCGAAGGCAGCCACTTAACCCACTGAGTCACCCAGGAATACCAATATATTTATTTCTTAAGTGAGAATTAATTAAACTATGATATATTAACCTGTTAGTAGTATGCACCCATAAAAATGATAAATATCAAAATTACGGATGCATGAAAAATGCCTACAAAAGATGTAAATAAAAAAATGCCACATAACTTTATGTAAACACTGATTACAACGATGTGAAATTTTATGTGTGTATAGAGAGATGTAAATAGTTATGCTGAGGGGGATGAATCCTTATAAATATTTTTCTGTGCAACTGTTAAATATTTAACACTGTTTTAGTTTGTATGAAAGATTACTGATATGGGCCAGATGCATGCGAATACTGCGGCTCAAAATAATTGGCAAACGAGACCAGCAAGGACTCCAGAGATAGCCTGCTGGGGTGTTTGGGATAAATTTGAAGGCTGAGGTAGGGAGCACAGACCTCCGGTGGAAGCATTCAGCAAACCATGGAGAGATCCGCTTGGTGAGGGAAGGTGGGGGAAGGGGAGGGGACTTGGATAGAGCAGGAAGCTTCAAAACACTGTGCTATGTCTACACACCAGGCAGATATCATCTGTTGAATTCATTGGCTGTAACTAGCTTCCCCGCACTGTGTCAGACACTCCCGAAGGTTCTTTTGATGCCTCTGTGTGCTGTCCTCTCAACTTGAGACACTAATCTCACATTCACTTAAAAGGTCAATAGCTTGCCCATGGCCCTTGGAATGAAAACCATGCTTCACACCACCAGCCTCAAGTCCCCATATCACGTGGTTCTGTTGACCTTTCTGACTCATCTGGTGCCCCCGCTTCCCCTGGTTCACGCTCGTTCAAGATTTTCTCTGGCTCCAGGCCCTGGCTGTTGCTTCTGCAGAGTTGATTTCACCAGGCTCTTCATGGCGAGCTCTCTGTCCCTCAGCTCGCTGTTCAAGTGTCATATCTTTGGAGAGGTTTTGCCATTACCCTCCCTAAAGTATGCCTTCACCCACATCCATCCACCCTAAGGTGACGTCCCCAGGGCACCACTGTGCTTACTCCCTTTACAGACTCATAAACAGTACTTAGTTATGTGCTTGTTCATTTATTTATTTAAATTTAGCTTCTATTTCTTTTTCTTTTAGCTTACTTACTTTTTTTTAAATTAACATGTAATGTATTATTTGCCCCAGGGTACAGGTCTGTGAGTCATTGGGCTTCCACATTTCACAGCACTTACCATAGCACTAGCTTCTATTTCTTGAGACTACATTCTATACGGGAAGGGATGTTATCTGCTGTCAACCATTTTATCTGCAGTTCCTAGCATAGTCTTTAGCATATAGTATGTTATATACTATATAACATATATTCTTTGGAATTAATGCTTTGAAATTAATGACTTCCTGACTGATATATTAAGTGAATGAAACATCCTGTCCCTTCTCTTCCATCTCATCAAGTATTTATTAAAGACTATTATGCCTGGAGATACCATACACTTTCTGAAACTGTAGAAATGGTTAAGAGAAGTATACTTCTTTTATTCGTGAGTTCTTGCAACTTGCTTTGGATAGCTGAAGGTCAGCTGAAGACAGGATGACAGGCCTGGGTCACACAGATATGTATTCAAAGCCTATGCTAGCTGTGTGATTTTGAGTTAGTTGCTAAAACATCATCTGGTCCCATTCACCCAAACATAATGGGTTAACAGCAAATACAAGGCATTATAATAAATGTTATTATTATATGATCACTATGATTCTTGGTATTACAGCTTCCATTTAAAAATGATCTCAGGTGGGAGATGACATAATCCGCCTATGCTGGCTTACTTTTATTCTTGTAACTACTTGGTGTGGATTACAGTCAGATTTTATTATAACAACAGTATCGAGTCCAGTATAAAGCTATTGAACTTTAAGCTCTATTTAAGAGGGTTTTATTAGGTGAATACCCAGAGTGCCTCTTCATAAATTCTCTCATAGCCCAGTTCCCAGCAACAATATTATAGGATGCTGGAAAATGGGAAACACAGACAAATAAGTCAGACAACCCAATCTGGAATAAACTGGGGTGCGTCTCAGTAAACAAGAAATCCCACAAACTTCACGATAGTACACCACCAGATTTAATCCGCAGGCAGGACCCATCTGCTGCCCAGCCGATTCCCAGACAGGAAAGGTCAAATATTCTCTTATGATGGAAAGGGGGAACATGGAAGTCAGACTGAAGCCGATCATTTCAGTTACCCTTGCAAGAATGCTTTATCACCTCTTATGTGAATTGTTGCAATGCACGTATTAAGGTATGGCTGGATATTGCTGTACTAATAAGAAAAGCACTGTACTTTTACCTCCCC
>CM053617.1:50791170-50817809 GCA_028646535.1 Procyon lotor
AATCTAAATATTTCTGATAGAGAAAACACTAAGAACAGTCCCTCGTGGGTTTTCTTAGACATTTGATCATACAGAGGTTACAAATGTGAGCCAAAGGGTCAAGCTGCTTGGGTTTGAATCCAAGCTCTGAAATTGACCCCCTGTGCCCTCTTGGGCAAGGCTGCATGAGCTCCTTTGGGCCCTTTTCCTCATCACTAACTGGAGATAACAGTGATCCCTTCATAAGATCCTTCCAAGGTTTATCTTGGGTAGTCTGTGAGAGCATTCAGCATTCTGCTTGTTCATAATTATAGCTCAGATTTAGTGACTTTCTATCCTTGATGTAAGACTAAAATTTCACAATAATTTCCCCACGAATCGAAATAACACGTTTCAAAGTGCATTGATGGAAAGTGACGGGAAGCATCAGGAACTGCAGGGCTACGGAGGATCAGGAGGATGGAGCACACCCAGGGGCTGGGGCCAAAGGTGTCGGGTGCAAATGGGGAATATATTTGGGAGCAGCTGGCACGGCATTGCCCCTGAGTGTGTTATACTGGATTTTGCACAAAAACGGGTTCTTTACCAAATAAGTTTGGAAAATTCTAGTTTAATAAATGGAAGGATTTTTCTTGACTTCCTGAATTCTCAGAGCACCCTGTTGTGTATTCTGAATTTCCTGAGGGGGTTATAATGGGCAGCACTTGCCAAACTTGATTGACTAAAGAATTCTTTCTTCCCTGGACAGGACATCTTGTGGTATTTATGTCCCAAAAGACACACTTAGGAAATGTTGATTGAGGGAGGTGACAGAATGCCATTTCCTCTAGGCAACGGGCCATAAATATTGTTTTTATCAACTGAGTTTTTGAGTTTGAATTCAGAGTTTGAGTGCAGCTGTGGTCTGACTCAAGTGAAACGTGTCATTTCTCAGCCTACTTGGAAGAAGAGATAGACATTCTCTTGTAAATTTTGAAAGGACCGAGGAAGGCAGACATTGACTAATTTATATCACTTTAAACCAACAAACTGGTTTTGGTCAGATGTGTAAGTCACTTTGTGCCCCCGGGTGTTGGTTCTCTGGGATTTCGTTGGGGTCTTACAAAACTTGGAGGTCCCGTTCCTGCTTCTGAGTACTCCATACTGCTGATGTATAATCATGTAAGTTTATACCACCAATACCTGCGTATTCATGCTAATTGTAAAAAGTCCCAAATTTCAAAGTATACAAAGGACAAATTCCTTCTCATTGGGCCTATAATTTCTCAGCCCATTTCTTCAACTGAAAATATATTTAGTTTAAAAAAAAATCATATGTTTGTGTATATGGATACATATACATATGTCAACATATGAGTTTACTACTGGAGAGAGGAAGGCATCTTGTCATCTGCAGTCATTATATGAGTTCAATTATTTGAGTTCCTGAAATTTGTTTGACCTGAAGATGAAGGCAATTAATCTTATATATATATTTATATATAATATACAATAAATTATATATGTAAATATATCACTATATTATATATTTATATATTATAACTATATGTGTATTATATAAATATATAATTTTATATATCTATATTATATAAATATATAATACACATATATTTATATATATATTATATATATTTACACCTGGTTTCTGTATCTAAAAAAGTCCTGTGGATCTTTCTCTCTTTCTTTGGATCATAGACGAAAAGCAGACCAGTGTAACTATAAAACGTGGTTCATTAAGAGAAATTTTTATAGAGAGATAAGAATTAGAGAGAATTCTGAGTTGAGGATTTGGGGGCTCTTGAGGAAATGGGGTCCACTTAGTTCTTATGCTGGCAAAAAGCACAAGACAGCAGAGTTTTAGGCGAGTTCTGGCAGTGAGGGGCACAATGAACATTTGTTATGTGGCAAGTTCTTTTTTTTATGCATTGAGGGTCATGATTTATAACAAACACAGATATAAATTATAAAATGGTGCCCACCAAAGCCACACTTAAGTTTTTGTTTCTCGTTTGTGAGCATGCTCGTGATTTTCTGAAACACTGGAAGATTATAAACTTCCAGGGTCTCCGGAAATTAGTTAACATGTCAGACTTTACATAGGGGAGTGGCGGCCAGGAGTCCTCTGGGAAGCATCTTCCCTGTTCCTGGTCCAACGAGTCTCCTGAGATGCCCAGGATGTTTACAGATACCATCTGAATCCATGCTTTGGGGCAGTAATAAACTTAAATTTCACCTGGTTATTTCACCTGCTCCAAACATCAGGAGGTTTTGTCCTCCCCGATGCTGTGTGTAGCCAATCACATTTTCTGCCTTTCCGGCATCTCTCCGTAACTCACTGCCTGTCAACCCTGATGAGCATTAACGAAGGCAATGACTTGTGTGCCACTTGTCATGTTTGAAGAGGTGATGGTTCTCTACGGCTACTGCTAACTGGGGAAACGGACGACTTTTGTCCATGCCCGCTAATTAGTGTCGAATCACATCACCTGCATTGCAGAGACAGACACAAATCAGACAGGCAAAGGGTCAGCCCCGTCCCTGCCCTACCAGGGCCCAGCTGGTGTTTCAAAGCTGCCACAATTTCACATTTAGGTCCCCCCGACCCCCGTCCCCCACTGCCTGTGCCACTCTAGAACCAAAACAAATTTTGCTTTAAATTGCCTTAATCTTCAGGTCAAACAAATTTCAGGGACTCAAATAACTGAATCCATATAATTACTGCAGATGACAAAATGCCTTCCTTTCTCCGGCAGTCAACTCTAGGAGGAACTGTGCTGAATGGGGAGTTTATGATGAAGGTTTATTATGACAAGGGAACAGCTTTGCTCACACTGAGTCCTTTTCCAGTGGTATTTTGTTGTTGTTGTTTGGTGCCTTGATCCTCAGGCTCTCAAGCCACTCATGTCTTAAACTTACAAGGAAAGAGAGTAAACAATTCGCTTTGAAAACAACCTCTCCCTCACAGAGCCCTGTGAAATTTCCACTTAGAACACTTAGAAAAATGTGATTTCTTATTGAAAAGAAATGGAAAAAAAATAGAGACAGTGGCCTCCAAGGGACAAACAAGTTGCTCACAAATCTTCAGAGCACCATCCCAGGGGCCTCTGTCACTGTCCCTTCTGCCAGGAACCCACCTCCTCCACGTTCTGGGGCCACATGGTAACATTCAAGAATACTCCTCACCATCTCCACCCCATGGAAAGTCCTCTCTGTTATCCTCTCCCACAGCATTTGGGTCTGTTACTTTATAGCATGTGTCTCAATCTTTAATTATTTGTGCTCATTAATTTTCTAGTTGTTCATCATATGTTTCCTCCACTAGAATTCAAGTTCCCTAAGGGGGCAGGGATTTTTGCCTCTATTGTCACCACTGATTTATGATGCTATCTGCATGGTAGGTGCTTGGCTAATTTAAGTAAAGAGGAAGAAAGGAGGAAAGGAAGGAAAGACAAGAGTGAAGAAAGGAGGACAGAGAGAGAAAAGTTCTAAGACAATCAGAAGGGAGGAAGTAGGAAGAAAGAGAATTTAACTTGATCATCAATAGGTTATATATGGAGAAAAATCTGTTGTGTATATATGCCACTTCTTTATCTATTCATCAGTCGATGGATATTTGGGCTGTTTCTGTAATTTGGCTATTGTAGATAAGGCTGCTAAAAACATCGGGTGCATCTATCCCTTTGCATTAGTATTTCTGTATTGTTTGGGTAAATACCTGTAGTACAATTGCTGGGTCGTAGGGTAGCTCTATTTTTAACTTTCTGACGAACCTCCATACGGTTTTCCAGAGTGGCTACACCAGTTTGCATTTCCACCAACAGAGCAAGAGTGTTCCCCTTTCTCCACATCCTCGCCCACACCATCATCTGCAGTAACTTTTTTGTATTGTGGTTTTAGCCATTCTGATAAGTGTGAAGTGATATCTCATTGTAGTTTTGATTTATATTTCCCTGATGATGAGTAATGTTGAGCATATTTTCACATGTCTGTTAGCCATCTGTATGTCTTCTTTGGAAAAATGTCTATTCATGTCTTCTGCCCATTTCTTAATTGGATTACTAGTTTTGGGGGTATTGAGTTTTATACATTCTTTATATATTTTGGATACTAACCCTTTATAAGAGAATGTCATTTACTCAGCCATAAAAAAGAAAATTTGACTGATAAAAAAAAAGAATGAAAGCTTGCCATTTGCAATGACATGGTTGGAGCCAGAGGGTATTATGCTAAGTGAAATAAGTCAGAG
Source organism: Procyon lotor (assembly GCA_028646535.1). Taxonomy (NCBI): domain Eukaryota; kingdom Metazoa; phylum Chordata; class Mammalia; order Carnivora; family Procyonidae; genus Procyon; species Procyon lotor. Next base: position 50,795,396 of record CM053617.1, read on the forward strand.
AAAGACAAATACCATATGATTTCATTCATATGTGGAATTTAAGAAACAAAACAAACGAGCATGGGGAAAAAAGAGAGACAAATCAAGAAACAGGCACTTAACTATAAAGACAAACTGATGGTTACGAGGTGGGTGGGGGGAGGGTGATGGGGATAAAGGAGGGCACTTGTTGTGATGAGCACTGGGTGATGTATGGAAGTGCTGAATCACTAAATTGTACACCTGAAACTAATATTACACTTTTTGTTAACTGGAATTGAAATAAAAACTTTTAAAAAGGATATATAGATAGAAATCCACAGAGGAAATTTATTGTAAGGATTAGCTTGGACTATTCTATATTATAGAGACTGAGAAGTTCCACAATTTGCCCTGCATAAGCTGGAGAACCAGAAAAGCTGGTAGTTGTAATTCAGTTCACATCCAAAGGGCCCAGAACCAGGGGAGTTGATGGTGTAGTCCCAGTTCCAGTCCCCGTTTTGAAGGTCCAGGAACCGGGAGCATCAATGTCCAAGGACAGGAGAAGATAGATGCTCCATCTTAAGCAAAAAAAGAGCAAATTTGCCTTCCTTTACCTTTTTATTCTATTCAGTCCTTCAACAGATTGGATGATGCCCCCCCGGCTTTGATGAGGGCGATCTTCTTTACGCAGCCTACTAATTCATCGGTCTACTGATTCACCCTCACGTATACACACACACAGAAATCATGTTTACCATCTCGCTGGGCATCCCTTGGCCCAGTCATGTGTGACACATCAAATTAGCCATCGTGCCTGGTGTGAATGAGCTCTCAGGACCACCTTCTGCTCCTGCTAAAGGCAGACCTCTCTGCTCTCATTGGCCTATGTGCTCTGTCTTAGTCTGGTTTTAGATTATGGGATTAATGGCAACTGTTCACACTGTTTCACTTGTGAGTGGGCAATTTCTGGGATTCTTTTTTATTGTTCATGCATTTGGCATCCCTTACATGAAACAGGGGAAAAAGTCAGCTGTGGGACTCAGGGTTGGAGCATTCAGCATGGGAGGTCTGGGCAGGCAGTCCTGTGTGGACTGGGGGTGTGGAGAGGGACAAGGGAAAGCAGGCCCCTCTTTCCAAGCAGCAGGTTCTGACTTCTGTTCCAAGTTCACTGCCGACACCCCTCTTGCTGCACGGCCCCCTATGTCAGGTTGGCTGCTGGTTTTAAAGACGAGCTTAATTAATTTAGTCAGAGATTTACAAGAAGAAAAATGTAAGAGAACTAAGCCAGGTGCTTAACTTTAATTCAAAACGAATTACCTGATTTCTATTAAGGAAAACTCCTTAAGCTTCCCAGAAGCACTGGCAACTCTTTTCAAAGATACATCTTAATATGTGGTTATTTCCATGTGACTTTGAGAAACTGCTGCTCCTCCAGTAGGAGCCTGAGAAGTTTGCATGAGTCCTTTCTGTTTTGTATTGTTTTGTAACTGCTGTGGAGATGGGAATTAAGAGCTTCTGGGAAATGCTAAAACCCCTGCTCTGACAAAATATTACTTTAAGGTTGATGCAGTGCACTATGATCTCTGTGTTTGAGATGCTAGAAAGCACTGAGGTTAGAACCCATCACGGTCACTTCAAGGGCTGGTCTGAGAGGTACTGACAAGGTTACTCTGAAATGCCTGGGAGATGCTATGTCGTGCATGGTGTGTGAGACTCCCTTGAGAAACTTATGAAAATGTAGATCACTGGGTCCCAACCTGGGGATTTAATCTAGTATGTAAGGAATAAAGCTCAGGAATTTTTATTTTTCAATATCTCAGGTCACTGCGATATGATGTACTTTAGAAACACTGCTTTGGGGCATTGGAAAAAAACAAAACAGTATGATGTAATTTCTATCCTGTATAAATCTAACAAGCAAATCACTGCAATTGCTTTTTAAATAGTCCACAATTAGTCAAGTGCTCAATCAGCCGGATCTGTCCTTCTCCTACTTAAGACCCTACAAGGCTCCTTGAATCTTTCAAGATCCCTTTCAAATGTCTTTGCTCAACATTCAAGACTCCTCATTTTCCAGAACAATACCATGGGAAAAGAGCTTGTTAAAAATGTAAATTACTGGGCCCATTGAATCAGATTTCCTGGACCCCACCAGGAATGGATCCCTTAGTAAGTTCCCAGGATGATGCTGATGGGTATCAACATTTGAGACCTTCTATCGGAGATTTTCTTCAGCCTGTTTTCCACCACTGATTGCATTCTCAACGGCAGCCACATGAATCTGCTTCAAACTCCTTCAGCGTGCCAGGTTTTCCCAAGTGTTCTGGGATGTCCCACCATATCTCCCAACTAGGTAAAGCTTCATGTCTCTGTCAAATTTAGCTGAGAGCCCTTGTCTTCCTTGTCCCCCAGGCCTGAAAGCCCAGCACCTGCTCTGTGCTCTCATAGCATTCTCTGGATCTCCAGCTAGAACTTAACTTACCGAATAGACATTGTCAATTTACTTAAAATTCCATGAGACCTGAGAGCATATCTCATTTAACAGATTGTGTATCACCAGTGAACAGCACAGGGGATGAATGCATATACAAATACTGGACCTAATGGCTGCTGGATGAATGAGCTAGAACAATAATGCAGAACAGTTAACAAACAGGTGGACACAGAACGTTGTAGTTTTATCTATACAACGTCAAAGTATTCTTGACTGGAAATGTTTTTATAGGGTGACGTTAATCTGGGGTTACTGACTGGAGTGGGGACATCTGGAGCCTGGCCTTGACCGGGAATATGGTAAGAAGAAAGGGACCAGTTGATAATCAGTGGGAGAGAGATTGAGGAGCCTCCAATGGGGTTACCTCAAGAAGAACTAAGTAGGAATAGAATAGAGGTCAGAATGAGGATCAGAGAGTCAAAGGTCCGGAGGGGGATTTTATCTAGATGTATGGCTGAGGGTGCTGCCTTGCCTTATGGTTCTTAGTTTTAGCTCTGAGAATGTCACCTGAAGATTAGTCTTATCTGTGCAGCCTTCCCTCACATGGTATTTCATGTGACCCATACAATTCTCTGCCCCCATGGACAGAAATCAGTGACAATGATCTATCATCCTATAATTTTTCCTTCCTCTTACTCACCTGGAGGAAACTCAGCTCCATGATTTACAGCCTGCTTTTTCTACAGGATGTCAGTAAGATGTCAGACGATGAGGATTTCAGTTTGTTTATTCTGTAAAGAAAGCAAAAGTCTTGATATCGAAAAAACAAGAGGGAGATTGAGAGAGAGAAGAATGGGAGAGGCAGAGGTAAAAACAATGAGAAAAAGAGAAGTTTGACAGACCTGGCATATTTATTTCAAGCATGTTTATTTCTTAAAGAAAATTGAATTAAGGGTGGATGCCTTACATTCACTTTTCCTTCAGAAGCCTGAAGCTTTGAGAAGTTTGGAGTTGGATAGAAGATTTTTCAAAGAGAGAAAAGAGGAATGTATAGTAGAAAGGGTGAAATAAATTAACAAGTAAATCCACAATTTAAATGTAGGTGGCTTCACATTTTCTAACTGCTTATGTAAAAGTCCAAAGCTTTATATGATTTAAAGGGAAACCACATTTTTCTAATTGCTTTTGTAGCCAACTAGTGCCCTTCTGCATCTTTGGGTATGAGGTCACTTACACTGTCAGAGCTCTTTTGCCAGACCCTGGAGCTCCTGCCTATCATTGCTTCTTCCTTGTCAGCAGGAACTCCTTGCCAGGCTCTAGCCATCCAAGATCTCCCTCAGACCCAGGATTCAATCCACTTAATGACCACATCATTTCAGGTGGCATTTTGGGCCCTTACCATGGCCTTCGGGTTAAATTAGGTCTGGTGAAATTGAGATTTTTGTAGGTCAGAAACATGGGATTTCATCACTTTGAAGACAAAGAAAAAAACACGAGATCACTAATCTCAAGCAAATGATCCTTGAACTCCTGCAGTGTTGGAAGTCCAGCTGGCTTGTAGGATAGATGTCTAGTAAATCATTGGTTAATATTATTCATTTTCCAGCCTTCTAGATCTTAATTCTATTCCGTCATTCCTCTGTTCATCTAGGTCAGAAACCTGGAAATCAATGTGAACATTCTTCCAGTCTATCCAGTTTGTCCCTCAGTTTTGTCCCTCTGAGCTTCTCCATAGCTCTTCAGGTCAGGTCCCTTCCCTACTGCTGCTCTTCTTCCCTGTGTGACTTCACTGAATTCACTGTAGCTGCCCTTACACAGTTCTCCTGCCCTCCCTCCCCCTAACTATGGGTTTATTCTTCCTCTTGTTGCTAGACTTACATTTACTAATATGTGCATAGAGTTATGTTACAGCTTTTAATGGTTTCCCTCTCTTTCCTTCTGTACCTTCCTCTTCATCCCCAGGACTTCTAACAGATCCCAGGCTGCGCCAGGCAGTCTTGCCTGCAATATTTTCTTCATGCTCTCATCAGTTTTTACTTGCCCAGTGCCTAACTAAGCATTCTATAAGATTTAGCTCTTCCAGGAATCCTTCAGGTAATGTCGCATCTTATTTGCTGACATCTGTGCGCCAAGAACACCCTGAGCATAAGGATATTCAGTAATTATCACACCAAGTTAAAAATGTGTTTTGTTGTGTTTGGTTTGGTTTGGTTTGGTTTGGTTTGGTCTGTTCCCTTCACTAGCTATAAGCTCCTTGTAGATGAGTATTTCACCTCTGCATGCCCAGTGACTAACACAATGACTGGTTTATTGGCGGAGCATTGCCTAGAATCTTTGAGGAATCACATAGACATCATTATATGTGATTCTGGTATGTCTGATCTTGAACCTTTTAAATCTAATGATGGGCATAAAACCGGGCCGGGTTAATCAGAAACCTCCCCCAAACTGTTCTGGGTTTTGGGAAAGATGTTCTCTTCTTCTAGTGTCCAAAGCTCAAAGACCACCTGAGCCAAACATCTTAGGCTTATTTTCCTTCTCTGAATGGAGGAAACTATCTTTAATAAGACGCTGAGTCCAATGTTCTAAAACAAGCAGGGGCTGCAATCACACAGAGAAATGGAATTGAGAGAGGTAGAGAAAAGATTATTCTGCCCCTCTCTCCAACACCCTGCATGCAGCTATGTACGAGAGTATCCCAAACTCTGAATTTCAGTTACATGAACAAGTAAATAACCACAAATACTGTCCCTTGAAAACAAAAGAATGAGGTGATCAATTAATGCTTATTGAATGGAGAAGTAAAAAAAAAAAAGAAAGTCACAAGATGAATGAAGGGGAACAAGATAAGGATGAGGGAATCAGAAGGTATCTGGCAGTGAATTAAGAGAATACTTACCATAGAATACCTTCTGTTTTTTAAAGATTTTATTTATTTGAGACAGTGAGCATGTGTGTGAGAGAGAGAAGGAGCAGGGGGAGGGGCAAGGGCAGTGGGAGAAGCAGCTTCCCGCTGAGCAGGGAGTCTGATGCAGGACTTGATCCCGGGACTCTGGGATCATGACTTGAGCCAAAGGCAGACGCTTAACCTACTGAGCCACCCAGGCGCCCCAAGTTACGGTAGAATAGCTTCTAATACAGGCAGAAGGATGGTGAAGACACAGAAAGAAAAAACACGTATAAATTAGTGGATTACAGACTGAGGACTCCTGCTGAAGAGAGACCCAGGGCAATCTGAGTGGCACGAAATTTTAGGCATAACTATACTGCCTCTAGACTGACAGGTAAATTTCCCAGAAAGGAGGAAAATCAGGGTTTAATATCATAAAATACATTTTGTTAATTTACCTGATAGTTCCATTTCTAACTGAGGGTTAAATTTTCAGCCTCTCTGTGGAAGTGTATCCTGACAGATATATATTCAGAGTTGTACTTTCGGTCAGAGAACAAAATGATGAAACCCCCCAGGAATGGGTTCAGAATACAGTGAGCCTGACTGGGTCCCATTTGTCATGGTGAGTGAAATGTTGTAAACAGACATTGCACTCAGAAGCTAACTTCAGCTTCTGACCCTCTGTGACTGCAAACAGCCAAAGGAAGTCCGCAGCCAGAATGGAAGGGGACAGCAGCAGACATGGGGACTGTGTCCCTTGCCTGCCCTTCACGTGGCAATTCTGGGAATCCATATCCATTTCCTGACTCTGTCAGCTTGCACTTTGCACACTCAGAGGACAGGAAAACTCCCTTCTCCCCTTAATAAGGATGATAATAAATAATAAAAAAAGAGTTGCTTCTAGGCAGGTACCTAATCTGTGTGTGGAAGTCAGTTTCTGTCTTAAGACTAGGAGGATATGAAACATGCTTACATAGCACACAGGGGTGCATATTTTTAACCATGATTCATTTGTTTAAAAAGCTAGTTATAAGAATGGCAGAAATAAATACCTTTTCTACTAAGAACTAAGCAAGCAAGGAGGGAGAAACTGGGGAACAAACCAAGTGGGCAGGTAGTTCCAGAGGTAAATAGCCAATTATTTCACTGTTTTACTAAAGGTTTTTATTTACTTATTTGAGAGAGAGAGACAGAGCACACAAACGGGCAGAGGAGCAGAGGGAGAGAGAGAGACAGACTCCCAGCTGAGCAGGGAACTGGACAGAAGGCTGGACCCCAGGATATCGGTATCATGACCAGAGCCAAAGATAAATGCTTAACCTGCTGAGCCACCCAGGTGCCCCATTTCACTTTTTGAGATCATAAAGTGCTAACCACTTATCATCAGTTTCCAACATATAGTAAGGAATGTAAACATTTATTTAAAAAGATAATAATATATTTTTTTCTAACATGATCACCTGAGGAAGAAGATAGAAAACAGGTTTAAGAAAGAAGGTATGTGTGGAACAAAGGAACGGTCTTGAAGTATGTCAAAGTTTGAGTGACAGAGGTCAGATGCTACTCAGTAGCTGATACTGGTCTAATGTTGCCCATTTCCTTGTAGGAGGAAAGCAAGCAAAGAGCAGCAAGTACCACTTCAACTAACAAAGTAAAAATGAATGAGATTTTAGCATGCAAAAAGAACAGAATGCTGTCAAAATTTATTTCAAACGTATTTTAGCTTTTCCCTGAATTTAAAATGTCCATAAATGTTTAATTATTTTTTTATACTTCCAAAGGAGAAAAGCAAAGTATTTTCCCATTCTCTGAAGTTTTCTAAATTGTGCAAAGCTGTGGAGATGAAGTTCTCTTTCCGTAGGGCGGCTATCTCATCTTTTAGAATTTTTAGGATCTTAGGGCTAAAGACTTGTTTCATGATGATAAGCATCCATGGGCATAAAGGGTTTCATGCATTTGCCCATTGTCCAAATGGTAGAATTCCAATGTTGATAATTGTTTTGTAAAGCAAGGGCGGTGGTGGTGGTGTGCTGTGATGTTAGAAGTCCCCTACCATTATCCAAGTAGCATCAACCCAAATCTTTACGAATTCTTTCTATAACGAGGTACAAACCATTTTGGTCTGCAGCTAAAAAAAAAATATCTTTTTATTTTGCATAACTTTGCCACCCTTCTTTAGGGAGATCAGGTTTGGAAATTTACTCCTAAGCTTAGAGGGGAAAACTCTTGGGTAATTTATTTTAAGAGACCTCAGTGCCTGAGAAGCCCATCTGTCTTGGCTATGGCTTTACCTCTAGTAAAGCTTCACTTCCCCCTAGGAAGTGGCTGTGCCTCTAAAGGAGACACTAGACAAAGCCTTTTAAAAAAAAAAACGTCAGAGTATGCATATCATTCCTCATACGTTGGTCCCTCCTACCTGCCAGCAAGGTAAACCAAAGTCTAAACCCCACCAATCTGATCTTATTCACTATTTCCCCAAGTGAAGATTTGTTTCTATTCACTGTCTCATTAACATCTTCAAGTCCCCTCCAACCTTGCTACCATTTCCTGCTCCAGAACATCCTTTCATCTCTCTGCCTATCTAATTCCTATACCTGCAATCTAATCCTCCATTAATGACTTTCCAACCACCTAAGTTAACTCCCATCATGGAAATGCTTAGCATATAATTATTTTTTTATAATCATATGTTTAAGTGTCCCTGAATTTATCATTAGAAACTCAAGAGCAGGGGCCAAGCTGTGGAGATCTTCCATGTCTCCCGCAGAGTTATGTGTTAGGCAAACACTAAAACAATCAGGAAATATTTAAAGGGTTCGTGTGTTTGGTATACTTGTGTGGGATGTGTGTGTGTTGGGGGGAAAATAAACTCTCTCTGCAACCTTAAATATTTTAAGTCATTGACAGCTCTGAGTGACAGCTAGACGTATCACAGACAACACTTGCCAGATGTAAAAGCTGAATTATATTACTTTGTTCGATATAGTTACCAGGCACGGGATAATCACTAGAAATCACTGCAATATGTAATTTCTATTTGTGCATATACGTAAGTATACATTGTCTAGCACTGTGAATAGTTTGCCTCCTGCCTTTCTTCTGTTGGTATGTGTACTTTGCTCTCTGGGAAGCCTGGAGAACAAAGTGTTACCACTAATTTGCTAACATTATTGTGATTTATGTTGCAATAGAGAGAGTGAGAATAGCCCTCAGAGCATTAAAAAATTTCATCACTTATACAATAGGTGTTCTAATAACAAGAGGTGCTAAAGTTTAAATGGCCAGAGCCATAACCTGACGGCAATGCCTTACCAATGGCATATCTCTGTTACGGACAGAGGCTCTCCTTCACCACATAAATGACCACTCACCATGGTCCCAAAGCTCTCAGTTTACTCTCAGTTCAACCCAGTGGGAACTAAGTAGCTCGGTTATCCTTCAAAAGTCCCTATTTGTCATTTTAAAATGTTGCCTGTATGAATAATCACAATAAATATGCCTTAATAATTAATTTGCATCCATTTAATGTAAAATTATGCCATTAAACCTAAATTAAATGTCTAGCCCAGGATCTTAAGGAAGCTTTTTACCATCCCCCCCCATGCAAAATCCCCTTTCAATTAGAACTCTTTGCAGCAATAATTGTAATAATAATTGCACCAACTCACTTACATTTCTCTCTTATCTTCCTGAACATGTCTCTCATCTTGGCACTGTAGGAGATCTTTGTTTTGTCAGGATATTAGTGAAGCGTGTTGTAGTTAACACTAATTAATTCATGTTGGTCTCTTCACAATCTAATGAAACAAAATTAAACCTATACTTTGTTCATTTGGTTCACATTTTCCAAATGAGACATCTAATGGGACTTTGTTAAGGGCATGTCAACTCTACATAGCTAGTCTCTTTGTGATTTCTTTTAACTTTCCAAAGGGAAAACACTGAATATGCCAATAATAATGATAATGATTATATAACCAAAAAAGGACAAATCGACAGAGAGGGGCTGACATTTTTTCAAAACTGAAACCAATTTTTAGCTATGAATTCACAAAGAGGCAGCAGTTTTTCCTTATAACTGACATTTAAGAATGAAATTAAAGAGCTGAAACTGTCCAAGGTTTCCTTGCTTATATAACATAGGGAGGCTTAGATTTGCACTTCCAAAAGAGTTTTGTAAGTTCAGTAATTATTCAGGTAATTGAGCTTTTAAAAATATTGTTGGCTTTTTTATGAGTCTTCAAAATTAATACTCTTTTGGACATCGTGGAGGTGAGATTTTCCATATTCACTTTTTTCATTTGCTTTATGTTCCTTTTTATTTGGTTAATGAAGAGCTTCCTTAGAAATAGCAATAGTAAAGTTGGTTATAATGTCTGATATTACATATTAGATCCTGCAAAATACAGTCAAAGGACAATTTAAAGAATTATTTATTTTTTTCTGGTTTATTCTCAGCAAGCATAACTATATATATACTTTGGGCACTACTCTGTGATATTGTTCAAGTCACTTTCTGGCTGTGTTTTTTTTTCCCCCCTCTTAAAAAGTGAGTATGGTGGTGCATATAATCTTTCAATACTAAAAATTCAGAAGTATGTGATTCAAAATGCAGCCAAATAATAAGCAGCCAAAAACTTATTCAGAGGAAAATTCATAGTCCTATGAATTTAGCAATTGATTCTTTAAAAAGTAGTAATAATTAATATGTTACTTACTATATACTATGCACTATATAAATGTTTTACAGACAGGGTCTCCTTTAGAAAAGGAGACTATAGCTGCCTTCTTGGCTAAACCAGAAGCCCAACCACTATGCCAGGATAATGGATCAAGAAGAAAGAAAAGTGAAAATGGACTGACATCTGAGCTGATGGGAAAATGCCCAAACCCAACCAAATCTTGCACATTTTGACACCTTGCCTCTAGAAAAGTACAAAAATACATGTAAGAAAATTTCTGCCATCAAAAGTCTTTACAAAGTCTCAGGGATGGTGTGTAATCATTAGTGGTTTTCTAGGAATAAAGATATATAAGATTTGTGTTGTGTAGGGAGCTCAGAATATTACTTGGGTATAGCCAGTCACCTGCAACCCAGCACAGCTCTCTGAATTCTCTATAGTGAGCCCTCTATTATGTTTAATTGCATGACATTGTTCTCCTCCCACAATTAAAGTAGAAAACCACAAAGTTCTTTTCATGTCCTCTTTTCCTAGTCTCTCAAGTCCCACCAAGTCATTGAGGGCTTTTGTTTGTACAGAACAATCATAATTCTTGACTTCTGCCTTGTTTTGATCTCAAAACTTTCCTGCAAATAGATGGTAATTATTGCTATTGTCATTTAACTACTGATAATAATTTTAAAAAAGGCTCTAAAATGTGAACTGGTTTGTGTCATATCTCCTGTCATATTACCTTAGATCAGAAATTGGGACCCAGCCTGAAAACTCATCACGAACAAATATTTATGCCTCTTACTTCTCCCATCTGCTAATGTGCAACCCCTCAGGTCCCAGGACTCTGTTTAGATCTTCAGGCCCCTCAAGTACAGGGAAGAGTTTGCAGTCATCTGTAATTCAAAACAAAAATAAAAATAAACCATAAAATACCTGAAATAAGAAAAATGGAGACTTAAGCTTCCTCAGGACAATTTTGACATTAGAAAGTATTGTTATCATATTGTTTCCATTTTTTTCCTCATTTATTTGGTATTCCTGATTTACTGGTGTTGTAAGTATAGGCTAATCTTCCTATCAATGCACCTATTAATCATACCACTACCTTTATGAATGGTCCCTTTGGACGAGGGGAAAAAAAGTTATATGATATATGTATGTATCATATATGAATACATAATTATATTATAAATGTAAGAATAGTTTCCACGTGTGTTATATAGTCTACATAGTTCTATTACATGTTATATAGTTTCTGTAATTAATAGTTTCTACTCCTGTTACTTTCTTTCTCTCTTCCACTGCCTTTCTCTTTTCTCATTCTCTCTCTCTCTCTCTCTCTCTCTCCCCCATTTCTCTCCCTCTCTATCACACACACACACAGACACACACTCACACACACACTCACACAAACAAAAAAAGTAGCATGTAATTTGTCTAGTATGTTTTACCAAATTCTTAGATGGTATTTTCAAAGCCACAGAATTCCTTTCTCTTTGGCATTTTCAAAGCCACAGAATTCCTTTCTCATACATGTTATATATGTCATATATGCTAAGAAAGAGTCCTAAATCTCTGGAGAAGGAAGCCTGAGGTAGTTGGGTTTTCCTAAGCAGAAAAGCTCCCTTTGAGGTTGGTCTAATTCAGTATTCACACTGCACCCTCAAGGAGGCCTTTCTTTTTATTTAAAGACAGAAACGGTTTGGAGATTCCAGTCTCAGTGGCTTTATCAACTAGTTGCTGTTAATTTCCAGAAGGAAGATAGGAGCTAGTTTCCAAGATTCAGCAGCTCTTCACTGAATGCCTTGAGTGTCCAGCACTATGCTGAGCACTTTGATAGATGGGTGAGAGAGGCAATGGCTCTCTTATTCACTCAGAGGAACTACAGTCCAGGCATGGAAACTAGATGTCAACAAAATGAAAACAACAGTAGGAAGAAGCAATGAAAGAAAAGTAATCGAATGCAGAACTCTAATTATTTAGATTATTTTTGTAGTATGAGTTCAGAGACAGAAGATGCTAAGGATTATAGTAATCAAGGAAACTTTCCAGAAGGACTTTGCCAAAGGCAGCCATACTCACTCCTGTTCCTGTGTGGTACATTGCCATTGCAACCAATCAGATATTTAAGTATGATTAGTGCAAGTGTCTATTTATATGTAAGGTGCTGGGCACACTTGATTTATCATCACTGTAGAGTCAGTATTGCCTAGTCCCATAAAGCAGCCAGTAATATAACTATCCCAGGCCATCAAATTGGAGTCTGTAGAAACATGGACTCTAGGCCTGATGATGCTCTTTGACCCATAAAGGACCACATATATGGCCAGTAGGTGTCCTACTTGCCTGGTAGAGAACTAGCTTCTCAGCCACTGCTCAGATCTCCGTATATTTGCTGGACCAGAAAAAATGAGAAAGACCAGGCTGGCTGCACTTTGTAGAGTGAACTCAGTCTTCTCTAAGGTCTCTGGTAGCCTGATAGCCTAAGTAGATGCTGGAACAGGAGTCTGGGAAACCCACTGCCCAGAGAAAGTGATTTAAGATTCTATTCTGCTAGCGGCACTACCTTTACCTATTCATGGAACCCATTTCAGACATGAAGAGAGGAAGTGACATGGGCGATCCTGCTATCTTCACATAGATATGAAGTTATTCCAGAGAACCAAAGCAAAAAGTTGTAGTGGGTTGTGGTGCTGACCAAATCATCCAGGACCCGCATTCCTAGCTGCCAAGTGGTTTTCTTTTTCACTGTGTTGTTAGTCAAACTAGATGGATATCTCATTGCCTGAGAGCTTATTAGAAATAAGAGATATTAGAGATACAGAAACTTAGATCCTACCCAACTTCTACTGAAAAAGAACCTGCGTTTAACAAATTCTCAAGGAATTTGTATGCATGCTAAGGTTTCAGAAGCCCTGCAGTAATGAACATCTAAACCAGACCTTCATGAGCTTAGTATCTAGTGGGGAATACAAGCAAGAAGATGAGCTGTAAGAATGGTCTTAATAGTGGCCAGCATTTGTTGAGCAATGGTTAATTATCAGACACTTTCCCAAGTGTTAGTGTGTGTTCATGATGTTAACACATCTAGTCCTCATGATGACCCAACCCTATAGTACGACTAATGTCACTGTACAGGTGAAGAAACTGAGCACAACGATTGTATTTGAGTTGAAGCTGCAGTTACTACGTGATAATGTGGAGATTTGAACTGAGGCTCATTGGGCTCCAGAACTTACCCTCTTAAAATATTATATTCTTTTCATCATTTCCAGAAGTAGGCAGTCAGGCTTCCATAAGAGCATACTGAAGGAATGAGTGATTCATAACTCAAGCTTTCCAAAAATGTGATGAGTAAGCTGAGATAGAAGAATGAGGAGGAATTAACCAAGGCAGTGGTGACTATTCACCAGGAACCAACCTTCCTTTTGCTCTACTGACTCAGCTTGACAGTTCTGTACTATGCCCTTAGCTACACAGATGTCATCTCACCAGCAGCTTCTTTTTTATCCTCTCTACTTGGCCTGTGCTCGTAAATAGGACAGGCCTTCCCTGGATCCGTACTTCTCTTCTGTCTGTCTGTCTCCTCACAGATGTTTGCTTCTCTCATTAGGACAATTATTTAAATCGCTTAAATATGTTTGGTCTATTATCTATAAGCTTTCCATTTGAATAAAGTAACACTTTCAACTTAAATGGTTATCCAACAAGATACATCTCTAAACAATGATCAATGAAATGTATGCACCATCCTCTCCGATTAACATGCTTTCCTTCTGAAATCTGCCTTTTTTTTTTTTTTTTGAGTAATCAATAGCTTCTTAAAAGGAAATAAACACATTCTATGACAGCAATCCCTGAAGGGGAGCCTAGAAGTGAAGGAACAGCAAAAGGGCTGTTAGCAGGGGTCAGGGTATGGGTCAAGCTGGCTCATAGCCCCTCCTGTACACTCTGGTCTTCCCTTTAACAAGCCTGGCTGGCCTCAGTCTCTTCTGGTTACAGCAGTTGAACTTGATCTTGCCTTAGAGATGAGTGATTTCTGTACGCATGTGAGAATGGCCCTTGAGATAATTTACTTAATATGGAAGAACTTCATCTCTCTCAGTTTGCCTTATCTCCCTAGATCAGAGGAATTCTAACACATGCCACCCCAAATCCTGTATTTCTCTTTCAACATGTTAAACTGGGTGTCAGGTTATTTAGGAATCAGGAATAGAACTATGAGGAACAGTGTCATGCCAGGTACCTAATAAATGCTGGGCTTATGCTCACCCTCCCAGAGTCCAAACCCATAGAGTCAACACTTTGTTATTGGTGCCAGTCTCTAAAAGAACAGACTGTCTCCAACTGATTTCTTTTTGAATTTGGACTTTAATATATTAATATATCTCATTGTCGCTATGGTTGTTAGCTCACATTCTGAATAAACTTTATTTTCCCAGAACATAGACCTATATCCAGGCTGTAGATCCTAATAGGAGTAGGGAAACTAACCTGATATTATCAGTGAGGAACTAATAAATATTTATAAGACAGTTGATTATCAAATTTTAAATACACTTAATAATAGGGAGACCCCAACTCACAACATATTCCAGATTTTGAGAAGTTGAACATAAACATAAAGCCATAAAAGCACCAAAAGAAAATATAGATCAGTGTTTATCTGATTTCTGGGTGGGGAAAGTCTTTGCAATAATACATAAGGGGAGGTGGTAAAAGTTAAGAGTCCAAGAATAAGAGGTCTAGCCTCAGACACTTCTTGTTCAGAAGGCCAGATCTACTCCTATACATTTAGATGGTTTAATCCTTCAAAACCTTAGCTTCTGCATTACTAATACTTCATCTTCAATGAAGATGAATCAATACTTTACTTCATCATCAATACTTTACTTCATCTAATTTTTTAAGAGAAAAAGAGATAGGGATGCCTGGGTGGCTCAGTTGGTTAAGTGTCTGCGTTTGGCTCAGGTCATGATCCTGGGCTCCTGGGATCGAGTCCCACGTTGGGCTCTTTGCTCAGCAGGGAGCCTGCTTCTTCCTCTCCCTGCTGCTCCCCCTGCTTGTCTTCTCTCTCTTTGACAAATAAATAAATAAAATCTTTTAAAAAGAGTAAAAGAGATAAAGCATATTGTAAATTGTTTGGCACAATGTCTGACATATAGTAAATATTAATAAATATTGCTATCTTCATCACACTTTGTAAAATGATGGCAAGTCAGGATATCTAAAACTGCTGTGAATAAAATTGAAAAGCAAAAGCCAACAGGGGAAAAATCGCTGTCTGCATGATTGGCAAACGGTTAATATCTTTAACCTCCAGTATCTCTTATAAACATACAAGAGAAATATTCTCTGATTAAAAATGAGCATAGAATATCACAGACAATTCATAAACAAATCACAAACCAAAACTTGCATAGGTTAGCCAATACTTAAACTTTAATCTATTCAGTCATACAGATAACTGCACAAACACAAATTCTAAAATAACATGTGAGGAAGGAAGCAATCCTAAAATGGGTGGGAAGGACTACAGGATTATTCTTTTCCAGAGCAATTTGCCAGGATATGACAAAATCCTTAGAAGTGTTCATGCCCTTTAACCATGCAATACTCTATCTAGAAATTAATCATAACATCAGCAGAGATATGTCCAAATGCTTTTAGATGTTTATGTAAGCATCATTCTTGATTATGGAAATGATGAGAAAACCTAAATGTTCAATAGTAGATTAAATAAGTCAAAGATAGTCAATTATCATAAGCCAATTATTTGTGGAACATAAGGAATGGCATAGAGGACATTAAGAGAAGCGAAAAATGAAGTGGGAGAATTTGCAGTGGGAGATGAACC
The DNA here is from genome assembly GCA_028646535.1 of Procyon lotor. Lineage (NCBI taxonomy): Eukaryota > Metazoa > Chordata > Mammalia > Carnivora > Procyonidae > Procyon > Procyon lotor. The sequence continues at coordinate 50,811,217 of CM053617.1, forward strand.
ATGAGAGACTATGGACTCCAGGAAACAATCTAAGGATTTTAGAGGGGAGGAGAGTGGGGGAATGGGTTAGCCCAGTGATGGATGTTAAGGAGGGCACGTACTGCATGGAGCACTGGGTGTTATATGCAAACAATGAATCATGAAACACTACATCAAAAACTAAAGATGTACTGTATGGTGACTAAGATAACACAGTAAAAAAAAAAAAAAAGGGAAAAAAATAGTAGATTAATCAGTGAGTAAGTCATATCTTATATTGAGTCAGTAAGTTATATCTATATGGTATAATTTTGTAAATAATCTTAATAGAGTAGGAAAATATTAATGTTTATACTTTTAGAAAGTTATTAAACAATATATAAAACCAAGATATATGACATATATTGCAACATTACCATTTTATTTATTTTGTGAATAAAATACACAAATATATTTGTTATGAGGTAATATACACCACCTTTCAATATATATGTGTTATATATTTTTTTTCCTTTTATGGTTTACAATCTTTATACTTTCCAAATTTTACACAATAAATACTTATTTTATTCAAAGTATAAGATTTAAAATGAAAGCATTAACATTTTGTTCCAGAGGAGCTTCATGCAGATAAGAACTGACTGTGAATAATCTTATAGTAAAATAACCTTTATCTTAAATGAAATTTAGTGATATTGATCATGTCTTACATCAATATATTGCTTGAGATATTGCTCTGGTATAGGTCATAAGTTATTGAGGAAGGATGGGTTGTAGAATTTCTAGTTCTTGGACACCTACAATGTTTTCTCAGTTTAATTAGGACCTCTTATTCAAGGAGGGATTTGAAAGTCACATAATCTTCAAGTTGGAAGGTGTCTAAGCAATCAGCTTTCTCATGATCAGCTTTTTATCAGAAATTCATTTTTAGGACAGCTCATTCTTTAGAAATTGTCCCTATGCCTAGCACAATGGCACATGAAAGTCACTCAGTATATACTTCTGACTAATTCCATAGAATCCTTTCCTTTAATATATCTATCGAGTATTATTAAACTTTTCCCTGAATCTGCTTTTGCCAAATGTTGAACATAGATCTGTCCCTGTCTTTTGTTTCTTTCTTGATCTTCTATGGGACTTTCTCAAAATATCATATATCTGAATCATCACTTGTTCTTTCTTTTTGGTCAAAATTATGAGGGAAAGGTAGTAGATGCATTTATTTATCAGATAATTCATTCATCAAATTCCCCCACTGGGTGTTGACACTTTTAAATGGATAGGAGATGAGGCTTGTATTAAGCCCGAAATACAGGTAAAAAGAAATATTTATTAATTGTTAGCATGTAGGTGGTAATTTAATCTAAATTTTGTACAGTTATAGAAGACAAAAATCCAAGGGAAAATTAAAAGCTAGAAATAGGCATTTTCTTTTGCACTTGTTCATTCTTAATCATAGAGATAAGAATTAGAAGGAGTACATCACATTTTCAAGTTTGTACTTTAAAGAAAAAATGTAGCCTTGTGACTCTTGGTTTTTATATTGTTTTGTTCTCTTATCTTTTAAAATATTTGAAAAAAAAACCTTTTAAAATATTTGTGTTTTTTCATCTCTACTATATTGTAGGTCCCTCAAGGATAGGGTCTTATGATTTATTATAATCTCTTCAATTTTCAATATAGTGGCATACTGAGAGTAGAAACTTAGCAAATGGTTGATGGCTTATTAAGTTAATAAGGTTAATTCCATATTATATGTCCAGATTCCTAGAAAATCTGGAGCACTATTCCTAACAAAATTTGTATTTAACTATATTTTATGCCATTGCAGGTGAACAGATCTTTCCTTATATATTTTTAACCAGATTTTATCTATCCAAATCCAATTTCTCTGCCTCCCAAATCAGTGATACTGTGGAAGTAGCTGAACATTATTACTGAAGGCAAATAAATGCATTGGAAAGATCTTTTGTGGTTGAATAAGCTGAATGGGTTATAACTTTCATCCATAATAGTGGGTAAGAAATCCAAAAATGAGAATATCGTTATTGTAATAGTCCAAATATTCAATTAACAAGAGGCAGAAAAGATAGATTCAAGTATTTTAAGTGAAGCAATGAATTTAAACAATAAATGGACTTTTAACAAATAAACAAGTTAAAAAGCTAGAAAATAGCTTAGATAAGCTAAGTCTTATCTTAGACTAACACCCTTTTATGCATTTACCAAAAAAAGCCTTCAGGTGTATTTTGGAACACCATACCCTAAATCATTTTGTTTTACCTGTAGTTGAGTCATTAGCACTGATTAGTGTCCTTTGCTCTCCTCAAATGTAGTGAAATTGCTTTAATATTTTTACTTTTTTTAAAAATGATACCTGCACTGCCGTTCTTATTACAGCATTATTCATAATAGTCAAGATATACAGAAACAACCCGAGTGCCTTTCAACAAATAAATGGATAAAAATAAGGTGTGTGTGTGTATGTGTGTGTGTGTGTGTGTGTGTGTGTGTACACAAACATATATAATGAAATTTTATTCAGTCATTAGAAAAAAGGAAATCTTGCCATTTGTGACAACATGAATGGAACTCGAGGACATTATGCTAGGTGATTTAAGGCAGACAGAGAGATAAATACTGTGTAATATCACTTACGTGGAATTAGAAAAGCTGAACTCCTTGAGGCAGAGAGTAGAATGCTGGTTACCAGAGGCTGGCAAATGGAAGAATTTGGGAGATGTTGAGGAGTGCAAATTTACAACTGGTAGATAAATAACTTTTGAAGATCTAATACACAGCAAAGTGACTAAAGTCAATAATACTGTATTATAAACTTCCAAATTATTAAAAGACTAGATGTGAATTCTTCTCACCCCAGAAAAGCAGTGATACGTACGTGACATTATAGAGGTGTTAGCTTAACACGTGGTGATAATCATATTGGAATATATAAATGTATCAAATCAACATGTTGAATACCCTAAACTTATAAAATGTTATGTCAGTTAGATATTAATGAAAAATGCAAAAATAAATTTCAAAAAATTAAAGTTTTACGCAAATGTACCAACCTGTTGGAACAGATAAAATATTTCACATATATCTTAAAATATGACCAAATGAATTAAACTCTAAATAATCAAAGAGCAGACTTGTCCCACTCGAAGTGTGTTATAAAGGATACCACAGAAACTGTGCCCTAGAAAGGATTGCTGTCCAATAAATGATGTTGTGTGTTCACCGGGACCTTTAATAGAAAAACTACTAAATGGTTAGATAAAAGGGACAAGATGGAGGCATCATTTTCCTCCCAGATAATAAACAGCACCATAAAGAGGGAAGTGCTTTTACATTAACTGTATTTTACAATTAAGTCTCTCTCTTTGACTCATTTCCTTCCCCAGCCAGAGTTTACTTAGTTCACCTCTGAACTTAGTAAAGACTCACTGCCCACTGCTAGTTAGATTAACATCTCTCAAGTGTACTCTGAAGATCCTGGGGTCCCTCACATCTTTTGGAGGATCTATAAGGTCTTCTCATCCTTGGTTACTTATCTGTGTGAAGCTGTAATTTCTTCATTTACCTCAGCCAAAACAACATAAATCACAAAAGATTGAACACAGAAACAGATACTATGAGAATCCAGCTGTCTTCTATTAAGCAGGACACAAAAGAAATTGGCAAAAATGTAAAGCAATGCTACTCTTCTGCTATCTGTTTTTTAAAAAATAGTTATTTTTCAATAAAACTAGGTTAAGATGAAAAATTTTTTTTCAAAAATGATAAGACCAAGTATGCATTGCAGAATCAGCTACACATTTATAAAGAATTTTATGGCACTATCTTCTCTTCAATTGATACCTCTGGGTGAGAATATCTTTTAGTCTGGAAATACTGAAGCCCCAAATTGGGCAATAAATACAATGAGTATAAAGGTGGCTTAAAGTCTATTCTAGAGAAAAGCTTTCCTGGAATAGCATCAATACTAGCAAAACATAGAGCCCAGGGCAGTTGCATAGCCTTACTCTGAACCAATTTGGGAAAATAATTCCTGACATGATACCATAATTCTTGTGCTTACAAGGAAAGTCTTTAGAGATAATGGAAGAGCTCTGAGGCAAGCAGAAATCTTGGGTCGCTGGATTATTTTATCTAAGAGGGGTAGGAAGAGCTGTAAGCCTCTGAGAATAAAAATTTCATAGAGTTTTGTTGTTGTCATCTGAGATCAGTAGGACTGGAAGATACCTCAAAAAAGGACATTTTTTTCCTGATCCATGTGTTGGAGACATACTCAGGGCACCAAGGAGTGGTTGGTAGCCGACACATTTATGCCTGGCTCTACTAATGATATCTACACGGTTTTCACTGGCTCAGAAACAGAAGAATCAGGAAACTCAATTATATAGAGCGTCTAAAAATAAATGCCACCCATCCCTGAGTTTGAATTTTATGTACCTTGACTTTTTTGTCTGCTAATCCTCCTCTGCATAAAAGAACCTACGTACCTGCCCAAAATGCGTTTTGTTTTTTTTTTTTGACTTCTCATTTGACAAGTGGTATTCAATCATTTCACAGATTTTCACTTGCCTTCCTTGACAGAGTTCTGCTGTCAATGTTCATGCTGACGATGAACTTCTCTGACTTTTTGATAATCATAAATAATAGGAAGGTGAAATAGTCTCCAACCTGCTATATCCATTTTTCCATTTGTTGAAGGTCTTGAGGTGACCACAGCCTCTCCCTCTCTTCCAAATAAGAGAAAGTCTTTATCTTCAGGCTGATGCCCATCTTCTTAATGCCATTACCTGCAATCCCTCTATCTGAAACAATTTCTCACAAGCTACTTATCTTTTAGATTTCAGCTCAGACATCATTTTCTCTCAGGACCACTTTTTGATTCTCTCTAGAATAAGGGACGTGTTCCTACTCTTCTATATGATGTACCTGTTACTTATCACATTTTACTATTACTGGTAATTTAAGTGATTTATTTCTCTTATACCTTTAAGCTCCTGAAGGCAGATATGTATAGATAGATAGATAGATAGATAGATAGATAGATAGATAGATAGATAGATAGATAGATACCAACCCTTGAGTGTCTACCATCCAGTTCTTAACCTTTACCTTAGTAAATATTCAGCAAATACTTATTCAAAAAATGGATTAATGGTCAGATAGATGGATGAATACTAGTTGACCCAAGCTATTTTCACTCAGCAGATAGTATGGACAAAAGTAGAAAGTAGTATCTTGGTTTGTGACCCAAATTTTACAATGTTTATTAATGAGCTCTCTTTTTTAAAGTTTTTTAAGATTGTATTTATTTGAGAGAGAGAGAAAGAGAGCATGAGAGCAGAAGGGGCAGAGGGAGAAGCAGACTTCCAACTGAGCAGGGAGCCAGATTCTGAGCTTGATCCCAGGACCCTGAGATCATGACCTGAGCCAAAGGCAGGCACTTAACTGACTGAGCCGCCCAGGAACCCCATTAATGAACTTTCTCAACTCTATGACCTGGATACTGGAAACTTCTAGATATCTGGCCTTCCTTATCATGAGAATTTATCTGAGACTCAACTTTCAGGATCTATCAGATCATGTTAGTGGAAATCTCAGTTATGGTTATGCTTGGATTTTCCTGATCAGCCAGTCCTATTGCCTTATATTTCTCAATGGGATGATACATGCATTTTTCTTAAAATCTCAACTATTTTCAAAATCTTTTTTTTTTTAAGATTTTATTTATTTATTTGACACAGAGAGATCACAAGTAGGCAGAAAGGCAGGCAGAGAGAGAGAGGGGAAAGCAGGCTCCCTGCTGAGCAGAGAGCCCAATGAGGGGCTTGATCCCAGGACCCTGGGATCATGGGATCATGACCTGAGCCAAAGGCAGAGGCTTTAACCCACTGAGCCACCAGGCGCCCCTATTTTCAAAATCTAAATGGTATGTTTTTCTGCTTTCACGATCAAAACATCTGTGGCATTCACTTTTTCCTGTAGTGTTTGTTCAACCCGTGTACATCAATCATCTATAATATACTAATCAAAAATGTTAAGAATATTTGGTCCTGACCCTAATGAGACATATGCAATGTTCAAGATAAATTAAACATGGACAATATTATGTTTATTAGTTGTTTTTAGGGAGTTTTTATTTCTAACGTTGTATGTAATGCCATTCTGAAACTACTTGATTTAACATATAACCAAGCTAAAAGAAAAGGCAAATCTTCTATTTCCATGTAGCTCAGAAATGAGTTAATGGTTTTAGAGCAATGTATAGAGGTCCATATCATAAAATAATAACCTAAAAGAAATAAGAGACTTGATCGATACTATTTAAGCCATTCCAGGGATTACATACTATTTTGAATCCTGCTTTTTTTTTTTTTTTTTTGGTGTATCCGAATCTCTTTATTTTTTTATTTTTTTATTTTTTTAATTTTTATTAACATATAATGTATTATTTGCCCCAGGGTACATGTCTGTGAATCTTCGGGCTTACACATTTCACAGCACTTAATAGCACATACCCTCCCCATTGTCCCCAACCCAGCCACCCTATCCCTACCCCACCACGCCCCCCGGCCACCCTTAGTTCATTTCTTGAG
>CM053617.1:50817909-50836270 GCA_028646535.1 Procyon lotor
TTTGGAAATCAAGACTAGAAAACTTATTGACCGGTGAACTGCCTAGAGATAATGGTAAACTCTTTGTTAATGCAAACAAGAACCCTTTGGGACTCTCCCAACTTCTGTTCCCAGTGTTTTCTTTCATACTTGACTACCCAGTTATAACTAACAAACCACACAAATTATTTCAAACTATAGTGATTGATTTTTCATTAAGAAAAAAATGTTGTATTTAATCAGGATTTGCCATGGAAACCGTGATGAGCTTTTGGTTTGTATTGAACACTTTCAGTAATTCCCATTTTACATATAAAAATGCAGTAGTAAGGAAGTTAATGTTACATGTATAGGGTCATATAACTAGCAAATATTGAATCCAGGATGTGAATACATGAAATGTATTTTTAAAGCTTGTGCCAGCATGCTTTTCTTTCATTAGACTCATCATTCTTACTGTTGGTGTTTTAAATCCTGGACTTTCATTTTCATCTGGAATATATATCTCAAGTAATTTATAACTCAGAGTAAATGCTGAAGTTTTACAATCATTTATTTTTATTAGAGTAGACTTAATAGCATTTGTTTAATAGCACTTGCATTCTGATAAACTTTCCTAAATAACCTTTAGAAGTGGAATTTCAACAAATGCTATGGGGACATATGGTATATGTGAGTATTTTTGGATCTGGGTATCTTATTAAAAATATGATTAATGGGAGGCGCCTGGGTGGCTCAGTTATTAAGCGTCTGCCTTCAGCTCAGGTCATGATCCCAGGGTCCTAGGATAGAGCCCCACATCAGGCTCCCTGCTCGGCAGGAAGCCTACTTCTCCCTCTCCCACTCCCCCTGCTTGTGTTTCCTCTCTATCCGTGTCTCTCTTTATCAAATAAATAAAATCCTTAAAAAGAATTATTAAGGTGTTATGGTGAGTGCTGTGAATTGTGTAAGACTGATGAATCACAGACCTGTACCCCTGAAACAAATAATACATTATATGTTAATAAAAGTATGATTAATGTTATACATATATAATTTTATTTCAGTATAATTAATTATAGATAGATAAATAGATATAAATATATAATTTTAATTCCAGTAAAATTAACATGCAATATTATATTAGTTTCAGGCATACAATATATTGATTCCACAATTCTATGCGTTACTTAGTGCTCATCACGATAAATGTTCTCCTAGTCCTCTTCACCTATTTCGCCCATCACTCCACCCACTGATTCTCTGGTAATCATCAGTTCTCCATATTTAAGAGTATCGGGTTTTTGTTTTTTTTTTTTTTTTTTTTGGTTTATTGTTTTGCATTTGTTTCATAAGTTTCACATATGAGAACTCATATGGTATTTATCATTCTCTGACCTATTGAACTTAGCACTATAGCCTCTAGATCTACCTATCTTGTTGCAGATGGCAGGATTTTATTTTATTCTTTTTATGGCTGAATAATGTGTGTGTGTGTACATACCACATCTTCTTATCTATTCATTTATTGTTTTTTAAAGATTTTCATGTATGTATGTCTGTACATATATATATATATATATACACACACATATGTGAATATGTATGTATGTATGTGTGTATGTATTTAAAGAGCTGGGGAGGATCAGAGGGAGAGGGAGAAAAGGAGTCTCAAGAATCAAAAGAACGTCCACTGAGCGTGGAGCTAGATGTAGGGCTTGATAGCATGACCTGAGTCAAAACCAAGAATCTAACACTTAACTGACTGAGCCACCTAGGTGCCCCTTCCCATTAATTTACCGATGGACACTTTGGCTGCTTCCATAATGTGGCTATTGTCAATAATGCTGCAATAAATATAGGGGTGTATTTATCTTTTTGAATTAGTGTTTTTGTAATCTTTGGCTAAATACCAAGTAGTGGAATTATGGGGTCATATGGTAACTCTATTTGTAATTCTCTGAGGAACCTCCATATTGTTTTTCCACAGTGACTTCTCCAGTTTGCATTCTAACAGTGCATGAGTCTTACTTTTTCTCCACATCCTTGCCAACATATGTTGTTTCTTGTTTTTTGATTTTAGTCATTCTGATAGTTGTGAGGTGATATCTGATGGTAATTTTGATTTGCATTTCCTTGATGATGAGTGATGTTGAGCAACATTTCATGTGTCTCTTAGCTATCTGCATGTCTTCTTTGGAGAAGTGTCTGTTCATGTCTTCTATCCATTTTTTTTAATTGGATTATTCATTTTTTGATTTTGAGTTTTGTGAATTTTTCATATATTTTGGATGCTAACCCATTATTGGATATATCATTTACAAATATCTTCCCCCATTTTATAGATTGCCTTTTAGTTTTGTTGATTGTTTCCTTCACTGTGCAGAAGCTTTTTATTTTGAAGTAGTCTCAATAGTTTTATTTTTGTTTCTCTTGACTAAGGAGATGCATCTAGAAAAATGTTGCTAAATCTCACGTCAGATAAATTAGTGCCTATGCTCTCTTCTAGGATTTTTATGATTTCGGGTCCCACATTTTGATCTTTAATCCATTTTGAGTTTATTTTTGTGTATGGTGTGGAGAAGTGGTCCAGTTCCATTTTTTTTTTTTTTTTTTGCATGTAGCTATCTAGTTTTCCCAATGCCATTTCTTAAAGATATTGTGTCTTTTTTCCCATTAGATATTTTTTTCTTTGTTGAAAATTAATTGACCTTATAATCATAGGTTCATTTCTGGGTTCTCTACTCTGTTTCATTGATCTATGGGTCTATTTTTATGCCAGTACCATACTGTTTTGATTATTTTCCTTCCTTCCTTCCTTCCTTCCTTTTTTTTTTTTTTTCTTTTTAAGTTAGGTTGGTATTGCTATAAACTCTTCTTAGAACAGATTTTGCTGCATCTTAAAGATTTTGCACTGGTATGTTTTCATTTTCATTTGTCTCCATGTATTTCCTTTTTGGTTTCTTGTTTGACCCATTCATTGTTCAGTAACACGTAGTTTAACCTTCATGTTGTTTTTTTTTTTAAGATTTTATTTATTTGACAGACAGAAACACAGCAAGAGAGGGAACACAAGCAGAGGGATTGGTAGTGGGAGAAGCAGGCTTCCTGCCAAGCAGGGAGCCCGATGCGGGCTCAATCCCAGGACCCTGGGATCATGACCTGAGCCGAAGGCAGACGCTTAACAACTGAGCCACCCAGGCGCCCCTAACCTTCATGTTCTTAACACGTTATTTAACCTTCATGTTTTTGTGTTCGTTCCAGATTTTTTCTTGTGCTTGATTTCTAATTTCATAATATTGTGATTAGAAAAGATGTGTGTGGACTATGAGCAACAAACTGAGGGTTTTGGAGGGGAGGGGGGTGGGGGTTGGGCGAGCCTGGTGGTGGGTATTGAGGCGGGCACGTACTTCATGGAGCACTGGGTGTAGTGCAAAACAATAAATCTTGTAACACTGAAAAAAAATAAATAAATAAAATTTAAAAAAAAAAGATGTGTGGTATAACATCAATTTTTTTGAATTTGTTGGGACTTATTTTGTGACCTAATATATAATCTATTCTGGAGAATGTTCCATATGTACTTGAAAGAATTTGTATTCCATCATTTTAGGATGGAATATCCAAAATATATATTTTAGATCCATCTGGTCCAGTCTACTATTCAAAGCCACTGTTTCCTTATTGATTTTCTATTTGGATGATTAATATAAGTGGGATGTAAAAGTCCTCTACTATTGTTGTATTACTAGTGATTACTTCCTTTATGTTTGTTATTAACTGCTTTATATAATTGGATGCTCCCAATTGTTATCTCTTCTTTTCGGATTGTTCCCTTTATGATCATATGGTGTCTTTCTATGTCTCTTACTAGAGTCTTTGTTTTAAAGTCTATTTTGTCCAAAACAAGGATTGCTACCCCAGCTTTCTTTTCACTTCCATATGCATGATAAATGGTTTTCCATCCCTTCACTTTCAATCTATTGCATATATCTTTATATCGGAAATGAGTCTCTTGTATGCAGCTTATAGATGTGTCTTGCTTTTTAATCTATTTTGTCATCCTATGCCTTTTGATTAGAGATTTTAGTCCATTTATAGTCAAAGTAATTATTGACGGGTATGTATTTATTGCCCTTTATTGCTTGTCTTATGGTTATTTTTATAGTTCTTCTCTTGCTCCCTTCTCTCATAGTTTGCTTGTTTTCTTTAGTGATATACTTGGCTTCCTTTCTCTATTTTTTGTGTATCTATTACTGGCTTTTGGTTTGAGGTTATCATTAAGTCTATAAATAAAAGCTTCTGCATATAGCAGTCTATATTAAGTTGATGGCCACTTAAGTTTGAGCCCATTCTGAAAGCATTCAGTTTTTATGCCTCTCCCCATCGCATTTGAGGTATATGGTATCGTATTTACATCCTTTTATTTTATGAATGAATCCCTTGTCTGATTTTTTAAAAAGATTTTATTTATTTACTTGACAGAGAGAGAGAGAGATCACAAGTAGGCAGAGAGGCAGGCAGAGAGAGAGGGGGAAGCAATCTCCCCACTAAGCAGAGAGCCTGATGTGGGGCTCGATCTCAGGACCCTGAGATCATGACCTGAGCCAAAGGCAGAGGCTTTAACCCTCTGAGGTGCCCCTCCTTGTCCGATTTTTATAGGTATATTTAGTATTTTCTTGCTTTTGTGCTTCCTATGTTTCTTACTCATTCTTATGGTCTTTCCTTTCCACTCAGAGTTCCTTTTAACATTCTTGTAAGACTGGTTTAGTTGGCGGGGTTTGGGCCCTGTGTTGTTAGTGGACCAGTCTGGGGCCACCTTTTGCTTGAGGTGAGTCAGACCAGTGTTTTCCAGAGCTGTAGTAGTTTCAAACTTCAGGGTGCTCTTCCTGCGTCATTCCCTGTGAAACTTTCAGACCATGTGTCTGCCCCGGGTCCACTGCTGCAGCTGCAGTTAAGTAAGTGTGTGTGTATGTGTGTGTGTGTGTGTGTGGTTATCTTGCCCTCTCCCTGGGGCAGCAGTCACTTTGAAGTGGTTCTGGACTCTGTTGTGGCTACTTACACACTGCCAAGCTTGTGGCACCACTTTGGACGAACTCCTACTGATGGTATGTTAGAGGGGACAGATTCACAGGAGAATTCAGGGTCAGGGTACGCATTGCCAGAAAGGTCCAGACCGGTGAGCTGCCGGAGATCTGGGAAAACTTCTGTCCAGGCCTGGATGGAGAGGGTGGATTGGGAGAAATGCGCAGGGGTGGAGGTGTGTGCAGTTGGCAAGCTTGGTGGAGAATGTTTGTACTGCCTGCTACTTCCAGCAGGTGTCTGTATATCTAGGCCAGGGGTTAGGGGAGGGAAATGGTGCCTGCCAACTCCTTTGTTCTTAGAAAAGTCTGCCAAAGATAATCTGTCCCTCCAGCACACACTCTGAGATTAGTAAATAAATCTTCTTGCACACCCCAGGTGTTTTTCAAAGGGCTGATTCTATGCTGTATCTTAGTGGGATTCTTCTGTTGTGCTGTCCCTTTAATGACAGGGACTCAGTTTTCTCACCTTCCTGCCTCTCCCAGAGCTGAACTTGCTGATTTTTGAAGTTTCAGGTGGTAAGCCCTACTGACTGTAAGAATGCAGAAAATTAGACCCTTCTGGTTTTCAAAGCCCAATATTAATGGGGGTTTTATCTTCTGCTTATGGGTCTTCCATGCCTGGAGCGACTGTTGTGTGTGGTGTGGGATTTGCTCCTCTCTCTTCTTCATGCCCCTGGCATCCCTCCCTCTCACAGGCAGTCTCATAGATCAGTCTGGGGCCCGGCCATGTCTCCACCCTTCCTACCCTCTTCAAGGTGGCCTATTCTCTACGTATACCTGTGGAGAGTCTGTTCTGCCAGTCTTCAGGTCATCTTTTGAGTTATTTACACCCTCATTGGTAGGACATGGTGAGCCTACAATCCTCCTACTTTGCCATCTTCCCTGCAAAAGTACCGCTAAGTTCCAATTGCACAAAGCTACTGGGAAAAATTAGAAAAAACTAGAAATTATTGGATTTAAAAGTGAAATTTTGTAGGAATGTACATTGGAAGGTACTGTGGACAATTTTAATGAGATTGAGTTTGCAAACTACATGACAAAGCAAATATTCTTAATTAATAATATATTGTGTAGATAGATTATTATATGTAGATAGATGATAGATAGATAGAACATCAACCATGTCTCTTCTAATCTGCATCTTTTTTTTTTAATTTTTATTAACATATAATGTATTATTTGCCCCAGGGTACATGTGAATCATCAAGCTTACACATTTTACAGCACTTACCATAGCACATATCCTCCCCAATGAGCACAACCCAACCACCCTATCCCTACCCCCCTGCCTCCCAGCCACCCTTAGTTCGTTTCATGAGTCTAGGAGTCTCTTATGGTTTGTCTCCTTCCCCATCCCTTCCTGTTTCATTTCTCTCCCCCACCCCCACCAAACTCCCACCTTGCCTGTCAAATTCTTTATATCAGAGAGATCATGTTAATCTGCATCTTTTTTTTTTTTTTACTAAAAGTTTACTGTGCTGAGCCAGTAACAAGATACACTGAAGACAATCAAATACATGAAAATGGAAAAGAGAAATGTACATTGTATCATTTCAGATAAAGACCAGTGATGTATGTAAGTATACACCTTGGGGTAAAAACATGCATTATATAAGCTTTAGCATTGCATAGCTCTAGCACTGAATGGGCCTTTAAGAAGTCAAAGCCAAGACATTCTCTTCTCCTGTCTGGAAACCAGTGTCATGAGAGGGCCACGTGCTTTGCTCGAGATCACACTACTAGTGTCCTCTGTTGCCTTACCTGACATACTAATACTAATCTAGTACTAAAACCAATCTAGAGCACATTTTGAACATATTTTAGATGCCAAGCACTCTAAAAAGCATTTTATATATGTTATCTCAATTTTTCCTGTCACTCGATAATATAGTGCTTTTATAGAGGAGGAAGTAGAGGTAGAGAGAGATTACATCATCAGTGTATGTGGGGATTGGTACTCAGATGAAGGGAGATCTCAAAGGGTTATGTTGGTGCCCTTTTTACCATGCTGTTACCCTTCTATCATTAAAGAAAAAAAGGAGTACATAATGCAACTACAAAGCATTTTACAATGTAAGTGCACTGGTACTGTTTATATTTCCCCTTTGACTTCAGATGTGAGTAATAAATTGCCTTTCAATCCTTATAACTCCAAAACACATGATGGACATAGCGACCTTGCCTGGTGCCAGGTGTTTTTTGGGTTCTCAAAAATGTCAACTCTCAAAAAAAAAAAAAAAAAAATGTCAACTCTCTTTCCCTATGTCCCTTATGACCAGTCTACTAGTTAAATAACTTTTTTTTCAATATTGGTACCCAGATCAAATCTTTATTGAATGCTTTCTTGAGCCAAAACTTTTACTTGGCAGTAGGAATAAATGAGAGATTGTAGACAAAAGTGAATAAACTTGTTTACTGTTTCAGCATTTCTGTCAATATATTAGGAGGCATAAAACCTCATAAAAATGCCTGGCAATCTAAGCAAGATATGCCAAAAATCCATACATGCTGGATATAAAGTTTCAGTTATGCAAGATAAGTAAATCTAGAGATCTCTTGTACAACATGTATAGTTAAAAATTACTGTGTTGTGTACCTAAAACAGTTTTAAAGAGAAAATCTCATGTTGTATTCCTATAAAAAACAAAACAACAAAAATGAACAAACAAAAAACCCAAGGAAGCATAAGAAAACTTTCAATGATGCGTATGTCTATTACCTTGATTGTAGAGATAGTTTTACATGTGTTTGCATATGTCCAAAATCATCAAATCATATATATCTAAACTGTGCCCAGTCATATGTCACTAAAGCTGCCTTTAAGAAAGACATTTTCTCATTTCATCTGAGTTGTTAAACTTATTGGCATAATGCTGTTCTTAATATTACTTTATTTTTCTTTAAATGGCTATAAAATGTGTAATGATGTATCTTTTATTCCTGATTTTGACTTATTTATGTTTTCTATTTTTTGTTGTTGACCAAGTTAGCTACAGCATAGCAATTTTATTCCTCTTACAAAAAAAAAAGATGGGCTTTTTAATTTTACTTGGTGTTTGTCTCTGCTCTAAAATGTATTTCTTTTCATTTATTCATTTTAAGTTTAAACTGTTTTTCTTTGTTCCCCCAACTTAAGGTGGAAGTTTAGATCACTGAATGTAGCTCTTTACTATCTTCTGATATAATCATCACAACTGTAATTTTCCTCTAAGAATTATTACAAACAGATCTCACAAATTTTGACATATGGCATTGTCTTCATTCAGTCCAAAACACGTTCTAATTTTTTAATTTCTTCCTTCATTCATGTACCATGTATGAATGGGTTGCTTTTTTCCAGTTTTTGAGATATTCTAGAGATCTTTTTGTTCTTGGATTTTAGTTTACTTTCACTGTAGTCGATGTTCAGTATTGTAGTTCAATCCATTGAAAAATTTTAAGACTTGTTTTATAGCTCTTTATTGGTCTTTATAGGTGAATATTTCATGTCTATGTAAAAAGAGTGTTTATTTTTTAAGAGTTGGGTGTAGTAATCTATGAATGCTAATTAGGTCATTTTAGTTGATGAAGCTGTTCAAAATGTCAATATTCTCACTGAGTTATTATTCTATCAATTACAGAGGAAAAGATATTACAGCCCTATTTACAGTATAGATTTGCTTATTCCTTCTGTTGGCTTGGCAACTTTTACCTTTTGTATTTAAAGCTCTATTACATGTATACACACTTTGATTGGTTATGCCTTCTTGATCAATTGACATTTCTGTCTTTCTGAAATGCCCCATTTTATCTCTGGTGATACTTTGTCTTGAATTATATCCAAATTCTTATGCTTACTACTTTCATGGTTTATGTTTTTCTTTTATTCACTTTCAACTTCTGTCATATTTTATGTATATTTGCTTTTTTATGCAGTCTAAGAATCTTTGCCTTTACAGTTGGTCTTTTCTTCCAGTCTTATAATCTCTGCCTTTCACATAAAATATTTAGTTTCTTTGCATTTAGCATAATTATTTCTATGATTATGTTCAAATTTAGCATTTTGTTATTCATTTTCTATTTGTCCTATTTATGTTCTGTGTATATTCCTTTTTAATTTTTGGCTAACTGTGCCCTTTTAAATTCTACTTTACCTCATGTATTAACATTTTCACTATACAGTTTGCATTAAATTTTAGTGATTCCTCTGGATTTTATACATATATATTTCTTTTCTCAGCCTATCTTTAGATAATATACAAACAATATCACAATACTACAACAGTGCTCCTATACTTCATGTTCTTGTTTTCATATATTTAAATTCCATATGTTATCAGCACCATAATAGGTTTTTATTGTTCTTAGCTTTTACATTCAATATTCAGTAGCTTTTGCAAGGTCTAGAAGTTGAGCATTGTGAGTCTAAAAATATCTCTTTTATTTACTAGTCCAACTCTCAACTTCTTGTACTGTCATAAATTGACAATGTTAGTCTTATAAATCCTTTAATTTAAATGAGGTTTGGCTACATTTTTGGCTGGACCAATTTTATCCCTGGATTAAGTGCTTTAAATGTGTTTCAGACTTCTAGAAGGGTCTTGGGACAAAAGACTAAGTTTTCTGAATCTTAAGACTGTGAGATTTCAAGTTTGATAGACTTCAAAACTGCTCGATTTTTAGATGTCTAGATCTTAGGGCTTTTAGGACACTTGATTTTTAGACCATGAGTTGCAAAGTTTGGACCGCGTGACTATGATTCCTGGAAACTTTAATATTGCAATACTGTGAAATGTGGGACTGCAGAACCATAAGATTCTAAGGTTATGTGAGTAGAAATCTACACGGAAACAAGATTTTGAGATTATGTGAATTTGAAACTCTGGACTGGAAAATTAAAAGATCTACTTCTACTTTTCAGCCTTGCTTCTGCTTACCCCTGAAAAGTTGCCTTATAAGAGAATTACTTGACAGAATCATTTTTGCATTCGATTCAAATTCTACAGGCTAATACACATACATGTTCATTAAAAGTTCACTTGGTAGGGTGCCAGGGTGGCTTAGTCGGTTAAGCGTTTTACTTTTAATTTTGGTTCAGGTCATGATCTCAGGGTGGCGGGATTGAGCCCCACATGGGGACTGCTGGAGATTTTCTCTCCCCTAATTGTCTGCCCCTCCCCCAGCTTGTGCTCTCTAAATAAATAAATAAATAAATAAATAAATAAATAAATAAATAAAATCTTTTTTTAAAAAAGTACAGTTGTTTATAGACATGCCTTTCCCCTACCTTTCCCCAACATTAGCAACTGCCCCTAAGCATGAAAATCTTTTTTGTTTTACTTCACCAGGGACTCACCAACAAGCTCCAAATAAATTGTAATAAATTAGTTTTCCAGCCCTGTTTAGGGGTGCTGCTTACTACCAGAAAATAAGGCCAGATGTCCGAAGCCACAAGTTCCAAATAAGCCCTCCTGACCCAGTTTTTGACCCATTTGATCCAGTTCAGATGCTCTGCTCACCCTCCAGATGAGACCAAGATTGGTACCATCTAATTGTCATAATAAAAAAACACGACCACCACCCAAGGACAAAACACGTACCAGCCCATGACAGAGCTGACTGTGCCCCTTTAAGGGAAGAAAAGAGGTGGCACTCTAATTCAAAGAAATCTCTTCCCCATTCCCTGAAAAACCCTGACATCAGCTTGCTTACCAGACCCTTAATTACCCTAACTCCATAAAACTCTGACCATGAGACCTAATGGAGAGCCCATGACTCTACAGCATCAGCGTTCCTTCTCCATTCTCTGGCCATTGAATAAATTACCTGCTTGCCATCAGATACTGTTTTGTTATTTCGCTATTTGGTGAATGGTATTGAGTAGGGAAAGAACTTACCACTTAGGTAACACTAGGAAGTGTTTGTCACTCTAGAGTTCAATTTTCTAGATGATATTTGCCCTCAGGTCTCAATGGCTTTAAAGAAAAATGTGATTTTTTTTCTCTTATTCCTTGACAGTTTGGTGCAAGTGAAGGTCTTTTATATTCTTCTATTTGCTAATCGTAAGTTGAACTTTCATTGAGCTCTTAATTTCAGTTATTATGCTTTTTAGCTTCCATTTGATTTGGTTTTATAGTTGCCAGTTCTTGGCCAGAATTCCCTCCATCTTGTCATTTCACTTCTTGGGCATATTATTAATCACAATTATTTGAAAATAATTATTTGATAACCATAATATTTGGATCCCCTCTGATTCTATCGTATTGTCTGCTTTTTCACTGTCTCAGTCAATCATGTTCTTTCACATGCTTGCTATGACAGTTACACAGCTATTTCTTCTCAGCCTAAAAACCCACCGCTCTGTACTCTGCTCTGAGGGTGGGAATCTGCAAAGAACATATCTGATAGGTCTGCTGACTTCCCCTGAGGCTTTGCCCATAAAGACACTAGAGGGGGATTGGAAGGCTGGAGGGAGAAGGGACTTTCCCTTCCAAGTTTGCTTCCTTTCTGCTCCCTGTTTCTATCAGTATCATCTTCCCAAGGATTCTTTACCCCAGAGCAGGTGTTTAAGTAGCAGCAATGGAATCCAGTTTCTGGTTCTTCAGACAAATGCAGAACCAGCCTTAAAGTGACTGCTCAGAAGAGTCCACACCAGCCAAGCAGGATTGTCCCTGAAGTCTGTGTCTCAGCCCCACACAAATCCTCCTGCAAGATCTGAGACACCACCAGCCAAGCATCAATCCCTTCTTCATATCCTGATTTTTATCTCTAAGAGACCTTTCTTCCAAGCTTCACTGAAATATTTCCCTCTTCTTTCTCTTGTTCTTCCAATTGTAAATAAGGTAGCTTCTTCTTCACTTGCTACCTTGATACTTTGGTGTTCTATCTTTTGCCTTTCAATTCTTCAATTTCCACTGAAAAAATTCTGTCTATGAAATCATTTCCGTGACATACATTGTATGGTTTCTGCTTCCTGACTAGATTCCCACTGATTCTCTTTGGTTTTTTCTTAATGGGTGCTAGACATACTGCATTATACAATTTAGTTCTCCAAGGAGGACTTTTGCTAGGGGAGGTCTTTTAATCAGGATTTGAGCTGATTCAAAGCTAACCTTCAATCCTTGCAGTAGCAGTTTGTACCTAGTTCACAATTATGTTTACAACACAGCTTTCAAGTCCCTAGTTAGTCTCATTTATGATCAAGAACCCCACATTTTTTATCACTTTTTACATCCAGATCTATGTGACTGCCAATCGTTTTAGTTCCCATTATATGATTAGATTTTTAGCTTCTCACTTGCTGTTTTCAAACCAGCAAATGCACAAAGGAGCAAACAGTACCAAATGTTGGGTTCACCATTTTGGGCTTCCCCGCTTTCTGGAATGTTAGCCCTAAAAATTCCCACTTTTCTGGTAGATCTCTGACTTCAAAAAGCTAAAATAAAAATTCTTTTTTGCTTGAAAGGTTTAGTTTTGGGGTCGCCTGGGTGGCACAGTTAAGTATCTGCCTTCAGCCCAGGTCATGATCCCAGAGTCCTGCGATGGAGCACCCCATGGGGCTGGCTCATTGCTCAGCATTGCTCCTCCACCCACCCCTCCCCCCACTCCTGTGGCCACTCTCCCTCTCTCTCTGACAAATAAAATCTTTAAAACAAACAAATAAACAAAGAATTTAGATTTTCTCCGTGAGAAGTTCAAACTAAAACTAGCTAATATCTGTCTCCCCTTTGTAATGCCAAAGGGAAAATACACAAGTCTTTGTAGATTCCTTCAATTGCCCCCCTGAGTCTCCATAAAGACTGTTTCCTAACAATGCTATAAATTTAAGGATTCCTTAAAATCCATAAATCCCAGAAAACTTAAGGATTCCTCCCCAAAACCTGTCATGATTCCCTGATCTTCCATTTTAAATTATATTCTCCCTAGGGGAAAAAAAAATTCCATCTCGATATCAAATATTTGAGCTGGATTGCTAGAAAGTAGGGTCAGAATTCATGTTGTTTCTATTTTTGGATCAAGGGAGATATCGGGCTGTGATCTGAGTGGCATAAGTTCTCTTTATTATTTTGTTCCTAAATTTACTATAATAAATTTGTATTTGTAGGGCTTTATAATCATCAACAGAATTTCAAATTATAAATTCCAAAGTGATTTTGAGATTAAGAAGTCTGTGTATATATATCTGTGATAATCAGAAAAGAGTTGTGAAAGAGAGTAACACAGAGGCACAGAGAGGAACGAAGATTGCTAAAGATTGGGATGGTGGGAAACAGGGAGTTACTGTTCTCTGGGTATAAAATTTTAGTCATGTGAGATGAGAAAGTTCTAGGGCTGCTGTACAACACTGTGCTTACAGTAAACAAATTTTTAAGTGTATAGTATGGTATTGTTAAGAGGGTAGATCTCATGTTATATGTTTTCTTACCACAATAATAAAAAATTAAAAACACCCATAAAGATGGATATATATGTGTGTGTATATATATATATACACTTAAAAATTTGTGTATAAATTAATGTATAAATGTATACATTATGTATGCAAATGTATAAAATAATATACATATATGTATATTAAAGTATACATATATGTATGTATACGTAGATATATACGTATACATACATGAATATATATATTTAAACCTGAAAAGAAGTATAAAACAAATTTTCAAGAGGGGTTTCATTCTTTGTGTTATAAAAATTTTTTTCCATAATCATTTGAGATATTTTCTTCTCTAAATGTTAAGCCATAAACTTACTTTGAATATAAAGAGAGAGAGGAAGTAAGGCAATGGGGTTCTCTTCATGCTAACAACTTACCATCTATTTAGCCAATTCAATTTGCAACAGCTTCATTGATAATTATAATTTCCCCTCTGTATCCATCCACACACTTCTAGCCATCTCCATCCCAGTTGCTTCTCTCTGAATATAGAGAATATGCATGCAAGTAGATTCATTAAGTAGATTCAGTCTTCTACACGCCCCTTGACAGAGTTGAGGCAAACCAGTTGTAAAGGTGATATTTGTTGGCAAAGGAGAGAACCTATAATTCACTGGGGTGAGAGCACAGAACAGTGTGACTATTCTAGAGAGCATGATGGTAGTACTTAGTCAAATTAAGTGTGCGGAACCCTGTGACACAGCAATCCAAGTCTTACGCAGATTCATAAAGAGACATGGATCAGAATAGTTAGAGCTGGAGGCAACCCATTATTTAAGGACAGGACCATCATAATGTGGAATGTTGTATTGCTAGTGGAAGCAAAAGTCACACACACACAATCATGCATATAATAAAAATGAATTATCTTAAAAATGGTGTGAAGAATAGAAACTGATAAATAGGGGTGCCTGGGTGGCTCAGTGGGTTAAAGCCTCTGCCTTCGGCTCAGGTCATGATCTCAGGGTCCTGGGATCGAGCCCCGCATCAGGCTCTCTGCTCAGCGGGGAGTCTGCTTCTCCCTTTCTCTCTGCCTGGCTCTCTGCCTCCTTGTGGTCTCTCTCTCTGTCAAATAAATAAATAAAATCTTTAAAAAAACCCTGATAAATATAATTCTATACCATATATTGAAATTTTAAAATATATACAAAATGAAAAATATAAAAATTATATAAATATAATAGACTATTTAAAAAATAATTAAAATTAAAAGCTTAAAAATACCTCCCAAATGCATGTGCTCTACAAGAATATGTACAGATTCACAGATACATTTAGAACCTGTTAAAATAGTGGCCTGTGGCTGGGAGCAGAATGCTATTTACAATGGAGACACATGGGAAGGATAAATATATAAACAAGTAAACAGTGGAGGAATCAATCAATAATAATAGTGTCCTGAATTAAGGACTATGAATAACTTTCCATCTGTGCTCTTCTAAAGGAAAAAGAAAAAAAAGCTCTTTTAAATGAACAAACAAACAAAAAAATACTCAGAGAATTCTGGCTACGTCCCAATTTTCATGAGGCTTAAGGCTAGTTACTCTTTCTTTTCATGATTTTCTTAATGCATTTCATATTTGGTCCTGGAGTTTGGTTCTTTTAACTGAAATATGTTCCTGCTGTTTTGAGTATGTTACATGAAGATAATGTGACTTAACCTTAAAATAGTTTAGTTTTCTTAAGTGCCTATTTCTTCTTGATCATTATAAGCAGTAACTTCTCTTTTAAATTGCCCTTGGATATGATTTTACAACAATTTTTCCAGCAGCAGCAGTACAAGTCAATGAGCACAATGTCCAACAGAATTTAATTATACTTATTCAGAAGGAAGTTGGGTGGTAATTTTCTTTGCTGTTTCATTTTCAGGACAGAGCTGACACAGAGCAAATACCAGTTGAAGCCAGACTCCTTCTTCAGTATTTATTAAACAGGAGCCAAACTAGCCCTGGTATCCCTAATTATCACTGTGAGTGTCAGGACCACAGCCCATAGTTGTTTTGTATAGGTTGTTCATTGTTCATATGTGCACAGCCAAGAGGGTAATGAGGACTGAAATCCAGCCTGCACCCTGCTAACCCAGCTGTGTGCACACGGGCTACATCCTCCTAGAGGGGAAATGCCTTGCTCTGATTCATGAGGAGGGGCCGTATGGACTGGCAGCATCTCCATTAACATCTCACTTCACCCATCCCCTTGTGCTCTAGTTCGTTCTCATCTCTTTTCCATCCACACCTATCTCTGAACCAAGAGGGGAGAGAATCTACAGTACAATTCTTCACCATAGAGGATGGGGATATTTCTCTTTATCAAAGCCAAGAGAGAGGGACTCCAAACTCTACAGAGAAATAGAGCTTGGAGTATCTACCGTAAGGGCACACTGGCACATCACTTCCTTCCTGATACTGTTCAGGTGGAGAGTCCTCAGGCACTGCCAAGGAGTAGAAATGCAGTTTAGGTTCTTGCTGGAGGCTGACCCTTATTCCCTATAGTTGGGAGAAGTTCTCAAAGGGATAAGGAACTGCTTCTCACCTGGAGATATTTGAAGGCAGAATTGTGCAGATCAAGAAGAGCAAGATGGAATCATTCGGTAGTGCGCTTAGGAAGACAGGGACAGGGACTCCCATGTAACCTAATTCTCATGGCAAAGAGTTAAATTATGGTTGATGGCCTTGGATCAATCAGATCTCAGTTCTGGAGCAGAGGCAGAGTAAAACCTACCAAATTCAAACCAAAGCCATAAGTGCCCCACGACGACGAAGGAGGAGTTGTTCTCTGAAGGGAAACCTAAGTGACATTAGCAAGTAGATACGGGTGAAAACTGAGAGAGATTTTCAGAGGAAATGCCAAAGTTCTGTACTTGTAGGATGTGAGACAGTATCTGGGCAGTCACATTTTACTTGTGCCTTCAAGTAAAGTGAAAAACCTTGAATGGAGCCAGGGCAAGAGCCATGTCGTTGCTCATGTGGCTTCTGAGAGAGAAGCCTGGGTGTGTGGAGATCTCAGGGCTGTATAGTGATACAGCTCTTCCTCTCAAAGTCCTCAGCAAGGGAGAGGCCAGAGTAAAACTTAATTTCCACCTTATGAAAGCCACTCTTAGGTTTGCAGAAAATCGCCATATGGATGGATGGCATCAGTAACAAATGGGATTAGTCTGGCCCAGATAGATACCTTCCTGCCACTGACACTCTTCCTTCTTCCCTATTCCCTTCTCTCCCCTGTCTCTACAGAGAGGAGCTTGACCTAGAGGTGAGAGGAGAGGCACAGAGATAAGGTTTTCCGGAACCAGAGAACCAGACCACACAACCCCCCAGTCCTCTAAGGTGTTGGAATGGGAGGGTCTAAGATACAAATCGTATATCCCCTTCACATCCATATCCCCTGCAGTGAGGCTGGTGCAGAGAAAGAGGAGTTGGTATTTGAATTTTATGTGAGACTGGAGTCTTAAATCAATCTGGGCCGAATGCATTTTCTAATAACCCAAAGCGATTGTAAAGCCACAGAATCTACCTAACATATTTTTGAGGGATCAAAAAGTCTGAAAGAATAATGTTTGAACACAGGAATGGAAAAAGGGTAATAATGAAATCATTCTATTTTTATATTTAAAGTTCACAATGTTCAATTAAATGGGAACTATCTAGTTATCAGGTAAACCTAAAAATACTTCCTTTTGAGCCTTAAGAGACATAGGAAAACAGAGGCACTGTAAATTTAAAGGTAGTGTACTACATTAGAGGGTTTTTCTGGCCTTTAAAAGCTTTCCCATCTGTTGTTTCCCTCGAGAAGGCACTTTATAGGATTGATATTAGGGGAACATGGGCTACTTTTCAATTCTTCTGCCGTTTGTTTATCCAACAAGAATTTTCCATCACTCTTGGTGTAGACCATGCTGGGAAATCCCATGTCTGTTGAAGTGAGGAGGAAAAGAGTCAGTACAGCACATAAAGGTTCTCTGAGAGAGAGAGAGAGAGAGAGAGAGAGAGCCTGGAATGCAAAGATTAAAAACTGAACAAAAAGCCAATACTCATTCAATAACAGATGAATGAGTTCCAAATGGCATGAATAGATCTTGGTAGTCTTGTATTAAAGCCTGTCAATAACATCCTAAACCTTTTAGAATAAATGCGAGTTACACTCTCTTCACCCATGGTATAATGGTCTTTCATGAACAGACCCTTCCATCCAATCATTCCTTAGGCTACCATCGTCTCCTTATGCTATGCCCCTTCTCCATTGGTCCCATGGCACTTGTTAGGAAACTTATTTTTTCTGCATTAAAGCCTTGTTCTTGAGGTTCACTGGGTCCCAAATACCGCTTCCTGGCCTCCCCAGATGGAAAACGTATCTTGACTTTTGGATACAGTGACCAACTCACCTTGGTTTGCCTGGGACTGTCATTACTTTAGCACTTAAAGTCTCATTCCCAAGAAACCCCTTGGTCCTGGGTAAACCTGGATGTCTTGTCACCCTACCTCCTAGTGTCTCAGATTTAATATATACTCTGAGGAGAGACATTGCCTCAGCACCTTATTTAAAATATCCTCTGAATAAGTAAATGTAAATTTGATTTCATCATAATGAAAAAAAATATCTCCAAGAAAAATACACTATAATTAAAGCAGAAGTACAAATGGCATGCTGGGGGAAAAAGGTATACCTCTTGTCAGAGATAAAAGTTAATATTTAAAAACTTTCTGAAAAGAAGAAAAAGCTCATCTATACCATAGCATGACAAGTTATAGAACTGAATAGAATTCATAGGAAAAATATTATAAATGACTCTTTTTTTAAAATTTTTTATTAACATATTATGTATTATTTGCCCCAGGGTACATGTCTGTGAATTGTCAGGCTTACACATTTCACAGCACTTACTATACATACCCTCCCCAAT
>CM053617.1:50836770-50862730 GCA_028646535.1 Procyon lotor
CAGGGAGGGTATTAGAATATTAAAACTGGAAGGGACCTCAGAGATGATGAAGTGTTTATAATGAACATTAGAAAACCGCTAATTTTGGGGTGCCTGGGTGGTTCAGTGGGTTAAAGCCTCTGCCTTCAGCTCAGGTCATGATCTCAGCCTCCTGGGATTGAGCCCTGCATTGGGCTCTCTGCTCAGCAGGGAACCTGCCTCTCCTTCTCTCTCTGCCTGCCTGTCTGCCTACTTGTGATCTCTCTCTCTCTGTGTCAAATAAATAAATAAAATATTTTTTAAAAATTAAAAAAAAGAAAAGAAAACCACTAATTTTATAAAAGAGGAAAATGAGATCCAGAGAAGTTGATTTATTTTTTATATGATCAGACAGCTGAGGTTATAGCCAGATGGCTTTGGGTAAGTTCAGTAGTCAGTGAGCATTGTAACCACCACAACCTAATATTAGGGGAAAGCTGTGAGACACAAAAATGGAGTAAAATAAGGAGAAAGTGGGCATAGGTAGATGATCACTGACCATGTATCACTGGCCTCATAGATTCATTTAAAATTGCTTCTTGCTTAAATTTCCATTCTCCATCCCATTTCAAATCTTAAGTCAATATGAGAACTAGTGTACACTCACAATCCTCTTAATCCCCCGCTCTAGCCTGTGTCTTCCTTGGTCTAGATATGTATATTAGCTTCCAGGTTCTGCTCATTTTGTCTGATGGGTGGTATATTTGGAGGTAAAGTAGACAGTCATTCATTCTCTTTCCAGCTCATGTTTCCACCCACTTGTATTTTCTAATATCACTCAGGTTTTCCTTGGAGAAATGTTCTTCCCACATCGTTGTGTAACATCTATGTGGTTTGAATTTGGGTGCAATTTATTCTACACTAACTCTAGAACTGGGCTCTGATTGTTCTCCAGTAATCAGCATTAATTTAACTCTTTGCCATGGTAATAGGTGAAGAAATGGACATAAACACTGGTTGAAGCCAATCAGTACATGCTATTGCCTTCGTCATAGCACTTGGATATTGCAAGGGCATTTAAATTACCTTGGCCCATTAGAATTAAGTCCATGCTTATGTTCGTAATGGGGTCTCCTTCTCTCTCCCTGTCACTGTATTTCTCTCTGAGAAGCTCCTGAGAGTTTTGCTGTGACAGTGTGAGCCATTCTTAAGACAGAAAAGAGGGGAGAGCCCTGCAGAAAATGAGTGAAGAGAGAAAAAAAAAATCAGGTGACATTTCTAAACTACTAGATCAAATCAATTGTTATTATCTGCCTACCTACATTTGAAATTATTATTTACATAAATCAGTAATTTTTGTTAATACTGAAGTCAATTTGAGCTCAATTTTCAGTTATGTGAAACTAAAGGCATTGAAATTGATGGTGAAGGCGTTGTGATTCAGGGGCAAGATTTAGATGAAATAAGTAGACCCAGATTCTACTCGAGCAACCATTTGTATGACCTTAGGGTAATCATTATTCCTTTCTATACTACATTTCCTTAGCTGTACATTTGCAATGGAATATTGTCCTTGACTGATATTACATGGTGTTGTGAGGCCACATGAAATAATGGTTTGGAGTGAGAAAACTAAAAACCCCATGCAATTGAACTGTTGGTGATATTACTACCATCAGAAGATCTTGCAACCATCAACATGATTATTCTAGTACATTGCTCCTTTTTCCTGCATTGCAGGAGACAGGAATAATTTATCAAGATTTGCACTTCTGCAAAGCACTTGATGAAAACAGAAGTGGAAGTTTCTAAAGCAAAGCGGATTTCATTAAGCTATTTAATAAGAGTATTTATAGCCAAATTGTTTCCCAATTGACTTTGCAATCCTCATTTGTGATTCATAATTCTTGGTGAATAATTGCAATTATCATCTGCTTAATGAGACAATGATTTCTTCTCTCCCCCATCTTTATTTTCCTTTTGGTAAAACCTCGTATTCAATGCTGTGTATGTCACAGAAAGGTGGTCCATTAGAAGCTGATTCCCTGCCAAATACCCAGAAAGTCAGGTCTGGGGGGCAGAAGAAAAGTTTCAATTGTGAAAAAGGACAATGCATATAAACTAACCTGTACATCACCATCTTTCTTCACATATATGCACAAATTTTTTTAGAGTCTTTTTTAAATTAACATATAATGTATTCTTTGTTTCAGGGGTACAGGTCTGTGAATCATCAGTCTTACACAATTCACAGCACTCACCATAGCACACACCCTCCCCTATGTCCCATAACCCAGCCACTGCATCCCTCCCATCCCTCCAGCCACCCTCAGTTTGACCAACAAATTTTTTATGACTGAAGAAAGTATAAGTGGATGTGTATGTATGCAGTGAATTGAATGTTTGAGCCCCCACCAGCACCAGATTATATTTAAACCCTAATCCCAATATGATGGTATTTGGGGGTGGGGCCATTAGGAGGTAATTAGGTCATGAGGGCACAGCCCTCATGAATGGGATTAGTGCTGTCCAAAGAAGAGGCCAGAAAGCTAACTATATACAGTATGTCTGACCATTTATTTAACTTTGATTTAACTTTGATTTTATTTATTTGATTTTATTTAACTTTGATTTCTTTGATAAATCTTTTTTTTTGTTTGTTTCCACCATACAAGTACATATTTTGTGAGATCTACGTCCAAGTGTTTCTTTATTTTGAGTGATTGTAATCAATAACAGATTTTAATTTTCAGTCTTTACATGTTCATTTTTAGTACATAGAAATAAACAATTTTTGCATATTGATATCACATCCTATGACCTTATTAATTCTAGGAGTTTTACTTTTGTAGATTTCTAGGAAATTTACACCACTTCCGTATTACAATAGACTGCTGCTTGGGCCGCCTGTCCTATGACTTGCTTGATCTGAAAGAATCCAGTTCCTGGTGGGCAGCTCTGGCCAGGGGTCACTTGATGTCTCACATTCAAAAGCTCAGTGTAGGTGGGGTCCTCGTCGTGTGCCTTATGTTTTTCTGACAGTGTGTATAGTTCTCTGCTGTAGAGAGACCTGTTCCCAAAGTATAGGCATCTATGCTGTGATTCTTTGTTCTGGATTTTCCATAAACTCCAGTGGTGTCTTTGCCCCTAACACACCAAGGACTGAGTAATACAGCCCACGTGTCAGGACTGCCTGTATCATAACCTGGGCTAGCCATTTACTATTTTTTTTTCAGCCTCATTCTTGCTGGAAAGTTAACATGTCATCTAGTAAATGGATAAGAAGGACGTTTGCAAGTGTGGAATATGCTACCTCAAAACCTAAGGAAGGAAGCCTATCAACTTTTTTTTTTTAACTAATAGGAGTTATAAACTACAACCTGTCTCTTGCTGTGAAGGGAGTGTCTTCACACCTCCTAGATCACTAGATTCCTCAAAACGTCACCGAGGTCAGCCACTTGAGCATGGACTCTTGACCACAGCCTCCGATTTGTCACTTCTTGCTCCTCTCATCTTACTGGAGTCCCCTTCCTGACCTGGTGTAGCAGCGAACTCTGCTGCGGAATTTGCAGACGACCCAAGGGTCTTTGACAATAGGATGACAAAGGTTGGGAGTGTTAACATCATCAGTGCATGATGCCCACATAAGGTACGCTGCCTCTGACTCGCCTTCCTGATGGGAATGGGAAATAGTCATCCGCCAGGTCAGCAGCCACATTCCACACGCGGGAGGCCACGATCAGTCTGAAGTTGGAATGAATACTTGGTTAATTCTGTAGGAACTTTCTGTCCCAGAATGTGATCCGTATTGTATTTTAGGAGCCAGAATGGTGAATGAAATGAAGATTTGACAGGAAGTATCTCCCTTCATTCTTTATTTCTTCAAAGGTGACACTGTATGTGTCATTTCACTTAGAGTACATTATTGTTTTGGTTTAGTATCTTTAGGCAGAGGGAATTTCAAAAGTATCTATTTAATCTAACCCAATACATAGCTCTTATCCTAGGTCTAGAAACCAACATTAGGATTCAACAACTACTGGCTCAGTGGGTTAAAGCCTCTGCCTTCGGCTCAGGTCATGATCTCAGGGTCCTGGGATCAAGCCCCACATCAGGCTCTCTGCTCAGCGGGGAGCCTGCTTCCCCTTCTCTCACTGCCTCTCTGCCTACTTGTCATCTCTCTCTCTGTCAAATAAATAAATAAAATCTTAAAAAAAAAAAAAAAAAAGGATTCT
Source organism: Procyon lotor (assembly GCA_028646535.1). NCBI lineage: Eukaryota > Metazoa > Chordata > Mammalia > Carnivora > Procyonidae > Procyon > Procyon lotor. The sequence goes on from CM053617.1 coordinate 50,840,964, forward strand.
GACAAAACCAAGTATGTCCATTTTAAATACACAGTAAGAGACCAAGAAAATGTTCACCAAGTTCATCTGTGGACCCAGTGGATCCATTGAGAACTAGACCTAGGTCAGAACTTCATTTATTACTTGCACATCATACGCTCTCTACTCTAATGGGGGGTTCTGAGTATCAGTGTCAATATAGACCATGTGTCTAACAATCCGTGTGGCTAATGCTCAAAATCCCAGTTGCCTGCTTTTTACTGATCTTTCCCCAGCATTAAGTGGTTGCTTCATGTACCTGCTCTGATCTGTATTCACCTGAAGACTTGGGGGTCAGGCCTCTGCATGTCTTCAGAGTACTTTCTGTCTCTCTCCTCTCTGGTACACTTCCTTAAAAATGTCACTGTAGAGGCCTCCTTAAAAATCGAGCATCCATACCAAACTCCAAGACACCAGTAATCACTCGGGGTTCCCCTTCCCAGCAGCTCAGCCTAGAAAACTCTCCAGCTGTAAAGTGAGGGGCAATTGTAGGTCTCACCTCATCTATTGTTCCTCTCTTGAGGGTCTCTGTCCTGCACGGCCTATTTTCCATTGCTTAAAAAAGAAATCTCTGGGAGCACCTGGGTGGCTTAGTGGGTTAAAGCCTCTGCCTTTGGCTCAGGTCATGATCTCAGGGTCCTGGGATTGAGCCCCACACTGGACTCTCTGCTGAACAAGGAGGCTGCTTCCCCGCCCCCCCCCGCCTGCCTCTCTGCTTACTTGTGATCTCTCTCTCTGTGTCAAATAAATAAATAAAATCTTTTTTAAAAAAAAAAATCTCTGTTTTATATATGTTCTCTCGTTTTGTTTGTTTGTTGTTTTTAATTTGGCTAAGGCAATTGGGTAAGTTCATTCCCACTTTATCTTGGCCAGAAACCAAGATTATATTTTATTGTTTTATTTTAAATACCTTAAATGTTTCTTTAAGTAGTTATTTTATGGCTGTCTAGTTATTTTATAGCTCTTGTTTTATTATGAATAAGACCTTTTTTTTCTCCATTAGGCCCTTTGATTTGTTATTACTGGCATATAAAAAGACTATTAATTTTCTTGTGTTACTCTTATATTTGGGTAACTTACCAAATTAGTCTTTCATTATTCAAAGAACATTTCAGGGGCGCCTGTGTGGCTCAGTGGGTTAAAGCCTCTGCCTTCGGCTCAGGTCATGATCCCAGGGTCCTGGGATCGAGCCCCGCATGGAGCTCTCTGTTCAGCAGGGAGCCTGCTTCCCCCTCTCTCTGCCTGCCTCTCTGCCTACTTGTGATCTCTCTCTGTCAAATAAATAAATAAAATCTTTAAAAAAAAAAAAAAGAACATTTCAAATGAGTCTCTTAGACTTTCTAGGGTGATAGTTAATAGCACTTGTAGAAAACAAATATTGTTACTTAATTTCCAAAAATCTTATCTCACATTTCCTTTTGTTTTTATCTTACTGAAAATATTGTTATTTTTTAATAATCGTAGTTTGAAAAATTAAAATATTTAAATTCATTGATTCTAGTATTTCACCATTAAATTTGCTCTAGATTTAAGGAAGAAACTCTGTATTAAGTTAATGGAGTTTTTCTATTCCTAATTTAATAAGAATGGGTGAATTTCATCAAAATGCTTTAGAATTTTTTCAGATTGTCTTTGTTCTTTTTATTTTTTATTTTTATTTTTTTTTGTTCTTTCTTTTTAAATCCTTAATACTGTGAATTATATTAATAGATTTTCTAATAGTGAGCTATATTTACTTCCTAGTAAAAATCCTTAAAGATCATAATATGCCATTCATCTTTTTTCTTTCTTTCTTATTTTTTTATTGACATATAAAGTATAGTTGGATTCAATTTTATATTCATTACCTAGAATATGTGCGTATTTATAAATTATTTTGGTTTCCAATCGTATTTCTCGAACTGAGAGCCAAAGACCCAAATATTCTATAGATCTATTTCTGTAGTAAAATACTTCCATATTGTGTCCTATTTTGATGATACTCTAAATTTATACACATCTAAGCATAATCTTAAAAATATGGGTCACCACCCTACAACTGAGAATTTATATGCATATAATGTCCCACTTTGCCTTTGTACTTAAGATGGATTTCTCACCAAGGATAGATTAAAAAAAACCCCAAGATTTGTGGTTGGGGATTTAGTTCAATGGTAGGGCATTTGACTATGAATGATTACAAGGTACACAGACAACAAGGGGTAGAAAAAAAGTGAGAGAATTCTGTCATTCTTTTTTTTTTTTTTAAAGATTTTATTTATTAATTTGAGAGAACCAGAGAGAGAGAGAGTAAAGCAGGGGGAGAGGCAGGGAAAGAGGGAGAAGCAGACTCCCCGTTGAGCAGGGACCCCGATGCAGAAATCAATCCCAGGACCTTGGGATCATGACCTGAACTGAAGGCAGATGCTTAACCGTCTGAGCCACCCAAGCACCCGAATCGGGTCATTCTTAAATAACATCTTAATACAGGCAGATGAAGCCCGTAAGAATTTAACTGTGGCAGCTAATAATTTATTAAAGTTACTTGTGTGTGTGTGTGCTGTGGGCATCAGAAGTCCTTGGTACTTCATACACATTTCTGGACCTCACTCTAGATTAAATGACTTGGAATCTATGAAGTTGGGATATGGACATCAATACATATATATTTTTTAATCTTTACAAATAGTTCCAATATGCAGCCAGAAATGAACAGATGTAGATTTTGTCCTAATATATATTAATTTGTAAAAATAAACAAAATTACAAATAAGTAATGAAGGTTTTGTCTACTCCAATTCTAGCATTAAAAGGTAAAATAGCTATTTTATGCCTGCTTTAATATTTTACAATGCTAATTTATTTTCAAGTGAACTAGGCATATCTACAGGTGTATTATATGGCACCTGATTAAAATTAAGATTCATGTTTAAAGAGTGCAAGATTGCTCATTAGCAATTTTTGGAAAATTATGAGTTCTGATGATTTGTAACTAGTAAATCAAACCCTGAAATTAGTAATTCTTTACAAAATATATTTATGTGAACAGGCATACTCATTATCAGTTTTATTCAACTTAAAAACAGAAAAAAAATAGTTCTTCTTTCAAATACTATCCCACTTAATGTAATGGTTGACATTGAGTGTCTAAGAATATATTACTTTATACTCTCTTTTTTAAAGTATGCATTTAATTTGTGTGCATTTGTTTTGGAGTTTTAGTTAAAACAGCTATAACTAATATGGACTTTTACTTTTTGGCTGTACATATATAAGTAATATTAAATATGTAAATAAAAATGGGGTTCTGTAAGATTTATTTTTCTTGAAAGGAATTCCTATGTTACTAAAATCTAAGAAACTTTCTGCCATGCATCTATTGTGTACACAGGCATGCACGCACGTGCATGTGTGTGTGTGAATGCACAGATGCTATCTTTGTTTAATTTTGTTTCCAGGCATATTTTGTTTTTGACTGAGATGCTTTTTGTATTTTACTTAGTTCTAATGATTTAAGTAATGTAACAATTAGGTCATCCGTGGTGGTGTGTTGTAGGTCTCTGGTAACCCAGACTGGGTCCGGCTCCTTCTGGGGGAGTGTGCTCAATCTATGACCCTCTCTTGAAGTCTTTACACTTACCCACTTAGATTTCTAGCTTAGCCTTATAAAATATCATTCAGTGTCGTTCAAGTAGCTTATGTATAAGTAGTCATGTCGTTTTTATATTCCTATTGTTATCGTGTTGTGTTCCCTTTCCCTTTTTTCTCAACCATTATTTTGAAGGGTTGATCTAGTCTACCAGCTTTGTTTTGAAATGTACAATCCACATCACTAATTTCTTTTTTTTTTTTTAATTTTATTTATTTATTTTAGAGAGAGAGAGCAGCAGCTAGAGGGGCATGGGGATGTGGGAGAGAATCTCAAGCAGACTTTGCACTGAGTGTGGAGCCCCATGTGGGGTCTGATCCCAGGACCCTGAGATCATGACCTGAGCCAAAATCAATGGTCAGATGCTTAGCTGACTGTGCCACCAGGCAACCCCCCATGTCACTAATTTCTACTTCAATTTTTAAAATGTTTTTGTCTTTTAACGACTGTTTTGTGTGTGTTTTCTCTTCTATGCATCTAATGAACAAACATTAAGTAGTATTTATTTTCTCTTAGCCTAAATATTTGTATTTTAAGAAGAAAAAAAAGAGAAAGGATGGAAGGGACAGGAAGAGATGGAGACATACATTATTACTGATCAGGAAAGCGTGATACAGGGATGTGAAGGGAGAGCCCATAGGAATATAAAATGAGTGTTCAAAAAAATAATGCACTTATTTATTAATTTATTAGTTTAAGAGAGTCTGCTTAAATATCCGCTAAACCCTTTGACAGAGGGTTGTATCAAAATGCTTTTCCACCAAAGTTGTTGATAATAAAGACATTTACACAATAGGAACTGTTGATATTATTTGCCAAAATACATCACAATTAGAAGAGTAGAATGATAGAGTTTTGGAAGACAGAAATAGGAAGTCAGTTTGAAAAAAAATTTCACTGTTATTTTCATAATTATAAAAACATTTTGGTGATATATATATTTATACATATTTAAAGGAAATACCAGGGTGCAATATAATTTGAATACCAAAATATCCATCTGTGTTTTTCTTCAACAAATTAATTATTGTAAAGTGATTTACAAATCCTATGTGCCACATGAATACTAAATGATAAAACTCAAACATGGAAGCAGGAATATTGGTATTTAATGGAATTATAACTTAGAATATTTATATATGGTCAGAGAAGAAAAAATTTAGAGTGCCAAATAAATTAGTGGACATTTTCTAAATATTCCTTTGATCTGGACATAATAGAAAGTTAGGGTTATATATCTATAATTTTCTAAAATCTTTTGTGCTTGTTGGTTTCAAATATCCTGGGCGCTTAGCTAACACTTTTTTGCCTCAACTGGTCCCACAAGAGGAACTTAAAAGTACATATATATGATTATTACTGACTAGGCAAAAACTGAGCCAGCTGATAATTATCTTCACAATTACTTGTACCTGCAAGTAATTCTACTATAACTGCTAAACTAGCCTTGTTAATTGGACTCTTAATCACAGAAGAAGTGGAGTTCAGACTACCAGAAGGGTCATCTCTGTTTCTGTTTCCCTACAGAGAGTAACCTGCAACATTTTGTAGAAGTCCCTAACTTTAGTTTGAACAAATTGATCAGATTGTGTCCCTCTGTGTTAGGAAAGCCAACTTCTAAAACCATACCTTGCATACAATAGGCACTTGATGGGGAGTCAGTAGCAGATCTGGTTATTGATGCAGGCACTAGGAGAGGTCCATCAGTCGGGCAGCCACTGAAGAGGCAGTAGAGGACACAACAGCACAAGTTTTACTCTCTTCGTGTATGCTACAGTTGAAGTTTGCTTAGAAAATCGCTTGAGATTTGACTTTAGAATTGTTTTCCCTAAGAGTAAGCCAAAGATTCTGAGATCCTGTTTCCAGTGGTTCACTAAACCCTATGTGCTTACACTTGATGTTATTAAAAATCATAGTAGCTTAGAGCTTCATGGACCCTTCATATGAATGTTCTTCTTACAGATGAGAATCCTGAATTGATGAATTGCCCAAGGTCACCTAGGTGTCAGACCTAGCTATGCTGTTGTTTTTGCTGCACCAAAAACACTTTGAGGGGTGCCTGGGTGACTCATCACTTAAGTGTCCAGCTCTTGATTTCAGCTCAGGTCATGATCTCAGGGTCCTTAGATGGAGCCTCACCATCAGGCTCTGAGATGGGCATGGAGCCTGCTTAAGATTCTTTCTTTCCAGGCGCCTGGGTGTGTCAGTGTGTTAAAGCCTCTGCCTTTAGGCTCAGGTCATGATCTCAGGGTCCTGGGATTGAGTCCCACATTGGGCTCTCTGCTCAACAGGGAGACTGCTTCCCCGCTCTTTCTGCCTGCCTCTCTGACTATTTGTGATCTCTCTTTCTCTCTCTCTCTCTCTCGATCTGTCAAATAAATAAATAAATAAATAAAATCTTTCAAAAAAAAAAAAAAAAGGTTTCCCTCTCCCTCTTCCCCTCCCTCCCACTCGCACAATCACCTTCTCTCTTTTTCTCTCTCTCTCTCAAATAAATGAATAAATCTTAAAAAAAAAAATACCCACACACTTTAGGTTGGAGTTTTCATGTAGAGGCAGAAGTGTAATGGCTTTATCCCAGCCTGAAGTGTTAATGTTTTTAACACAATAAAAGGATTAGACACTCAAAACATAAAATGACCTTAAAATTGTTCTTTTTAACTCTTCCTCTCCTTATTTGCCCAATGAAGAAACTAAAGGCCAATGAAGAGGAGTGGCTTACTAAGCATATACAATAATTTATGAACATATTGAGGCTGTCCTCATTGAAAAGTAAAATTATGATCCATTTACAATCTTAACTAAGTTCCCATTGGTCATCTATACTTAAAGATTTTAAGTTTTTCCGTTAGGTAAAGATTTAATTATTCAGACCACTATCCCCCAAGAGGCATGCAATAAAAGATAGATTGCTGACCTATATATAGCAGAAATAACTGAACACATAAAAATAGTTTATCACAAAGGGTTTGAAGCTCAACGTTGCCAGTAATATAACCTTAAACAGCTAAATTTGTCATTTTTTATCAAAAGCATTAAATACTGTTAATTTCAGACACATGCCTTCCTTTCTATTTTTTTTTTAATTTAATATTTTTTTTTTAAGCACACTACTATTGTCTTCCAGATTTTTTCTATGTTGCTAACGTCCAATCGGCAAACTCAGGTGCTGGTGCCATACCAGAAAGGGACAGTGGAAGGTTTTCAGACAATAACTAGTTGTTAGAAAGATAACAACCATGTACTCCTTCTTCAAATGATGCCTAAATGGTTTTTTGACCAAAGTGTCAAGGAGTCTAGTCAGGCCATCAGGGATTACGACCAAGTTTGTACAAACCGAAGCAATGACAACCACCACCTTGTGACCTTCTGTTATTACCTGGATTGTAAGATCTCACACTGATTTCTGAGATGTTCGTGTTTGAACTATGAATAGATGACCGGTTTTGAATTGATGAAACACACTTCATTACCTCAGACATCAAGCCATCCACCCTCTATTCCTTAGTGAGGAGAAAAATGAACATAACAAAAATAAAATACTCTCCTTTTCACTTCTCCCGCCCATAGCCCTGGTTGGTCCTGCGTCTGGCGCGTTTCCCCTGCCTTATTTTCTGAATTCGGGGATCAGCTGTTTGTGTTATACTCAAGTGGCCCCACATTAGCCTTTTCATTTGAATCCAATTTTATGAACTACATCAAAGCTTTTACTCAAAATTTTCAGTCATCCCAGGGTCAGTGCAGTTTCTAAGAAAACTCCCTGTAATGTTAACAGGGTAGTTTAAGAGAGGCTCATCTGCAGTTCGCCGGAGTCAAGATTGTAAACAATTCTAATGAAATTGGCGTGATTTTTTAACCTGTATGTTCACCAGGCAATATCCTCCCCTACACTCCCCTACAAAAAAAAAAAAAAAAAATGCAGAAAGCTTCTCCAAATCTGAGCTTAACTCTTTCCTATAATCCAAATGCATTGTCACTTTGCCCTTAACATGGCCTTCCTCGAACTCTGACTCCTTTGGGTGAGTGTTGACTGGCCAATGGCAGGTTCCCTGAGCTGGGGATGGACCAGGCTAAGGGAGAAGAGGACAGAAGACATTGGCTAGCAGTGTGCAGTGTGTATGTACCACACGTATTCCACACTGAGGCGTAGGCCTGCAGAAGGCACATGGCCTCTTCTAACCATATTTATTCCAAAACATCTTTCTCTTTGACTTTCTGCATCATTCGAGAACTTTTCTGGATTCCTGCAAATTCTGCTTTACTCTTTTCATGTATAAAACATGGAGGAAAGGAGTAGATAACACCATCTTGTGTAAATAGAGGTACTTCCTAAATATTTTCCTCATTGAATCATTGAGTAATGTACAGATGAACTACTACATCACTCCTCAATCAATAGAAAATGATTATTGAATCTCCATCAGTTAAATTTTTTTTCAAGAAATATGCCCTCAACACAACATTCAACTTATATACATTTAGAATGAAAAACAAATGACCATGGGAGGAGGAGCCTGGAACATGAAAAGGCACACACCTTGTGAGCATAAATTCCATTCATCCTCAGGGACATTTTTGTTCTTTGTCCCATTGAACTGCTTACATCTTTGAGCAAACTGGCCATATTTACTCTGTGTTTGGTTACTGCACCTTTCCGAAGGTCTTTACCACTTTTATTCCCAACTTGATTCCTCCATGAGGCTCAGTCTTTCCAAAAGTACTGCATACCTCTGGCTACTGTTCCTCCACAACACTCCTACCTACACTATAGAGATACCTGTATGTCTAAGTTCCCTACTTTGACTCTCTACATTCTTATACAATATACATGTGTGGGTTCTTTTTTTTTAAGTAATCTCTACACCCAGTGTGGGGCTCAAACTCATGACCCCTGAGATCAAGAGTCACATGCTCTACCCACTGAGCCAACCAAGTGCCCCTCCAATCCACTAGCAATAAGCAACTTGTTGTAGAAGAGAAAATGTTTAGAAGGTACCTTCCTGCTGTCCAGTAATTTAAAATACAGTTGGTTAAGTATAAAATACATCATGAAACAAAACAGAATAAGCGAATTTATGCCAGGTCATAATCCCTGAATTGGCACCACTGAGCTCTATATAGTACCAAGAGATGTTCTATTAAAAAAGTTACACAATCAAATGCATTTGGGAAATACTACATTATAGTATTTCAGGTTTTCAGATTCCCAATGTACATGAGTGTATTAAAAGACCTGAGAAACTCTGTCTTATAATCGCCAGTGTAATTTGGTAGGAGCCAGCATTGCCACAGACCATCTGACTTTGGGGTCTTTTTCAGTGTGTTGCAGCTGATAATATTCCAGAAAGTGATGAGACATCCAAGAGAGCTTTTCAGAAATACTGTGCGGAATAAATCTCTTGTACTTCTTCCAGAGATATAAAACCTAGGGTTCTTCTTTCCTAAAATATGCAGGCTGCCCCTCTTCTTTCAGTCCAATGCCTTCCCTGTCCTTGGTACAGGCTACCTTTCCAGGTTCACCTGTGACCCTGTCCCTCTGTATCCTTGTAGCAATGTACTGTTTGTCCCTGCGTATCTGCATCTTGGCCGTCTTGTTCTGTGATCCAAGAGGCTGATCTCAATGGATTTGGCCAATGGGAGATAGCAGAAAAACATCAAAGGGCAAGAAGCTTGGAGACCGGCTTCATTATTGCCGGGACACTCACTCCCTCTCACTCTATCTTGCTCCCTCTCTCCCCCTCTTACCCCTTCTTGACTCCGTCACTCATGGTGGCAGTCGGTCTGTTCTACAAAAATCCAAAATTCCTGCCAGGTGGGCTTCTCCTACAACTGTCAATTTCCCCAGGTTTTATAACTGCCTCCTCCCTTTGCCCCTTCATGTCTTAGTTGCTTCTTGCTATCGATAGCCATGGCGTGTTGCACAAGCCTGAATTTCACTAGCCCTTCTTAGTGCCTTAAAAATGTTCTCATTAGACTACATGTAACCATCCTCATGTGGATGGTTAGGACCATGACTGTATCCTCTGGAACTGTGAACCCAATATCCCAGCAACAACATAAACTTCTCTCTTTCCTCATGCTGGTCTCTGAGGTTGCAATGTCATTTTATCCTTTTCTAACCAAAGACATCGTCCTAATCACTCAAGGCCCACTCTGATTGCTGCTTCATTCTTTCACTTTTTCATGCTTTTGAAAATCAGAACTCCTTGTCCCAGGCTCCCTCTTGTATTAGGCAGATTGTCCCCAAGCTCTGTTCCACTGGCTTGTGTCCTCCATGGTATTCAGCACAACATTTTTTACTCAGCAAGTTCTCTGTATGGGTTTGTTGAACTAAATTGAAAGTGACATATTACATATAGCTGATAGAAGGAAATAAAAGATTATGCCTAACTCCTATTTAACAACTTTCTCCACTCCCAACTGTGTATGTTTACCTTTTCAGTAAAGTGTTTGATGACAACAAAAGTAAAAAGCTAAATATCTGTCATGCAAGAATTTAGGAAAAGCAAATATATCACTCCCTTCAATAACATTATAGCAAGATCATTGTATGTCAGCCAGAGATGGTTCTCAGAAACTAGCAGTGCCCCCTTTTATCAATGGAGAATGCCTTTGAGAACTAGTCCTCTGTCATTCGTAGTAGTCCCATTTAGTCCAAGTGATGATGTCAGGTATATTCTGCTCCTTTCTTCTCTATCTATGGCTTGGGTCATGACATAGTTCGAGCCAACCAGATTACTCAATCACGTGGTCACCATGATGCTTCAGGAATGGTCAGGTGACTGAAATGGGACTATGACATCCTAGCTAAGACATTGTCAGATACTGAGAGAAACACTTCCTTGCTCTAGGATTTGTAAACCATAAAACTGATATCCTTTATTTTAGCCAGGATAGGACAAGGTTATGTTACAGTAACAAGATCTCCCAAATCACTAGAACAGCGCATCTCTCACACAAAGTCTACTGTCATTTCAAGCAATTCCCCACGGGGTGACTCATGTATCCAATCTGCTTAAACATCCCATGAAAGAGCTGTGCCATCTGGGTACATGGCCTCCTTTGTCAGTGTTGCAGGTAAGACAGTGCTGGGGACGTATGAGCACGAGCTCCTCACTTTGTCAGCCTGGAAGTGACACGTCACCTCTTCTCGTGGCACACTGTCAAGAACCGATGACACAAACTGCCTCACTGTAAGAAAAATGTAGATGAGTATTACCACCTCTGACATTGTGTAGGCATCAGATATCCATGTGAAAACAGAATAATGGGGAAGCAAAGCATCAGCTAGTGAAATCAAGTCATAGATCACATTTTCTGATAAGTCGGTCAGAGCCAGGACCCAGCTAACCTGAAGCCTGGACATACTCTGGCTCTCCCAGGCATCCAAAAAGGCAGAAGCTTGTGTATTTGTGTGGCTGTGAGTGAGTTCTATGCAAATGAAGCATAAGAAATAGATGTGCACCCTCTGGCAGATGAGACATAAAAAGTGTAGAAAAAAAATGAGAAACTCAATTTTAAAAATTGTCATGGAATTCATGGTCCTTTTGTGTACACATGGTTTTCTGCTCTCTGTGAAGCAGGTGAATAAGCAAGGTAGCAGAAAGCAAAGTAGACCTGTATAGGTTAATTAGAAACTAGGAAAGCAAAGCCAGACTTACCCTTTCTTTAAGCTTATGAATCTTCTAGAGAAACAACTTGCGGTGGCTTGTTGAGGTAAATGATAAGCCATCAAAAGGAATTATTTTGACAAGCCGCTCTCTAACTTTGAAACCACTTTATAGAATGGTCAAGTCTATATAGGATAAGTTGTAAAAGGAGTCCCTAGTCTGTAAACTATGATAATAACAACAGTTGGCTTTTACCGAGTGCCTGCTATGTTCTAGGTACTGCGCTAAATGCTTTACTTAAATTGTTATCAGTTAACATTCATAATAACCCAATGAGTTTGATGTTATTGTATTACACAGATGAGAATATGGAGGTATAAAGCGGTTATGTAATTTGCAGAAGACTGATGAGAAGTCATGACTTTGCTGATACAAATTAAGAAATGGTACATAAAACTAAATTATGCCGAAGTATAGTTTAAGACTGAATGTTTATTATGTATTAAAAATGCCATCTAGGGGTGCCTGGGAGTCTCAGTCAATTAAGCATCCAGCTTCAGGTCAGGTCATGATCTTGGGGTCCTGGCATCAAGTCTCGTGTCAGGCTCAGTGCTTAGCAAGGAATCTGCATCTCCCTCTGCACCTCCCCCAACTCATGCACTTTCTCTCAAAAAAAAAAAAAAAAGGTTTTTAATTAAAAAAAATCATCTGATAGAAATCATGTTTGCATTTTTAAATGGAGAGTTCTGGGGGTGCGTGGGTGGCTCAGTCTTTAATCATCTGCCTTCAGCTCGGTCATGATCCCAGGGTCCTGGGATTCAGCCACACATCAGGCTTCTTGCTCAGCAGGGAGTTTGCTTCCCCCTCTCCTACTCTCCCTGCTTGTGTTTCCACTCTTGCTTCCACTCTTGCTTTCTCTCTCTGTCAAATAAATAAATAAAATCTTTAAAAAAAATGAGTTCTAAAATCAATGAGTGGAAACTGCTAATTTCTTTCCTTATAGTGAGCAAAATACCCAAACAGAAATTGAGTAGTACAGCCTGCTGAAGTGGGCAAACCTAAATAAAATATGGTAAAGTCTCAGGAGTATTAATTTCACTTGGCATGAGGCTAAGCACAGGTCTTTTGTATTAAGGAGTCTGAACTTGAATTCTGGCCCACCCACTCAATTAACTGCAGGGCCTTTGGCAAATTAGTTAACATTTTTAACCTTAGTCTTCTTACCTGTAAAATAGAAATGATAATGTTAATAGTATCTACCCTTTGGGCTTATGATAATGATTAAATAAGATGATCCCCATGAAAAGGTCTATGAGTCTGCTGCCCATGCTGCAGGAGCTTACAACACGGGCACCAATCTTGTCATCTTCGTTGTCATCATTGTCATCATCAGAAATATCACTATTTGTCTCAACCTCTTTCAAATTAAACACACCAAAACAACTAACTTTGGACAGTGATCATCTTTGTGATGATCTGTTTTAATATCTGGAGGATGACTATATTCTAATTCATTTTTGTTGTCGGCTTTCTCTTAGGTGGATTTTTTTGTTCTCCCCAATTTTGTAATTATGGACTGAGAAAACAGTGATTCAAAGTTAAGACACTTATGCTAATAGTATATAATTGCAATTTAACAGGTAGGAGTTAGTGTTTTTTGAGACATAAGCACAGGATAATTGGAACATTTGGTTTAGAGTTTGGACAGTTCTGTTGTGTTGACTAAAGCATCAAAGAATACAAATACTGTGAGGGGGAGGCTCCTGCTACTTTCTGTAAACAAAAACACATTTAATGTTGTTTAGGGGTATGCTTGAAATTTCAACTTTTTTCAACTGCAAATCTACTTATTTGTTTGGAGTAAAGAAGCCAATAGGCAATTAAACACACGCAAGGGGAAAAAAAATCAAAACATGGCAGTGATAAAGTAAACCAAGCAATTGTGAATTTCTAGGCATACAACTCACTAAGATACCAATAAATTACTTTTTTGGAGGTATTCCACACTGGCAGATTGTTTCAGCATCCTTCTCATCTTCCTATTTGTGAGGTTGATTGTGTTTCTTCTAACACTTCTTTGTCTTCCTCCCTCTTTCCTTCCTTTACTGAGTAGGAGCCGATTAAAATGTGGGAAGCATGTAGATGAATATGAATGGTAAGCTCCTTTTTGCCTGTTGTCCATGAATAATTACATAGGGAAGGACACAATATTGGTAAATACAATATAGATGAACACTCTCATGAGGCAAGTCAATGAGTACATAGGAGAATTACCAGATTCAAACTTGGGTGTATGGGGAAGGCTTTCTGGAGGAAGCCACTTTTCCACCCAAACTCAGAGGATGAGTAGATATGTTGTATGTGAAGGTGAAGAAAAGGATATTTTAAAAGAAGAGAAAATAGCATGCATAGGAAAGGCTACCTAGCATTCTAGGACCTGGACACCATCCATTACGGCTGGAGCATGGAGTTTGGATGAGATAAAGGTTAGAAAAGTAAGGAAAGTATTGACAGATCTCACATGGTGCTCTGACATGATCACACTTACAGTCTAGAACTATCATCTTAGCTATACTGCAGACAATGAATATGAAGGATGTGGAACAAGTTTTGCAATAGAGGAACACATTAAGAAGCTATTGCAGTAATTCAAGTAAGTGACATGGTGGCTTGAACTGGGTCATGAAAGTAGGGAAAGAAATATACATGGATTCCTGAAATGCTAAGACCAAGAACTCAACAGAACTTAATGATTTCTTGTGGGGAGATTCATTTTTGATGAATAAGAATGAGAATTCAGGGATACTGCTCAGATTGCTGGCTGGAAAAAATGGGTGGATCTTTGGAACTCTGGAGAAAGCATATTTTTGTGAAGAAAAAATAGAACTTTGAGGAAATCTCCCTAGGATTGGAAGGAGGAGCTCACAAGAGAAACTGGGAAGGAACAGTCAAAGAGGCAGGAGGTAAAGCAGAAGAACTTACTGTCACAGCATACATGGAGGAGGGTATTTAAGAAAAGAGGGTTGTATGGGGGTGTGTGCATTGGGAGCAGGAGCTTGTTGAGGGGCAAACATGGTAGGAGAGAGTGAGCACAAACATCTCCTTTTTAAGTGGCATATAACAAGTGGTGTCTACCACAGGTTTATAGTCAGAGCAGGGTAGCCGTCCTCCCCAACAAAACTCAGGTAGAGAGAGACACCAGGACAAACTAAAACTCTGGGGAAGAAAAATTAACGGGGATTATTGAAACCTGGGATCAAGAGTCTTACTATTAATAATGTACCCATGTACCCAGTGAGTGAGGAAAAGGAGGGAGAACAAGTCCCAGGACTGATAAGCCCAGTTGTGAATTTCCATGAAAATATTCTTTGTAGCCAAATGACTGGCCACTCTGCTGGCACAGTGGTATCTTTTTCCCAGTGGCAAAATAATGCCACCTGGCTTGCCGCTGTAGGAGCTCAGCATCTGGGTTGGCTGAGATCTCTAGGATAGTTAAGGAGAGGCCAAAGATAGATGCTCCAGAGAAGTTTATTTTTGATCCAAAAAACATATAATTTACTGATAACAACAACAACAACAATAATAATGCCCATTTTCCTACTGTATTTTTAAATGACAGTATTTATTAAGTGCATTACTAGAGCCAAACCCTGTGCTAAGGATTTTATTTGCATTAGTGTTTAATGCTTACAACTGTCCAATGAAGTAATTACTATTATTAGCCTAATTTCACAGATGGAAAGATAGAAAACTGAGTTTTATTGATATTGGCGAACTTGTCTGAGCCCACATGTCTGATGTGTGGCAAAATGAATTGAATCCAGCCCATGCTACCTCTTTGCTTTGACACGGCGATGGGAAGAACTTGATTATTATAATAAAAACACTATGCAACAACTCAGATTTATCTAAGTATTATGCTAAGTGCTTTTATAGCCATCATTTCATTTAATCCTCACAGAAACTGCATGAGGCAGGCACTCTTGTATACCCATTTTATAAAACTGGACTCAGTAAGGTCAGAGCACTTCTCTAACATTGTAGAGCTAATACTGCAGAGCTAGGATTTTTTCCAAGTTGTATGACCTTAGATTCTGTGCACTGAACCATCTTCCTATTGCTTATTAGCCCGTGATACATGAGCCAAGGATACATAAGTCCTGAATTAGACAGAGACAGAGTGTAGCACTAATACAAAGCTGAGTTGGGCCTCCTATTGCGCTCTCTGGAAGATGACACACATTGGGTGCATGGGTTACCTGCTAAGGAGAAATAAAACGTAGCTACAACTAATCTGAGAATATATATAATGAATGGGTCATGCATAATGTTATAATTTTTAAGGAATAGAGAGAAGAGTCAGAGAATTCCCAAAGAAAGTCAGGGAAATTATACTTCCAGAAGCAAATTCAGAACAACCTTTCCAGCTGAAGGATGTCATGGAATCACCTTAGTTAGCATCCAGCCAAGAGGATGCTCTATAGTGCCTGGCTCAAGGCTTTATCCTACAAAATGCCTATCTGTATTGGCAATTTGGGCCAAGAAAAGGCCCAAGACCTTTCAAGGTGATTTTCTTTCACTAAGTTTTGAAGAAGGGCACCACTCCCTTGGTCCTGAACCAGGAAGTTTTTGATCACAAAAAGCGCATCTGCATAGTCCTCACCATTAGTGAAGGAGAAAGAGAAGATAAAATTCTTCTAAAATCCCTACCACTTGCTGGGAGCTACTAGAGCCAGGGATATGAAATGCTTTTTATCTAAAAACTGAGCCAGGAGGGATAAAGCTGAAAAAAAAATCATTACCAAAGAATTTACACTAAATAATAAATGTGGCGGGTATTCTGTAAGGAATGCATATTAGAAATTTCACTGGCTTTGTTTTCTGAGAGTTCTGTGGACATAACCTATAGATATTTTGAGGTTTCTCCCTCTGTAAAATAATGAGTGGCTTCCTAGACCCATTTCTGCTTTATTTCCCAGCTCCACACCATTCCCAAGAGGCAAAATAATAGACATCCAACATCAACTTAGGCTGACAAATTCACATAAATACACACACACACACACACACACACACACACCAGGTGAAAGTGGAAAAAATAAAAACACAAATAATTTTAAGGACATTTCCAACACACTTTCTTCTCACTTGTTTTCTATAAGTCATATAAAATTTACAAGGCACATTATTCTCATCAGGCATTCACTTGGTGTTATGGGTGATAAAATGAAGAATAAAAGGAATTTATAAATAAACTTAAGGAATTTATAATTTATTGAAGCAGACTATGGGGTATACACTTTACCATAGTACAAAGCAGACTCTGCTAGTTGTTATCACAATAAAGACACAAACAAAATGCTTAAGTGGGCATAGAGGAGTAAGAAATAAAATTTTAGTGGATTAATTGGTTGTAAAGAGTTTTGACCTAATGTCCCTAACCACTCACTAATTCTGTAACGTTGAACAAGTCCTTACCTCCTCTGAACCTTGGCTTTCTCATTTGTAAATCAAAGATAAGAAGAGAAACACTTTTATTAAAGATGGTATGAAGAGCAAGCAGTCAATTAATTTTAGGTGTTACTCTTATAAAGGAGGATTGGAGAAGGCTTTTCAGGGGTGGTGATATTTTAGTTGACCTTTGAAAAAGAGTAGTGTTTTTGATAGGGAGACAGTTGTGGGAATGATTTCCAAGCTGATACAACATGATCAGAGCGCCAGTTGTGTTCACCTGCAGGTAAAGCTGAAAGATGGTATACTCCCATTTCCTCCTGCCTTTCCAGGCATTTCTCACTCCTTTGGATATGTGCAAAGGAAATACTTCTAGTGACCAGGATCAAACCTGACATCCAGTGTCTAAGAAATGTGGGAGTCTCTTGCTTTTCAAATTATGACTAGCCATTCATTCAATCTTTTTATAAATTTAGCCAACTAGAGTTTTAGGAAACAGAATGGGAGGCAAAATGGAAGCTTCAGGACAGATAAGCTTGGTTGGAGTTGAACAGGTAAAAAAGGACAGAGATAGGGGACAATGCTCAGAAACCACTACCAAACTGGTAGACCTGGTAAATGGGCCAACAGCAAATGGCCTACTTAGAAATTCTCTTACAGGCAAGTTAGGGTCACGTTCATCAGCCTTGTCTAAATGGTGATAGAGAGCAAAGAGGGTGAGTTGAGGGAGTCAGGGGTGAAGGCCACATCATTGCTGCTTCACACCTAGGGCTCATCCATTGCAACCACAATCATAAATAACTCTCATTGACCTCCAACTGAATTTCTTTCAGTTTGTTGCTAGAAATCATTCCCAAAGTGACTAATACACAGCTTTTTATCTCATTGTCTACTGTTTCATACCAAGAACTTATGAATCCAGTCATGATTATCTTAAGTGCATTTTGGCTCACCTTACTTCTTAACCTGGAAGGCAGGCTCCTTCTCCTCATCTGTTGACAAACTAAATCATACTTACTTTCCCCCAATGCCTAGATTTGCTCAGAATCTTTCCCTTCTTACCCCCACACCTCCTACATCTGAACTCAACGTCCATGTCATTTATCAGGCTTGAGAATACACTGCTTCGTGGAGGAAATTATTTGTTTACCTTGGCAGCTCTGTTCCATTTCTCAAGCTAGATAGAATCTGAGTCCCTTGAGGAGAGAAAGGGACTGAGATCTGTTTTCCTCCTTGTAGCTCCAAGCCTAGATCCCTAGATATGTTCCTTGAAGACTTGCCAGTTAATTATAGATAGGAGCAAAAACATCAACACAATCAACAAAATGCCTCGTTCTCTTGAAGTCCTGTACCCTCCTCCAATTTTCTCTAACAGTTAAAAAAATTTTCATACCAAGTTATCTGTGTCTTCTTTTGTTTATAACCCCTTTCCTTCTTCTTCAGTACAATGCAGCTTCCCCTGACCAAAAATAGAAAATGAGGGAAAGGTAATTAATAAGAAAACACCAATATAAATGTATGCCTAGGTTCTGTCTATCTTCTACATGTAGAAAGTTGTCCATGTATGAAAGTCCTGCATTATTTTACACAAGCTTTCTCAACTAGCACAGATCAAGTATGCTGCAATACACCTTTCCTCCATTTGTGAAGGGAAAAAATGAAGCCCAGAGATGTTAATGAATTACCCGATCACACAGAGCTGAGCCTGGAACCCAGAACTCTTTCAAGGTTCAACCTACTATGCCTTTAGTAAGAAATAACAAAGTTGAGGATGATGGCAATATCATAATTGGCAGAATGATTCACCTGTTCTGTAAAAATGTAGCTCTCCTTTCAACAAGGTGGGCAGGAAATGTAAAACTCTTATACCAGATTCTCAGAGCAAGTTCTCCATGATCCCAGTGTATGAGCTGCTGGTATCCACGTACAGCCCATTCATTCTTCCTAAATGGCCTTACATCAATTGCCAATTAAGACTTTTGTTGCCAACAGAGTAGTCAAGACCTAAAATTAGCCCCTCACTCCTTATGACTCTGGGGCACCCAGCCAATGTTATATTTATGACCAGTGAACTAAAGACAGCCACGATAAGAATTGAGTCAAAACTGCTTTTTATCCCAGAGACACCAAAATGAAATACATGTTCTTGAAATAGATTAGAAGGTTTTTACCCAATTCTTACTTCTACATGTTCAGAGGTGATTAAGATAGACAAATAAAGAATGAGAATAATAATATTGAGGGTACACTATGTTGCAGCACTTCCATGTATGATGCTATAATTCTCAAACATAGTATTTGGTATATATTTGACATTGATCATTTATGAGGTACTTACCGCAACAAAAGATGAAGGTGTGTGGGTTGTTATTTCCAGTTTTCTAATAAAAGCAACAGAAAGTTCAGTGGTTGAGTAATTGGTATAAATTAAATTATTTGTGGAGGGACTAAACCCAAACCCATTTTTGTCTCCAAATGTCCTCTTTTCCCTTCTCCTATTTATTACAGATACTGACAGATTGTCACTCTGTTCTATGAGCTCCCATAAAACTTTGTCAAATCCTATATTAGAAAACTTATTACATTTTATTTTAATATTCTCTTTACATAATTGCCTGCTTCCCTTAAGAGTGTTAGAGCTCTAAGTCCCAACTACATCATTTATGAGATTTAAAAGTTTGGCCAAATTATTGGACAGCTCTGTACCCCACAGAAATATAATAGTTTCCCCACCATAACATTTTTGTGAATGACTAAATGAGAATACAGAATTTACTATTCAGTAAGTGTACAACTACTTATTATTATCATCCAAGAGGACCAACAAATGATGGCAAATCAAATATGTCTCTGTAGGCAGAGACTGTGTCTATCTTATGGGCCACTAGCACAGTACCAAGCAAAGGATAAGTGTGTAAATATATATTGGTTCAATGAAGGAGAGAAAAAAATTTCTGAAGGTCTGAATGTAGTAGGTATACCCTGTAGTTCCCTACTCACTTACCATAGACCCTGAAGACCAGCAGATTTACTGTAAGAGATCTGTAAAACAATGTCTGCTAACAAAAGAAGTAAGGCTCACACACATAGACGTACTATTTTTTAAACTGTATATACATACTGCTGTGATTTCTGAAACATAAAATTATTCAAAAGTTTTACTTAAATCTTAATAGTTCCTTGCCATTTATTTTCCCATTTGATAGCTAATACAATTATGACTATGCCATGGGGGCATAGTTCCTGAGCATTAAAGGAAAAGGGGTATACACATAGAAAGTTGAAAAATACTATCTTAAGGCATTGACAATTGGTGGCCAATAATAGCTATGGTTCCTTTAGATTGTGACCATGCAGGATGTGTCTAGACAGAATTGAATTTTTTTTTCTCATAACACAGGGTTTTGTTCGTTTAAACAAGGCCAGAGTAGAGAGAGCCATCTCCATTTCCTATTACACTTGTTATTTGCTGCTTCTATGTTTATATATTAATGAAAGAGTATTTATGTGTGTTTGGAAAATGCCTCAAAAATCTAAGAAATAAACTCTGCTCCACATCTATGGGCATGAACCCCTTGCAGCTCTATTAGTGCCTTACACGGCCCCTTTCCTTTGGCTATGTTGATTGTCCACAGGAGTCCCAGTGTTGGCCAATCAAATTTTCTCTTCCAGAGAATGTGAAGGTCTAGAGAATTTAATGGAGTTCTTGTCTGGAACTGAGGTAATGGGAACCCAGTGGTTACACATTGAATCAATGAAAATGAGGTTGCAGAGATGGTAAGATGAATGACACAAAACAAAGAAGATCACATAAAGGAATCTATGAATTGATAAGGGAAGGTTTCTAACAGCTTCCTGGTCCTTTGTGCATCCTAGATTAACTTCTTTTATCAAGAGCACTTGACTACCATTTGACCTAGGAGCTGGACCAGGGCAATTGGAGGTTACCCACCCTCTCCCCTGTCCTTGAAATACATTCTACCAGCCATTCTCACAGACTCTTGTCCTTACAGTGCTTATATGCAAATATGGGAAATACAAAATAAGCAAGATAATTAAAATACACAGTTTGATAGGTAGCGATGAGTGCTAAGAGAAGAGTAAAGTATGGTAGGAAGTGTAATGGCTGGAGGTTCAGTTACGGTTAGCTGGCTAGTTAAAATCTCAGTGACAAGATGAAATTTCAGTAAAATGAAGGGAATGGACTTCAAGTAATGAGAAAGGGCCTTCCAGGTAGAGGGACACCTAGTACAAGTTCAGGAGCCTACCTGCAGGCATTGAAGGGAGTAAGTGTGGAGAAAGGTTAGTAGGTGGTGAGATCAGAGAGATGATGGTCTCAATAAGCTCTCCTATTCTGCCTTAGTCTGAAAGTATTAGGAAGCCATTGGATCATTTTGGGCAAAGGAAGACATGAACTGTTTAAGTTTTAACAGGGTCACTTTTAGAAGCCATCTTTATTTCTTTGATTAGGAAAATATGAACTGGTCTTTTCCACTTATAATACATCAGAAATATGTTTTTTACTTTTATTTATTTATTTTTTATTTTTTCAGTGTTCCAAGATTCATTGTTTATGCACCACACCCAGTGGTCCATGCAATACGTGCCCTCCTTAATACCCCTCACCAGGCTAACCCATCCCCCAACACCCCCTTCCAAAACCCTCAGTTTGTTTCTCAGAGTCTATAGTCTCTCATGCTTCGTCTCCTCCTCTGATTTACCCCAATTCACTTTTTCTTTCTTTCTCCTAATGTCCTCCATGTTATTCCTTATGTTCCACAAGTAAGTGAAACCATATGATAATTGACTTTCTCTATTTGACTTATTTCACTAAGCATAATCTCTTCCAGTCCTGTCCATGTTGATACAAAAGTTGGGTATTCATCCTTTCTGTTGGAGGTATAATATTCCATTGTATATATGGGCCATATCTTCTTTATCCATTCATCTGTTGAAGGGCACTTTGGCTCTTTCCACAGTTTGGTGATTGTGGCCATTGCTGCAATGAACATTGGAGTACATGTGGCCCTTCTTTTCACTACATCTGTATCTTTGGGGTA
>CM053617.1:50862830-50895330 GCA_028646535.1 Procyon lotor
TTTCTTTCTTTCTTTCTTTCTTTCTTTCTTTCTTTCTTTCTTTCTTTCTTTCTTTCTTTCTTTCTTTCTTTCTATTGATGTGTTGCAGGGTCGCTTGTCTTGTATCTGATGGTGCTCAGCAGCACAAGCTCTGGGATTTGAGAGAGATTGAGGAGCAAATGAGTTAACCTTTAATAACAGTGGGAAATATTTGCAATGGCCTCTAGACTCTGTGGTCTCGTGGCTCTTTCCACTGAGGCTGCTCCCAGTAACTTGGCAGGAAAACAATTTTGTAGGAAGGGAATACATTTAAACATGTGCAAACCTTTCAGCAGATGAAACCTCCAAACACGTAGCCATGAGGTGGAATTATAGAACACTAGGTAAATCACAAGATAAAAATACATCTTGATAGAAAAAAAAATCAAAATTTATCTATTGGAAATTCATATCTTCAATGATGTATTAAAACCAAAGTTCCAGTCATATTCAAATATATCTGAGAAGTAACAATTCATTTTAAGTTTAATAAGTTTTTAAACTGGATAAATCTTAAATATCATAAATTTGGGATATTGAGGAGGAATTAGCTGCAAAAATAAAACATTCTCTCTCTTCTTTTTAACAAATTCCTTTGAAGCACCAGTGCATGAGCACAAATAATGTATCCACATAACTCTAGTGCAACTCATTGGCTCCGGGATTAGAAGGCTACAATAATCTCCCCACAAAAAGATAGGATAGTGCATTTGTAATTATCACCAATAATTACTAACGTGTGACATGCATGTTAAGTTGGAATGGTTTAGGGACCATGTGATGATTTTGCTTTATAGACAGAAGGCTAAATGAATATTGCAGGAAGGCAGCTGGGGAGGAGAGGGGTTGTGACTCCAGTTGCTTTATTATTTTATCCAATTTGATGTTTGCTCTTTTCCTTCTCACCTGGGGCCTTCCAAGATGACGTGTGCAATTTTAAAGAAAACTGGAGGGTAAAATGAATCGAACGAGGCTTTTGCTCCCAGGACCCCAATCTTTGCCAACTGAGGATCACAGAAGGAATTTAGCCTCATTGAAGGGCAGGAGGTCAGACCACAGAATCCACAGAGCTGTTCTTAAGGCTCACTGTTCTTGCTGGGTATCATTACCATAGAAGCCAATGGTCAAATGACTGTGCAGTATATTTGTTGCCAGAAAAAGGCAGCAAACCGTGCTGCTGGGATGTAGAGATCTTGAAGCATCAAAATGAAGTCCACGCTATTGTCCAAAGCGGGTCTCTTTGCTTTTCTGTATCGTCCTCACCTTTCACTTTGTTTACTCTTTTCTTCCTGTGAGTTTTATGACCACACACCGAGCCAATATGTGGGGTATTTAAAATGTATACTATTTCTTTAAACCCATGCCCAGGTCTCTAGAGCAGTTTTTTGACCTTGGCGTTATTGATATTTGGGGCAGCTTAATTATTTGTTGTCAGGGTTCTGCACATGAAGGCTATTTGGCACCATCCCCAGCCTGTACCCACCAGATGCCAGTAGTGTCCCCCAGCTGTGATAACCAAACATGTCTCCGGATAGTTCCCAAAGTCCCCAAACCAGGGGAAAACCACCCCAGGTAGAGAGCCACTGCTTTAGAGGTTGAGGCTGGTGGACTGATTGATGGCCTCTTCAAGACAGCTTAATACAGTTTGCTTGAAAGCTTTTCTTCAGAAATAGAAGAGGAGAAATTTAAAAATTTGCACAATATCCCAGGCTGAGAGAAACTGCACTCATTAGGGTAGAAAGTTGAAATTGACCTCAGAGTTGTTATGCTTGGGAAACATACAGATTAGAAGTTAGGAACTGCTGTGCAAAAGTCTCAGTCCTGAGTAGGGGAGTAGGAGGCATTGACCTAAACATGTAAAGTCTAGTCTGTCTGTTCTATTGAGTCTCTCGGTGACTTGTGACAATACCTGAGACCTCTCTATGTCAGTTGCTAATGCCACGTAGTGATGCAAGGCAATATCCATAAAAGGTTTAAGTGCTGGGAATGGGAGTCCTACATCAAAATAAGGTGTCACAGATGCATTTATGACTAGCCACTTGCCCAAGCACTTCCATCTGCTGTAGTAGAATAAAATGAGTTCTAAGGTGAATGATGTAGGGAAGAGATATCTGTCCAATTTTGCTGCTAATAAAAATATCAGTAATACCCCAGGCCCACTCCTGTATACTTTGCATGTAGTAACTCATTGTATCCTTATATCAGCACCAGTGACATTTACTACTTAAAAATAGTATTTGAAACAGCATTAGAAAATTATTATTTTTCCCCATTTTACTGATAAGGAAACTGAGACACAGAAAGATTAAATAACTGTACCGATGTCTCACCGATATCAAGCTGTAGAGTCAGGATACAAACTGGTCAGTTTGGCTGTTAATCACTGCAATGTGATTGTTAAATTAGCAAACAGTATTATACGCCTTCTACCTGCCCAGTGGTCTGCTAAGTGCTGGACAGTCAAAGATGAATAAGTCATGTTTTCTGCTACTAAGAGGTCACAATCTAGTGGAATCAGTTATATAAATAAATCATTCCTCCAATAGAGGAGCCTGATGCTTCTAGCATAGCACCAGCCACAAACTCAATCATAGAACAAAAGAGGGATGATGAGCTTAGCCCCGAGGACAGCAAGGAGACTTCATGGAAGAGATGGAGGGAGAGCCAGGCTCTGGAGGATAAACAAGAACCCACCAGCAAGACCTGCTATGTGAAAGTCCCTTGAGAAGAGGGAACAGCATGAGCCAAGGATCAACACGTTTATCATCGGTCTGCCTGGGGCCTTAAGCGCCCATTGTAAACTAGCCCATTCTCCCAAACTCAGCTTATCTGGTATCTCCTTCATAGGAGGTCATTTGGGATACACTCATGTTTCTTCTTGTTACTGGTCTTGACTTTGTAACCAATTGCTTTCTGCTCGTTAGTTGAGTACACTTCATTCTCCCTGAGGAGACTAAGCTCGAAGCTCCCTAAGGGAAGGGAGTCTGACTGTGTTCGTTGCTGTGCAGTCACTCATGTTAGATGGTGCTAGGTATATGCCAACTTCAAGGATGAGGTGAATAAGACATATCTAGATGTAAGACAATGGAAATGTCATATCAAACAATCCATTGAATGTATCCTATTTTAAAAAAATATCCTCTAATGTAAGTCAAAGATGCATTTGGAGTATATATTTTGATGCCTGGGACCAATAATCCACTGCAAGGTACGAAAAAAAAAATGGTAAGCCCTATATCAGATCAGTTTCAAATATTGGTAGATATGGGTCTTGCCTCTGCCCAGAATAACGAGTGCTTCTAGAACTTGAGTGTGTGTTGGTCTGTCACAAGAATTTGTCAAAATGCTGATCTCTGTGGATTCTAATGCAGAGTTCCGGAGTGGGGTACAGCAATACCCTTATTCTGAATGATCCTTTGGAACAGGTTTTTAAAAATTGGTTGAGTTGCAAAAGTAGGCAAGAGGTTTAGACTCAGGAGGAGAAAAGAAGTAGCACCTAACGAAATGCATTTAAGGGCACTATGTGGGCAGCCGAACCACACAATGATAGTCGTTCTCTCATCATCTTGTTCCAAGTACCTAAAATCCCAACGAGAGCCCATTCTTAGGCTCCGGTTCCACCCTACCTATTGGGAGAAACTCTGACATGAGGCCCAGGCACTGAAAGTTTTTAAAAGCTCCTGAGATGATGTTAATGAGGAGGTTGGGCTGAGAATTACTGTGCTAGGGCCCTAAAAGCGACAACATGTCAATACCTCAGGACGATTAATACCTCAGCAAGCCAACTCCCCATCATTGCTAACACCTGAGGGTAAATGCATTCATTGGCTTTTTTAAAATTCTTTATTAGTTATTAAGTATATACAAAATAAACTTTATACACTATTAGAGTTATAAAGAATGATGCCATATTAAAAAGTCATGTTCCCACAGATTCACACATGCCGCCTTTCTTAAGTAACTGCCAGTGAGGTGAAGCTAGTTCCCTCTGGGAGCAAAATGCAGAAAAGGGGAATTGAAGTGGGAGATTCAAGGGGAAGAACCTGAAATGCCCAGAGGAGCACTGGTAACCGTGAGGATACCCTGAAGAACAGAAAGTACGTGTCCAGGGAAGGGGTGTTTTAAAGGGAAGGTAAGGAAAGAGGGCTGAAGGTTGCTGAGCACACCGGTGCTGCTGGGTCCCTGGCTGACCCGGGGCCCTCCGCTTCCTTCTTGGAGCGAAGTCAGTGAATGAGCGATGTGCTGAAGGCTGAAGCTGTGGGAAGGAGGTCATGGGGAAATCTGGGAAAGAGAATCATCTGCACCCCAAGCTTACCCAGCTCTGGGCCAGAAACCTCCCTCCCTGACGATTTTCAGGTCTCCATCAATGGGGCAAATGCGAGCCGAGTTGCTGATTCCACGCTGGCTCAGAGGAGGTGGTGTGCAAGGAAGGGTATGAGCTCTGTTCGAGTGAGGAAGGCGTGTTGGAAGGAAGGGGCTCTGCAGGGATAATTACAGCTGGGGCTGGAACGACAAAACTGGCTTGTCCTTAACTGCTATTTGTGGCTAATCACTTCCAAATAACAAATGAATAGCACAGTAAATGTTAGCAGGATAATTTTCTATTAATCAAGAATAATGAGTGAGTAGACTAATTCCCTCTCCAAACATCCCTAATTTTAATGCTGTTGCATGTTGCTGCTTCAGATTGATTACACGGTGATTTAGAGGGAGTGAGACGGTAGGGAGGCTCACAATGAAAGGCAGGATATTATTATTTCCTGCTACATTCAAATTTCCCCATGTGAATTCTTATGGAAGATGAACATTGCCTTTCCAAAATGATCTTAACCCAGAGCGAGAATCCCCAAATTGTGTGTGTATTCAGAGACAGAGACAGAGAGAGAGATAGAGAGGGATGTCCTGATTGCAAACTAAAGTCACAAAACCTAAATGCATAAAATCTGAAATAAGTCTAAGTGTTTTCTCAACTTCATTCCCTCTGAGAGACTCTGGTCAATTTGCTTAAATCCACTGACATCTCATTTATACACTCAAAGTAAAGTTTGTACGGGTTCTGGTTATCTCACATTACATTACACTGACCTCAACAGTCTGGGCCTTGATCCATCCCAACACCAGACTTTCCAAGAAATTAGATGTAGTTCCAGCCCTTCCAGGAGGGCATAATCTAATAGGGAGATCAGCCACATGTGAAACCGAAGCAATTAAGGGGTGAGATCATACTTAATCAATGTGCAGTAGAGGGGGGAGGAATGTCTCTGTTCCAGTAGTACAGTCGGGGTTCCCGGGGTATGTGTGGGACTTGGGGGTGTAGTTTGAGGACATGGTGTGGTGGACCTCTTGTTGGGCCCTCCACATTCACTCTCTACCCTTCTTCATCTATTACTCTATTCCAAGAGGCTGATCTGTTTGGATTACATTCATGAGTTCCATTGCCTTCCAGCCTCTTGTAGCTTTTCTCCAATGAGGAGCTCCAGGTGGAGAGCAGAGGGAAGTATAAATTGGGTATGCATCTCCCTTCTCCTTTTGAGACTGTAGTTGGTAGCTTTCCTCTGGCAGAGAACACAACTTCTCATATGGACTCCCTTCCCACTATCTCTCCTTTGGGCCTTCAGTACCACTTCCTCCCTTCTCCCCTTTTGCCTAGAAGTGACTGAGGCAGGGCAAGGTGTTACCATCCCTGTGATTTCTCTAAATCCTACCCATGCATTTGGAAATAGTCTCTTTAGTAAATTCTCCATAAATTATTCTAATACAGAAGTGTCATCTGTTAACCTTTTGGGTTACTAGCTAAGACACACAGACTGAGATGGGAGAGTATGGAGATCAGTCATTAGAAATAACTGAGAAGACATATTTAATTTATAACAAGTTAACTTAATATAGGATACTAGCTCATTCCCATACAGAAAGTTAATGGCTAATTGGAAGGCCAACAAGTAAGATGTAAAAATTATCCAGTATGAGGTCTTATAGATGTTTCACATATACAGCTTTGCTAGATTTGAACCAACCTCCACTCTTCTAAAGCAAGAAGAACAGACAAGAGAGATCTCTTCCCAGACTTTTTGCTTTGGAATGAGATGAAGGCAGCAAGAGGGTTGAAAGAGACTATGAAGACCCCCATAAAAAAGCCAGATCCCTGTTTAATTGTTGTTTTGCTTGAGCCCCAGCTGTGGTTCATTGGCTCACCTCTCTGCAAACCTAGAGAGTATAAGAATCAAGCTGAAGTTTCCATGCATGCAAATCATCCTGTGGCTTTCCTTTTTGCAATGCATGTTTTGGGGTGAAAGCAAAGAAAATATTCTTGAGTTCTGATTATTTACTTATCAGCTCATTTATTTCTTCATGTGTTTATGCATTCATTTATGTATTAGGGAACCAAATATAAATGAAGTTGCATTGCAGCAATGATGCCCATTCCCTCAAAGATCAGGAGGGTGATAAGAATGTGTATAGGGGTAGACAAGTCCATTGTTTTCCTTCAGTAGTTCTAACCAATTTGTTTAGCCTGATGGACAGATGCAGGGTGTTAACTCCCTGCCATATTTTCCAATAGGAAATAGAGAAACCTGGGCAACCTGACAATGAACAAGGAGAGCTCTTGTGGATAGCTAGGCCCTAGGAGAATATGTGAAACTAATCTCATGCCTGAAAACCAGGAGGGCCAAGTTTAAGCACTTCTATCATCCTCTAAGTTAACTTGTACAAGAAATTTTTTGAGGTATATCCTTCACATGGAAAGTGTTGATTTTTTTTCTTCTATTGTATTTTTTCCCCCCAAAGAATGTTGAGATCTTTGAGCCTGGTCAGAGTGCGAACCTTCATTCAAGTCTTACAGATCTAGATTAAAATCTCAGATTTAAATGCTTTACCTGCATGTCCTCAAGCAAGTTTCTTTCCTTCTCTGAAATCGACTTTCCTTACCTGAAAAAAAGTGAGAGGAGGAAACCACCTTTGATGTACGGCTAAGGACTAAATGTGGCCATGTTTATAAGGTACTTGGCAAGTCACCAGTAACAGAGGGTGGAAACTACTCTTGTTGCTGTCAGAAAAAGATGCAGATTCAAAAGGCCGACTTCGAAGAATGGTAGCAAGGAGAGAGATGAATACAGAAACAAAGATATTCGAAGGTATTAAAGTGTTAAGTCCGACCTCCACCTAGGGGGGGCAGTTTCTCTTTAATATTCTGCTCCTACAGGCTCTGGGCACCCATTTCTAGTGATTGAGAGTGTTTACCCATTCAGTCACTGATTGAATTTTTCGACAGCTCCAGGCATGAAAATATTCACTGAGGTTATAGAGACAGAATGGTAGAATGAGAAGTGGTTTAGAATCAATCATAAATGGAGATGAATGTCAGGTAGGCTCTTTCCTAGCGTGGTGGCCCCCACAAGCCCCGTAACCATCTCTGGTCTGTTCTTTTTCTCGAGTGTAAAATGGCAACTTGTAAAGATAAAAGAATGAGATAAAATGTGAAAATTTTAGGTACAGCTGTTCATACATAATGGGAAGTTAATATTTTTAGTTCGTTCCCTTCTTTCCTTCTTCTGTTGAGGCGAAATCAGCCTTCTTGTGTCTCAGCCGTTTATCCTCCATCCAGCTCCGGAATCGATATGGATTAAGTTGAGTTGCTCTTTCGTGATCAGACAACTATTCTCTTCTCTTTTATTTTCTCTCGTTAATGGTAAATAACTTCTGAGTTCTATTCCATTTCTATGGAACATGATTGTGATGGTGCTAAGGGAAAGAGATGCAATGTTTGTGTATGATTAAGGAATATAAATTGACTTTATGTAATATTCAAGCATCGAGATTGGAGAGGCAAAGGACCTTCCACAGAGCGCACTTTCTGCCACACATCTTGGTGACCTGCATTCCCCGACCAGCAGACATCCCATTAAGATGGAAGAGAATAAATTTCTCATTCTTACAATAAATCTTTCCTCTGTAACTAAAGCTCTTTGGAACACAGGCTGTAGGAGACAACACACTGTATTATTATTACCCACCTCACAAACAGTGCAGGCTAATTTTAGTGACACATTTTGTCTGTTTTCATCCTTCATTTGTATACTTGGCCTTGCAAATAGAGTAGTTTGAATAAACATTATAGCCATATTTATGGGTATTCTTGCTAAGTGCTTCTCTTGGAGATGCATTATCAAGCATTCAACATAAACCACAGAGATGGAGTCATTCATCCTTGTTAGGCAGGCAAATAGAGGGAAGTTGTTTTTACCAACCATCCTGGGCCTGCAAGAGTCTTTATCTAAATCTAAGGCAACAGAGAGAGAAGAATCCCCAACTGATTAAGTAGGAAGTTAAGGGAGAAAAAAAGAAAAAGATTGAACAAACCTGCATGCTGACTCTTAATAGCAAGATTAAGAAGAAAGGCTGGAGTTGCCAAGAAGCTAATATTTATTGGGGGCCTACAATATGTCACAATCTCTGATTAGGTAATATGCATGTATTATATCCTGCAATGGAGAGATCTGGAATGTGCCGTGTAATTGAGGAAGAGGTATCATTGCCCTTGTTTTATAGCTGAGTAAGTGGAGGTACAGAGATGAGGGAATTCGTCTGAGGACAGGGGATTCATGGCAGAGCTGGAACTCACCCCAGGTTTGCACACAGGGAAGCCCATCTCAGCACACCAGCTGCGTCTGCAGTGCCAGGAGGGCAGGAAGAGCAACACTGGGTATAAGGGAAGATGTTCTCTGTATCTTATAAAGATGTGACCAAAAGACTATTGAAAGTCAAAAGAGACCTAGGCTGGGGGGCTTTGAGAAAATGTTATCCAAAAAAAAGAGTTAAATTAAAAGGGGGTGCCTGGGTGGCTCAGTGGGTTAAAACCTCTGCCTTCAGCTCAGGTCATGGTCTCAGGGTCCTGGGATCGAGCCCCGCATCAGGCTCCCTGCTCGGCAGGAAGCCTGCTTCTCCCGCTACCATTCCCTGTGCTTGTGTTCCTTCTCTCGCTGTGTTTCTCTCTGTCAAATAAATAAAATATTTTTTAAAAAAAAGGTGGGGGGGATCCCTTACTAACTCCCTGGAAGTTGATGAGAAGGAGTAGAAACTGCCAGGTGTGTCCCGGAAACAGGACAAGGACAGAGGATGGGAGTAGAAAGGACATATTGAGGGAGAATCAAGAAAAGTAAGGAAGGATGGAGGACAAAAGTGGGAAGGGAGGAGTGTACTGGGGATCAGAGGGAAGAAGTCTCTTGAGTTTTATTTCTTGTGCTTCTGTGTGTTATATGTTGTTTACTCTTGTTCTAGAACTATATAAATGATGACTTTCGTTTTGCAAAACAAAAAGTGTTCACAATGTCTCTGATCATATGAAGTACTTTTAAGATCAACTGCTATATAAATTACATCTATTAAGAAAGGAAGGAGGGAGGGAGGGAGGGAGGAAGGGAGAGGAAGATCCAATAAAACCCTACAAGACTGTTCGTGATATCACTAATAAGGGCTGAAATACCTTGTAAAGGCAAGCACAGACCATACCTATACATGATAGTCCTTCTGCAATGACTAAATCAGGCTTTGCTGAATACCTATGAGAAGTACAATCATAGATCTGTGTTTCTTCTCTCCCGTGGTGTTGGGAACATTTGTTACAAGTTGCCTACTCTTCGTGACCATAGTCAGCACCTCATCATGCCTGACTAGAAAGAAAAAAATCTGAACCCATCTGATCATAATATACTGTCAGTAAAATTGAGTATAACTACAACATTAAAAGAAAAGCAGTAAATCTATGCAAATTCCTTGCAAAAAATATATAAGTATATATATTATATATATATTTAATATTATATTATATAATTATTAATATATTATATATTATATTATATATAATCTTCTGATTGTTACTCCCATCCCCCTTAACAAGTACACTTTGATTTCTATAATGATGCTAATTCTAATGTATTTCATTTCTTTTTTTTTTTTAAAGATTTTATTTATTTGACACAGAGAGAGAGATCACAAGTAGGCAGAGAGGCAGGCAGAGAGAGAGGGGGAAGCAGGCTCCCCGCTGAGCAGAGAGCCCAATGCGGGGCTCGATCCCAGGACCCTGGAATCATGACCTGAGCTGAAGGCAGCAGCTTAACCCACTGAGCCACCCAGGTGCCCCTAATGTATTTCATTTCTTAATGCCCTCTGTGATTAGTCATCCTGGGAAATAATCACTAGGCAAGGAGCTTGCTATTAGGTTTCTCATTAGGACTCTAATGCACTTTGTGAACTGTGATTGTCTAACACTTCCTCCGCTGGGTAACCCACTTCGCCTGTTCAGCTCTCTTTGTGGCCTTGCAAGTCTGTTGGTTGGGGCTTTGTTGTCACTGTGTTCCCACTCTGCAGCACTATTTCAGTTATACTTGGCATTTGGATGGCTGGTTTGAGACCTGGGCCGCCTCATTAGTAATTTTTCTATTCAGACATATTCTATAGCAACTGCCATTTAACATCACAATGACTTTGTCCCCCCTTTTTTTCATGTTCGCAATCCATTATACTTGCTGTAAATTGGCAAGGATAAGGGTCAACTAATGTTTTTCTGATGCTGGTGCTTTTCCCTCATTCTCAACTCATTTGAATCACTGTGATCCATCACATGGTTGGAGAAAGAATTTCATACAAATTGAGGATGTGTGCGTGTGTGTGTGCACACACTGTTGACAGATCAAATGTCTATTTTTGTCATGGCTCGGGAAGGTCCCCTTTCTACCTATTTGCACAGTAACATAATATCAAAGTTTCTTCAATCTTCATTCTGGGCTCAAACTAAACCAAGACTTGATTAATCCATCACATGTTAGCTAATTCACTGTACAAACTTGAGCAATTATTTTTGTAGCTTATTGAAAACATGTGAGTCCAGATAAGTACTACCAGCTGCTTCATTAACAAGTAAATCCTGAAAATTCTTGGCGAAACCAAGTAAAATTTCCTTTACTTCTTGTTCCCATAAATTCCATTATGTGTGTCTGCAAATGGGCAGTTTTTCTTGGCTCTTTGAAGCAGTGCCTCTGGGATCTAGGCTCCTTTCATCTACTCTAGAAATTCTGGGCCCCCAAAGTCCTTGGAGTTCTTCCCTGGGTCCCCTGGATCTGTCTAGACAAAGTGGAAGAGGGGGAAGGAGAGGAGAGGGGAGGAGAGGAGAGGAGAAGAGAGAAATCTTTTGTTTTTTTGTTTTTGTTTTTGTTTTGTTTGTTTATTTGACAGAGGGAGAGAGATCACAAACAGGCAGGGAGGCAGGCAGAGAGAGAGGGGGAAGCAGGCTCCCTGCTGGGCAGAGAGCCCGACGCGGGGCTCGATCCCAGGACCCTGAGATCATGACCTGAGCCGAAGGCAGAGGCTTTAAGCCACTGAGCCACCCAGGTGCGCTGAGAAGAGAGAAATCCTGTAAGAGATCTGAAAGAGATTTTTGGAGGCCATTAGTAGAAGTGCCATGTATTATTTTACTGATATTCCTTAACCCATACCTGCGTTACATTGTCTCACTACCTGTAAGGCAAATACAAAGGTATTTTAGCCCAAGAGGAGATTAAAGGTGTGGAGAGACTAGGACAATGTCTCAGCTATGCTCTTTCCATACATAGGTCATTCTTCGTACCAGCCCAAAGCTCAGGAAGGCACTGTGTCCAGCAGCATTTCTGGGTAACGAGTGACTTCCTTCATATCATAGATATGGTTCTTCCTGGTTTACTACCTATAACGTCAAATGACAAGCCATTTCCTTCCTCTTCCCATACCTAATATATGATGACAGAGTAGAAACAAGCTAACCAAAGTAATACTCACATTTGGAAAATTAAAAAAGGAAAGCACAGAGAATTCACTGCTTTGCTTCACCATTTTCTCTTTGTCTTCATGTTTTCTTTCTTCCATACAAGTCTGTGTCCACGTGTTTTCTTCCTACAAGGATACTGGCCATATTGGATTAGGACCCATCCTAATGACCTTACTTTAACCTGGTTACCTCTGTACATACCCTGTATCAAAATCACATTCTGAGTTAACTGTCAATGGGACTTCAGCTGATGAATTTTAGGGGACACAATCCAACCCATAACACTGCATATGATTTTTTTTTACTATTTATTATCTAGCCTTTTTATTTAGCATACTTATTTGGTACTTGTTTATCCATCCATCGACAGACATTTTAGGTTGTTTCCATTTTTATGAACATTTGTTATAAGCCATTATATGGCCACATGGCTCCTTTTCTCTTAGATAAAATACCTAGGGGCAGAATGCTGGATCAGATGGTAGGGATAGGTTTAATTTTTTTAAGAAATTCCAAAGTGATTTCTAAGGTACTTATCCCATCTTACATTACCAATGGCAGTATATGAGAATTCCAGTCTCTGAACATCCTCGTCAGCACTTAGCATGGTGAGTCTTTTTAAACTTAGCCATTCTGCTAGTTTATCTCATTGTGGTTTTTAGTTGCCCGCACATGATATTTTGATTACACTTAGTTCCGCATGTTAACATCCCCACTCACATTCTTTTCTAAACTTAGTTTCAGGTCTCTTCTGTTTTTTCCTTTCTCTTATTTATTTTCCTTTATTTGTCCTTCATTTATTATTGTCTCTTTCTCTCTCAATAAAATGGTGGCCGCCAGACTTGAATGAGAAGCCACATTCCTAACTTAATAGTTTTCCTTAGACATTGTACTCATCTGAGTTTTAGCGGACCACTGACACTTAAACCTTTTAACTTCCCATCTCTTATTGTGTCGAAAGCAGATAACTTTTCTAGAAACACAGTTCTTGCTTTCTGACTCTCTCTATTCTGTTTCATTTCTGTTCACACACCAGCCAGATTTTACCCATGTTCATCTCTTTCTTACAAAGCCTTGCCAAAGCAGCTAGCAGCCACAACACACCAGCTGCTGGCTTGGTAGGTGTGTGTGTGTGCTTTACCTTCTATTCTATGACAGGAAATAGAAAATAGAATAAAAACATTTTCCAAATATTTTTCTATGAATGACATGAGTTCCCATCCTTTGAACCTCTCTTATCTGTCTCCTTTCTGCCTATCACTGACCTCTAAGGCAAAACGTACATATTTTAGGGTTTTTAAAATTATTATAGAAGCACCCCTTTTTCAGTTAACAGTTGCTATATTAGGTTAAATAACTGAGCTATGGCAGAAACAGCCATGTTTGTTAAAACTCATAAAAACTCATCAGTTACTATAATCCCCACCAGGTTTCCTCAGTAGCCTTCCTCCACAGAGTCCACACGATCTTCACTTACTGGCTCTCATGAGCCTCAGAATCCTCCCGTGGACCTTTTCCATCATTCAACCTATGAGGAAAGAAAGAGAGCATGTGTGCAAAGGGGCACGTGATACATATGAGTGGCACGCTCTGAACATGGTGTGTGTCACTCCAGCCCACGTTTCATTGATTGTAATGGTCCGTGGTCCCAACAAACTTCGAGGGGGCTGGAAAATATATTTCTCACGAAAGGAGTGATTTGGTGAACACATAATTCTAGGACACAGAATTAAATAAAATAACACATGTAGAACACTTGGCATAGTGTCTGATGCCCCGAGGAGGCATTCAGTAAATGCTGGTTACCAATACAGCAAGAATTTTACATACTGATTGGTCTCAACAAACTTCTGAAGAATCTCTATTCCATATTCGCATGGCTTAATCAAATATATCATTAGAAATAAGATGACATTTTCACTTATTGAAATTCTGACAGCTCATAAATCCTAAAATTCAGGATCCACTGTTAAGAGCAAAAAAGTGAGATGCGTTCATTTTTGTACGCAGACTTACACACATTTGCACACATATGCACATATGCTGAGACCAGCGGGAGAACTTACTGTAATTTCCTTTCACCGTGCCCTAGTGAAATTTTCTAGACATCTCTTTGGTTAGCTGTGTATTGCTGCTTTCCACTGGCTATAGGGGTAGATGTGATGTCCATGAAATGGCCCTTTATTGTCATCAGAATGAGGGACATTTACTGTACTAAGGTGGAAGCATGTTCTCTTTCTCTCCTCTTCTGAAACATTTGTGAGAAGTATAGGCTATAAGTGTAAACATCTTCCTCTGCCTGGAGTTTGGGAGCACACTCTCTCGGCATGTGCTCCATCTACAATAACCTGTGTTCCTGTGGGCTTCTTGTGTGGTAAGCATGTGTATGAGAATGAGAGTTTTATCTTTAAAAAAAAATACCTTCTGGGGCACCGGGGTGACTCAGTGGATTAAGCATGTGCCCTTTGGCTCAGGTCATGATCCCGTGATGGTGGGATCAAGCCCTGCATCAGGCTCCCTACTTAGCAAGGAGCCTGCTTCTCTGTCTCCCTCTGCCCTTCCCACCCCACCCCCCAGCTTGTGTTCTCTCTCTCTCTCTCTCTCTCTCTCTCTCTCTCTCTCGTAAGTAAATAAAATCTTTAAAAAATATCTTCTAATTTTTACAAGATTAGGTAGAGGGAAGAGTGCCAACCGAAAGCAATAATAATGTTAATGAAACCAATGGCTGAGGAGAAACTTCTAGCAAATGTCAATCATGAGGAAAAATGTCAGAAAAAAATATTAATGTCCCCCTTACAGGAGAAGCCTCAGATGCAATTGGCATTTGAAACAGCTGGAAAAGGGCAGATTTTTCTATAATAATGTTCCATTCAAATCAGATCCACTATGGGCACACAGGGTCACCCAAAAGGTTCAATTGAGTTCTCTACTGACTTCTGTACTAAAGATTCTAGGTTAAGTAAACTTGAACCATGCAGCAAATTGTTCTAAATCCCAGAGAAACATAGATGCCAACGTCAATTGTTGGTGCTGATATCTTTCTCCTCATGTAATTGTAAGGACATATTTCTTCTGCTTTCTTAGAAGCAATTCTTTTGACTCTAGTTCTTTTGTTTTCTTCCGATTTATTTCATCTTCTTCGAACCAACTATTATTAATCTAAGGGCTATTTTCATAATTTTAGCAGTTAAAACTATCTTTGGCATAAAGGGAGTACCTTGAGGAAGCACAAAGAGGCCATCAAATGTTGAAAAACGTGGTTGTATACTGAAAATGTGAAAATTAGGGAGTCTCTTCCCCCTCATTTAATGGACTGTCATGAATGCCACTTGAGAGTGGTAAAACTCAGGACATCAGAAAAGGCTCAAACGGAAGGAAGAGAAGGAGTCCTAATCAGGACCAGAAGGTCATTTCTCTGTTAGTCAAAACACCAATCTGTTCAAAGTCAAAAGAACTCATAAAAAAGGGCAGAAAGTAACCTAAATGGGAACATTTTAAATGACATTCAAACATGGATCAGGGTTGAGCCAAGCTTCATTGTAAGGCTTTAAGGATCAGGCTGGTGGGAATAGATGTGTCTCAGGGTCATCGCATCAGGGATTGAAAACAACCTGTACAGTTTCCACTTAGGTCATGGGAAGCAGAATGGGTCATAGAAAATTACCTTAAGAAAAACTTATTAATCGTATTTAAAGCATTGATTCCAGACTGCAGAAGTGGCCCTATCTTTATTTAAGTAGGGATTCTCAACCACGACGCTCCTGACATTTTGGGTCAGATAATCCATTGTCGGCGGGGTCAACCCTATGTGTTGGGTAACTGGCTGTTTTTTTCATGATATGCTCGCCACACCTCTCCAGTTGGAGCAACCAAAACCACTTCACAAATTCAAAAATTCCCCTGGAGAGCAAAACTGTCCCTGGTTGATTTAAAGGAATTTTATCACCCAACATGGGGATGACTAGATAATTCTGTCCATTTTTTTTCTCAATGCTCCCATGAATTCTCTTTTGGTCAAACAAGATTTCTTGATTCAGTTTGCTACCACAACCACTGTGCACATATTCACTCTCTTCCCTTCCATATTCTAGTGCCCTTTAGTGCCTCCCCCATGAGTTTCAAAATT
Organism: Procyon lotor; assembly: GCA_028646535.1. Classification (NCBI taxonomy): domain Eukaryota; kingdom Metazoa; phylum Chordata; class Mammalia; order Carnivora; family Procyonidae; genus Procyon; species Procyon lotor. The sequence continues at coordinate 50,878,775 of CM053617.1, forward strand.
CTCCTACATTCTCTCTCACAACCTTTCTAGGTTGCAGTTTTAGACTGTCACCTCCTTGTGGCTATGTCCTTCCTTATGGGCTTTTGTGTTGTTACAGTTTACAAGCCTTAGTGGCGTTCTCATCCCCAAATGGATATTCTGTGTAACTAATGCTTCCAGGCATGTCTAGTCCAACACAGGAACTCTCAGACATCTTCTTTAGAAATACAGGTCATCTGAGACTGACCAGCTCCTGGTCATGGACTTCTCTGTGACTGAATAGAAAGTACGTCAGCAGTCTCCTGAGGAATGGCATCCCATGGCCTCTGCTCCATCCTGAAATGCTATTCTACATTTTACCTGATCTGTGTGCCTTTTTTCCTCGAACCCATAAATCTCAACTTTTCTTTATATAGGCTTGAATGAACCTATATTCAAAACCCTCCCTGGTAAAGTCTTCTAAGTACTATCCTATCTGCTCACTGGGGATTTTTGTCTTTCTTTTAAGCCATACCAGTATTCTCATTAACATTGTTATTTATTCTTATTGTTCTCTGGTTACAAAGTTATATAGGTTACAAGTGAAGAGCCTGACCCCAAAGTTTCCCATAAACCCTGCTAGTGTTTGTGTAAAATGTGAGGAATTCTTTTTTGATATGCATGTATCACATTGTAACAGAAAAAATGGAAAGACCCAAAGAGTGATTTCCTCCAACTCTCTTTCCCCACCCATTTTGGAAATAAGAAGACTGAGACCCATAGATGACAGGGATGTAACTTGTTCCCACTTTCTTCTAGAACAATGGCGCTCATAGCAGCATGCGGTGCTTATTCCAGTATATTCCCTTAGCTTAGATTTGCTGCTATAAGTATTTACTTTTTAATCTCAGGTTATTACCTTGTAAAAGAGTTCTGATACATTAGTGGCTTTTATTGAAAGCCACCTCCAATCTGTTTTGGAAATAGGCAAGGTATAAATAGTAAATAAATTATGAACCAAGGAGCAGAGAGGTTTTTACCGCTTGTCGGCATCAGAGCTGGGACTGGGTCCTAGTTTCCAACTCTCGGCCTGGCCGTCTCTCCATAACATCCTGGCTCCCCTATGCCCTTGTAAGTGTCCCACTTTATACCACTGTGGCCTGGAAGACTCAATAAGTAATCACCATGATATTCCCAGTTTTCCTCCCAAATGCTTACTTAATGTCTCGCTGGGTCCCTTTAAAATCAGAGACACCTGTGTTGCCATCTTCTGTGAGTACAGCCTTGGCTAACAGATGGAAGAGTCAGTTTAGCTTTTTTTTTTTTTTTTTTGGCAGAAGTCAAAGTTATGCACAGTGATTCACAACTTTTTCAGTTCCGGTTGGAGAGACCTATTGTTTATTCTTTGAAAGTTCACATAAAAGCGAAACTGTTCTTGTGAGTTTCCTTAGCACCAATCTCTAACCTGCCCAAGAAAAGGAAGCTAACAGATGAGTCCCCACTTTCTCCTACCAACTCTCTCCCCATTCATTTTCATTCTCTTATGTTCTCTGGGACAACATTCAGCAAACAAAACGAAGGATTCGGAAATGACATTTTTGTTTTCTTAAGTCTGAAACAACAGGAAAGATCCAAGAAAACAAATACAATATGGGCAAAATATTATAGCTAGTCCTGAACCAAATTAAATATGGAGGAAAAAATAGGAGGACAGGGATTTAAAAAATGAATGAGCATAGACCAGAGTTTGCATACCTGTTATCCTCAGGCAGAACGGGACCTGTAGTTGGGTTTTGTTTGGTAGGCATGCCCACAAAGACTTAATAAATTTGGACATCTTGCCAACATTATGTAAACAGAAGATTTCACATACTCGTTTAAATTTCTGGCTCTTCCTAAAAAATCTGGAAAAATCTACACAAAAGCCTGGCTTTTAGCATAACAACCATTGGCTGGGAGTGAGCCATGGAGGGCACTTTTTTGAAAAGAAAAAAAAAAAGAGGAACAACCACAGCAAAAATGTCCCACATGATCCAGTTTTTTCCAATCCCCCATGATGATTACCATCCCAGTAAAGGTACCTGTCTGGTTCCCGTAGGTACCTGCATGCACGCACCATGTAACGGAGAGTTCTTAGTGTTATTGGGGACATACTTTCCTGAGTGCCTTACTTTGATTTCCCCTGCACAATATGTCATCCGGTAACCTGTACTTATACCCGGAAGCCCAACTTTCAGAGATTAAGCCCAAAGTTTCAAGATTTACGCTAGTTTATAAAGGCTTTCAAAACTCTTACCTGCTACTTCCATACATCTTGTTATGTTCCTTTGACAAATCTCTCCTTGGCCCTGAGCTGAAATGCACAGCACAGCATGACACAGGAAGGACCATAAATTTTTACTCAAGTGATGGGCTTCGTCTGAACCGGTCCCAACCTCATTGCTGCCAGCTCCAATTCCACATCATGGCTTTCATCTCTTGGTACAGTGGGCAAAATCTGAGACTTGTCTAACAAAGTTACCACTAAAGGTGGGGGGACTATAAAGAATAATTTTAACAAGGCATGGAAGATAAACTGCTTTTGGGGGGAAAATGGTTTAAAAAATTCCTCAACAATTTATGGTTAACTTCCAAGCTGAGTATGCATTATTAATTATAAGGCTATCCCTAGAGTCATTTGCAATTTTATTTCTTCAAAGTACTTTCTCTGATTAACTTTGATTCCCTAAACTCTCTACTCTGCTGCCATTACCACCTTTGTTTTCAGTCACAAAGATAGTTTATTACTTTAGTTTATATATGTAAACTAAAGTAATATATATATATTACTATATATATATATATCTTTCTGGTCTCCATCCTGAGTCTTCTTAGGACCAACAAATTATCCTTTGCTGACTGTTGGTGAATTCATTGATCTATTGTTGTGTTGGCAATTGGTGCCTTTCTTCTTCTTGGAAGTTGTGTTTATTTTTGTTTAACACGTTATTATGAAATTTTCAAAAATAGAGATTAATGTAATATACTCTCCTGTGTTTATCCAGCCTTACCAACTAACAATGTATAGCTAATCTTATTTTGTCTGTCTTAGATTAGATACTTGATTGTATAATAGTTCTAAGAGACAATGATTCCTAATAATCCAATACCATTATCTAATTGTTCATATTGACTTAATTTTAATTATTACCATATTCACTAGAAAATATTTCAACTCATATCTGCACTGTGTTCAAATTTCACCAATTATCTTATAATAACATTTTTAAAATAAAAATGAACATTTTAATTTTCCATTTGGATCAAGCAGCTTCTTGATCTTTAAATTGTAAAAACACCTAACATGAGATCTACCCTCTTAAATGTTTAAGTGCATGATACAATATTGTTCACTGTAAAAATTACATTCTACTGAGGACCCCCGAACCTTGCTCATCTTGTGTACCTGAAACTTTATACCTGTCGAATGGCAACTCATTGTTTTCTCCTCTCTCACATCTTTAGCCATCACCATTCTGTTCTGCCTCTGAGTTTGACTATTGTAGATATCTCCTGTAAGTGGAATCAGGCAGTATTCTTTCTTCTATGACTGGCTTATTTCACTTAGCACGTAGGCTATTTCACAAAGCGTGAAACTCCAGTTTCATTCGTGGTGTCACACACGATAGAATTTCTTTTTTTTCCTTATTTTTTTCCCCTAAATCTGAATAGTATTCCACGTGGGTATGTGTGACATTCGCTTTATTCATTCATCCAATGATGGATCCTTGGGTTGTGTCCCCATCTTAGCTATTGTGAATAATGCTGTAGTAAAAATAGGAGAGGACACATTTCTTTAAGATCCCACTGTCAATTCTTTTGGCTATAAACCCCAAAGTGGGATTACCGGAATCTATGGTTTTCTATTTTTAGCATCTTTAGGAAACTCCTGTTACCTCCTCACCTGCAGCCCATAGGGGTTTCATTTCTCCATACCCCTGCCAACACTTGTTAGTTATCTTTTGATCTTTCATAATGTCTTCTTATTGGAGCTAACTCAAATGAGGATTTAGCCATTGTATTTATTTGCTTTGCTCCGTAATGACCCCTCCCCACTTGACTTTTCTGTTTTGCTTGCAAATTATATGTAGAAAGACTTGAATTCTGTGGCCTTTCCTCTGTTCTGGGTGTGGCTGATGGCCTTCCTGTGCTGTTAGAAAATGAATAAACTCCTAAACTTGCTGCAGGGTTTCCCACCTGGGAAAGTATCTAGAGGCCGAGAAGACCAGCCCCAGATAGCTCAAGTTTCCTTGGCCCTTCTGGTGGATGAAGAGAATCAGCGTTTTAGCACATTTTTAAAAAGTACTTGTGGCACTCCACTTGGGAAGCTATGCTCAGCAGAACTGGACTGGAAAGACACGAGGAGATGGGAACCTGTGTTAGTTCTGTGATTCTCAAACTGTGTTCATGACAGGACTTTGGCTGTGATGCTCCACGGGTTCCCATGAAGCTGGCCTCTGCCTCCATGAAGAAGCTTCCCTATTATTTATTTTATATATTGGGCATCAATCTAAATGCTTGATTTCCTTTGAAAAAAAATATTAACAGATATATCTGAGGGACACCTGGGTGGCTCAATCATTACGAGGCTGCCTTTGGTTCAATGATCTCAGGGTTCTGGGATCCAGCCCTGCCTTGGACTCCCTGCTCTGTGGGGAGCTCGGTGGGGAGCCTGCTTCTCCCTCTCCCTCTGCCCCTCCCCCCGGCTCTTGCTCTCTCTTTCTTAGATAAATAAATAAAATCTTTAAAAAATAATATATATATATGAGAGAAATATATTTGAAAGCCACTAGCCTTATAGAAAATCCTTAGATCTGGGATGAGGGAGATCTCACTCTCCTCTTAATTTGCCCTAAAGAACTGGGGAATTTCAGTAAGTCATTTACCACTTGGGGTTTCAGTTCTTCCATCTGTTCTACTCAGATATCCACATCTGCCCTGAATATCTTACAGGGTTGTTGTAAGAACCCAGAAATGGGAGAGCTTGAAAGTATTTTGCATAACACAAATGCAGGACCTTCCCCTGTCCCCTACTTTTTCTTTTTTAAATTGTAAATATGACTTACAACACAGAGGCTTTAAGGGGATCAAAAATAACTTAGATATCTCTGGAGAGAGAAAACATATTAGTGGCAAAGCTGACATTAGACATTAAAAAAATAATAATGGAAAACAACTTACTTTGTAAGTTTGGTACATTGTAGTGTCTAAATACAGACTATTGAGGAATCTTGTGTGTTACACTAAAAAATTATCTCCAGGGATCTAAGGACAAGATAAGACTTTCTCAGTAGGATAATGTGACAGGCTCTCCTTCTAGCAAGGTTGAGGACATCAGTGAATAGCTCTGGATTCCTGACTCGGACAGTGTTTAAGAGTTGACTCCTGTAATTGCTCTTACATGCCTGGCCCAGGATGAGAGACCCTTGGGGCTCCTCCCCCTGCCTCAGACCATTAGGAATCTGACAATTTCAATACTGTATCATGTAACAGCTTCACAGATTCCCTGAATTTTTCCACTCAATATCATCTTCTTTAGATGAAGCACAAAGACCTACCCCAAAGAGTCATGCCACACATCAGAAGTTCTCAAGGCATTCCAGAATTCATTAAAATGACCTTGTAAACTTATCTACCACGGTTTAGCTCCTGAGTAGTCTGTCTTGAGTAGAATAGAAAGACCAAGTTATTGAGGTATGTCTTTACCTTGATAAAAATCCTCTCTTTACCATGCAGTGACTCTCTATGAGTCTGGCTAGCTATTTTATCTCTATGTGCATTCTTATCTGTAAAACAGAAATAATAATATTATATTCATATAAAATGGGTAAAAATCATCATCATTGTCACCATCTACCTGTAAGAGTTATTGAGAAGACTTAATGAGATCAGATAATGGCTCTCAATTGTAAAGGGCCCTACAATGTTATATGCCGGAGCTATTCTAAGGTCATATTGCCTTGCCTTTTGAAGAGTGTGTGTTGTCCCTTTGTGTAGGGGTTCCTCATAAAATACCTTTTTTATTTCTAAATAAGAGAGCTTATGGTTGCACCTTGACTATCTCATTCAGAAAAAGGAAATTTGCATGTTAGAATGAATAGGGGACAGAGACAGAAGGTACAGAATAGAGGAATGACGAGATGCACTTTACAATTTATAGAAAAAAGAGCACTAGGAATGCCTTTGCTTTTTTTTTTTTTAAGTCAAGGAAAACCCCAAAGTGGACCTTTGTTTTTCTTCTGTTGAGCTCTCTCTCTCTCTGGGGAATTTCTTCAGCTCCATTCCAATCATGTGGCTCCCAATTACAGAGCTACTGGGGCTGTGGGAACCAGACCTGGTGAACCAGAGGCCATACCCAGGCCACGGCAACAGCTGTTGGGCGGGCATGTGCTTCTGGTTAGCAAGCGGTCTTTTCCCCAGGAGACTGTGCTTGGCGCTTAAGGAAAGGCAAGGATTATGTTTCTAGGCATATATGAATAAAAGACTAGTAGAAATCATCACATGGGAAGAAGAGGGCTGAAGATCTGCCCTGAGTTTTCTATGTCCATGTGCAGGAAACCTGATCATCCTTTATAGATCCTGGTTACAAGAACTAATAATTTAACTTTTGTCTCCTTTCACGTTGAGCCTCTCTCCTGCAACTGAAAGAGTCTTGAGTAATCAACTTCTTTTTTTTTTTTAAGATTTTATTTATTTGACAGAGAGAAACACAGCGAGAGAGGGAACAGAAGCAGAGGGAATGGTAGCGGGAGAAGCAGGCTTCCTGCCGAGCAGAGAGCCCGATGCGGGGCTCAATCCCAGGACCCCGGGATCATGACCTGAGCCGAAGGCAGACACTCAACAACTGAGCCACCCAGGCGCCCCGAGTAATCAACTTCTTATAGAGATTATCTGTACTGAATGCCAGCACATACGCTTTTATAATTCTTACACATTGATACTTTAAAACAGTCTTGTATATACATACTTATTTTAACTCCAAACATGAGATCTGAATTAGGCAGTGTGGGGAGAGTAAGAGCACTTGACAAGAAGGCATACAACTAAAAATGACAGTTATTATGAATTTTGAATTCTCTTTCAGATATACCTAGTTTTAAGATTTTTATTCTAGCCTCTACCCAGAATATAGACCTTGTACTTAAAAATGTCTGGGCTGATCAGATAATAGATGCTCAATAATCTGATTCAGAGGGTTTGTTTCCTAAGAGGATCTTACTATATTTTGAAATTAATCAATAAATACAAGTATGATATGATTCTTCCTTTCTAAAACACCTAATGTCTTTTTCTTTCTCACAATACTTTTCCGATATGGTCTCAGAGATCTTATCTGCAGTCCTTATAATTAATTCCCATTAATGTAAACAGGAAGGGATTTGTCAGATGGCATGAAATAGCTTATAACAATTTCCAGGAGGATTAGGGGATTATACTTGGATGAGACACAGATACGGAGAATAACCCGAAGAAATGGGTTCTTGGAAAGCCCCCACCAGGCTCCAGGCTGCTTCTTGGAATCTACAATGCTCTAGGTCAGATGATGAGAACCTTCATCACTGTGGCCACCAGAAACAAGCACAATTTTTTCATTGTTGCACTATCACTGCCATGTGCCTGCTGATGCCGGTTTCTTGGTTCCTCCTTTGAAATCCCATGCCAGTGGATCCGTGTGGCGGAAGGCACATGACAGCTGGAGGCTTATGTGCGAAAGAGTCTCTGAAATAAAGCTGGGTTTCTCCAGCTCTGTGGCTGAGGAACCTGCCAGAGAAGATTTAGAATAGGTGTACATATTCCACAGTGCTGTATGTATTGTATCTTATTTTTGTCTCAGATCAAATTGTAAGACAGCTATTTTGACTCCTATTTTAGAGATGAGAGACCAGGCTCCATCAGGTGGGATTAGAATGAGAAATTCTTTCAATCCAAGTCCCATATTTCTTTCGCTTTCCCCTGCCGCTTGTCCTGTTCGTTTCTGGTCGTTTCTGGTGCTTAAGTGCATGTTCTATTAATATTTCTTCCCACTACCATTTCAACATGACCAGGAGAGTTGTCAGAATTGCCATCTTGAAAAAGTCATTTGTCATCTAAATTAGCCACTGCTCAGAGATTAACATTTGAGAATAGTATCAACAACTGGGTTAGATCTGTCCCAGTTCCATGAATTTAGGCTTTTCTTAAATGACATGTTCTGGAACTGTATTCTACACACCAAAAAATCTTCATGGTTGTCCCTTGACTGGACCTAATTTCACATTTTCAACAGGCCCATTGTCAAAATAGCTAATACCAGCCACGGTCATGTTCAAGACTGCAGTGATGATATACATAAAGTTAATATCCCTATAAAATATCTTGTAAATGTGTACAATGATTTTTGTGCTGGAAAAAGAGCCATGGTTTTTATTTTAATAAGTGAGAAGTGAACAAGACAAAGAAAAAAATGACTTACATTATTGAAAACCAGTTTCTCATGCATTTACTCATTTAAATATCTCCACTACAGATGAAGTTATCAATGTATGATCACAGAACTCTCTAAGACATGAGGAGAATTACTGGAGGAGTTGGCATATGGGAACATTACACCTGGGTTCAGCCTTTGTACCAATTCCCTTAGGTTTAAAAATGCCCCATGTGAGTTGGGGGAGGAAAATAGCAAAACAAACAATCCTAGAATTGATGAGCTAGTGTCGATATATCCAAAGTCAAAGCTTACCTAGTCTTACAAATAAAGCTAGAAGCACTTGTGATCTTCATTTGAATTTCTCATTCTTAAAAATAAAAGATTACTAAAACTTAAATGGAAGAGCTCTGTGGAGCACTCAAGTGTAGCCTGAATCCATTGAAACACTATCTGTTGGTAGGAATCAGAAGGACGAGGGCACCATTATTGTTTCAGGAATCTGTCCATTTCTCTTCTAAATGTCAGGACACCAGCCGTGACTTTGCTAGAAGATAACTTTTCATCAGGAAAAGAGTGAACTCAGGGCTCTGAATAGTATAAAATGTTCATGCCAGACATATAAACAAGATCGAATGGGGGGAAGGAAGAAAGGGATTGTACATAAGCTCTGCTGATTTAATGATAGCTGCTTAATTGTCCTGAGTGTCAAGAATTGTAAACCATGATTTGTAGGGAGTAATAGACTTTTATATTTTAAGGTTCATCTTCATGTCCTCTGCCTGTTGGCTGTAAATTCAATGACTAACCATTCTTCACCATCAGAGAACTCATGTAGCCCATTTACTGTGGAGCCAATATCAAATCCTTTCAGTAATTATAGTTAAACTTCAATATTTGGGTGAGGCTAAGAGGGCTATGTGCCTCGTACGAGTTGGTATATTACAATTAAGGCAAGATACAGAAGAAATCTAGTGTACAAACATGCATTAGGGAACTGACACAAAGTACAACTTGTACTATAGGTTGGGAAAATCCTACCCTCTTCCTAAGGCTCTCTTCCAAGACCTTGCTTTTTCTAATGTAGATACAATGCACTCTGATGGCAGAATCGGGTAGAATTGTAATGGAGTCGAGTGGCAGGGCCATAGAGGAGGCATGGGGATGTGGGGGCAAGAAGGCTCCAGAACTGAAGTGTTGTTGCACTTTGTCACTGAACTACAAGTTTTGCTGGCTTTCTAAACTTCATAAAGGTTGGTAAAGCCCATGAAATCTTTCTAAAAGATTCTAATTCCTGACATCACTACGCTAATTTAAACAACTCTCTGGTGTGGATTTTGACAAAGATACATGAAGTGCCAAATAACCACGTCTGGAGGTGACTGTTCCTACTTTCAGTTCTTTTGCTAGTTAAACACCCCAGGGTACCCTGGCATGCACATCTCTGATGAGAGTACAGCTTTCATTGAACTGACTCTAGGGTACAGATTAGTGTTGAACAATGTGAAAACATATGTTTCGCTGTTTATACACATTTGTTTTTAAAGTAAATTACCATGCAGACAATATAGCACAGACCTACATCCCTTGTGCCATTTTGGGAACTGTTCCTTCATGTCCAAACTACTTTCATTGTTTCTTTGCAGGGCAAGTGGAATGGAAATTCACCATCACCATTAGGCGTCATCATCTTTACCCTGGAACCCACAGAAAGCCCTCCCTTGGACACCAATCACTGACCATCTTGTATGGTCACTCCACTCTTTCATCTTAGATGCTTAGATCTTGTTTTTCCTTGGTGGAGAAATGCCTGGTGTCCTGTCTCTGTAGCTCTTTATTCATCTACTATAGAGACACATACCTTGGGTACCTTGGAAGTATGCTCAATAGATATTTGTTGAATAAATGAATAAACAATGACATGAAGGAACCATTAAGGAAAGCTCCCAATATGTCTAAATAGAGGCATTGCTTCTATGGGGGAGATGTTGTAGTCCTTTCAGCTTTATAGTGCACACTTTTAGGGCCAAAGACTTGGGTGCTAGTTGATTCTGGAAGCAATATACTCTGAGACATCCACCTTGACAGCTAAAGGCAGGTACCTTACTGCTCCCCAGGTGTATCCTACAGCAAATAACACAATGAGAAGACTGATGGGGGTAGTGCTGTGTAAGTGCATTATGTGTCTTGTGCTCTAGGTGTCCGCCAACCACATCCCAACACACACACACACACACACACACACACACACACACACACATCCCACATAGAGCCCTACCATTTACTTTGTTGCTTGGCATTTACACAGTAGCAGATGTGCTGTAAATAAACACACAGCAACAGGGCTGGCATACCAATGGGCCCAGAGGTGAGACATCTGGTAAAACAGATGGAGCGTGGCAGGGGGACACAGACTGCCCAGAAAGTGCTCATTTCCCAAGATCAGCACCAAGGACCTGACCAGGGCCCGGCTCGGCCCCGTGCCCTTCAAACAGATGGGGATAGATCTGAGCCAGTAAGAGTATATGGAGGAAGTGGTCAGATTGTTCCTGAGATGGACGGGCCTGTGCCAGGAAAGTTGAAGCAGCCCTTTTCTTTGAAAAGTCAGCTCCTCGCCGTCACTGGGGCGCCACACATCCATCAAGCACCGTCAAGCAGTTTTTGCCCGAGTTTCGTCATGGCAGAGCAAGGCTTTCAATAAATGTCTTACCTTGTTCGTGGAGATGACAAGAGGATTAATTAATGTTAGCAAAGCTCCTGCAAGATCAATGGATCAAAGAAAACTCACAAAGTGCATTATTAATAATGGAATGAGGTCACACTCCATAAAAGCCCTGTAAAAAGTCCCATTTCCAGTGTAGAGCAGTCATTTTGTATCAGAGTCCCACTTTTTATTGGAATATTTAACAATCATAATGCAATGTAATTTGTGTCCTTAACCAGGGAAAAAAGCTCACATAGAGGAGAAATGTTGGGGGAAAAGCATTTAATCCGCTTGTCTTTTTACCTTCTTTTGTGTGTTCTTCTAGAAACAGGGTCATTTTCCTTTCAGAAGATGAGCTTACTTACCCATGGCTCTAAAACTTTTCATTCTTTGCATTCATTCAATTAAAGGCTATAATACAAAGAACAACGACTAACTGTAGGGAACACTTGAATCTTGAGATATGTAAAAAATAAGGCGTTAGATACATTGGTGTAAAATGATGTCCTTGAATCAATACAATTCTCTTATTTTCAGGTACATTTTGGCACCAGAATGAGTCTATTGAAGTATTTCCAACGTGGAAATCTCCAGGGGACCTGTATTCGACAGGAATAATTACAAGGTAAACAGCAATGAATCTAGACAACGGGAACTTGAAATTAGCATGATTTCTTTCACAGAACAATCTCTTTACCTCCATTTTTAACCTTCTGAATCTCCACCTTCTATCAGTACTCCTTTAATTTCATCCTTCATTGTGAGGCAAACCAGATCATGTTAGCTGGAAAATCTTCTCTTGCACCGTACATCCATTACCAGGTCTTTGACCATATTTGCAGTCTTTGTGTTATTGTTGTATTTTTTTTTAAGATTTTTATTTATTTATCTGAAAGAGAGAGAGAGAGAGAGGGTGAAAAAGAGAACACAAGCAGAGAGAGTGGGAGAGGGAGAAGCAGACTCACCGCTGAGCAGGGAACCTAATGCGGGGCTCAATCCCAGGACCCAGGGATCAGGACCTGAGCCAAAGGCAGATGCCTAACGGACTGAGCCACCCAGGTGCCCCCTATTTGCAGTTTTGAATCATGACATTTCTTTCCTTTTTTTTTTTAATCATGACATTTCATTTTGTCGTTTACATAGAAGGCATACTTTGTTTCACCAAAGTGATGATAAACTTATATGAGCAGAGTCACTGTTTCATTCCCTATAGTCTCAATAGCATTATATGAATGCAGTATGTCCTTCAATAAATGCCTGTTAATCGATGCTTTAAAAAAGCAATGATAATGATAAATGACATATATAAACATTCTCGGGCATTGTGCTGACTGCTTTTTTGTGCATTGCTTTTACCAGTCATCATGGCACTCTGAGGTGGGTACTGCTGTTATCTCAATTTTCTAGATAAGGACAGCGAATCTCAGACAAGTTCATTACGTTGCCCATAAAATGTACAGCTAGGAAGGTCCAGGTCCTTGGCTTGAATTCAGTTCTGGCTGATTCCAGTGACCCACTATGTTATGTTGCCTCTGAATTTCTTCCAAGCCCACCCTCTAACAATGCATCATTTATTGCACATTGGGAAAACCTGTGTATTACTCCACACCCTACAGATAAATTCTAATTCCTTAAATTAAGGAAGAAAATACACATAGATGAGCTAGTATTTGGCCAGTGGAGATAATAGCCTGGACCCAGCAAGTCTAAAAGAGAGAGAAGCTTGTTCTTTGAATCTGGTTTCATTCACGCTTTAAAACCACCCATGATGCTGTCTGTCCCCAAGTCCTTTCAGTTGCCTCTGCTCTCAACCAGCAATGCTGTGGGGACTAATTAGATATTGCCCACAGAGTATAGAGTAATAATGTAATTGATGATAGGCCATCTAGGAGCTCTTCTGCTATTACGAGATCATTTGAATACAGCCATCTCTATGGTCCAAAAGCAGTAAATATCTTGCAGCCAAATGGCTTTGACATTCAGGTTCCAAGCATTCTAATGCATGGGATAATTCAACGCACTCTAATAGCTTGAACTGGAGACTCGCTCTCTTGATTGACTCTTTATTAATGGTGAATTGCTTAGTTAGTTAACAGGATAACTGCTGGAGGATGGGAAGTAAAATCATAACGGCATATGTTTGCAGAAAATGACTTCTCTATAGTAAAGATTTATAACCTTATGCAGGCATTCATTCATTCCATAAACATTTATTCAGCACCATCTCTGTCCTAGGCATCATTTTAGGTGCTGCAGATAGAGATGAGCAGTACAAATTTCCTGAGCTCTGGAGTTCACATTCCGGTAAGCAAGACACAAACTGTATGTATTTAGCTATGTTGTCATCTAACTTCAGACAGTGATAATTGCTATAATAAAGAGGACGATAAAAGGATAGAGAGGAGGAAGGAGGTGAGAGACGGTCAGGAAAGTACTACATGGAAGTGATGTGACCAGATACCTGAGTATTCCAAGGGAACAAACAGTGAAAATCTGGAAGCAGACCGTTCTGGGCAGAGAGGACACCGAGCGTAACCGTCCTGAAGTGGGAACAAGATCGGTCTCTTTGAGGAATACTAAACAGCCAAACTGGCTGTTATAAAATGAGAGAGGAGAAAGTTCTAGAAAAATGAGATTGAAAAGGTAAGCAAGGGCCAGACCGTATAGAGCCTTGGAGGCCATCCTTGAATGTCAGTGTGAAGCTGCTGGGAGATTTTGAGAAAGAGGACAGTCTGGTCACGTTTACATTTAGAAAGATTGCATTGATGGCTATGTAGAGAGTACTGTATAGGAAGGATGTGATAGAGAAAGAAAAGAGACCAATTAAGTCCTATTTTAGGATATGACGAGTGTCTGGACAATGGTTTAGGGAGGGAGAAGCTGAGAGTGTTCAGGTCCAGGATATATTCTTGAAGCTGCCGCTGTCAGGACTGGGGAGTTAAATGGGTCATAGTGTTTGAGAATAAAAGAGGAATCCTATATTCAAGGGTTAAAAAGACACTTAAAAAATGCTAGAATACGAAAAACAGGCTTTACAAACTGTTTTCTTCTCAGCCACATTTTCCACAGTTCATTGGACTATTCCCAGTGGGAATTCCTCAGAATAGAACAAAAAGCCCTTACTCTTTTAAAGCTCAAAAATGAGTGTTGTAAAAAAGTCCTTGGGTCTAGCAATCTGGTCTAAGCTCCCCTGTTTTTTCCTGGTGACCCGGAACACGCTGCTCTACCTCTCTGGGCCTTAGTTTCCTTCTATTTGAGAAGTGAGTGGGAAGCAAGAGCTGGAAAATATTTAAGGTTCCTTCCAGCTACATTCTTTAGGCCAATGGTTAGTTTCCGTGAGCTGTAAGGTTTAATTTTAACATAACTAAGCAGCCTTTGATCAGATGTGTTTTCTCAAACTGAACATGATCATTGATGATGTAGTTTCTCACTAAAATTAGAGTAGTTTCTGGAATTTGAGAGTGTTTGGCGACTACAGTCTGAAGAAGAATGGAAAATGGTACCTATCAGAGCCGAGTCCATGGCTCTTTGAATCTTTCCGGATGTACCTTCTTTAATTAGGAATCCTTGCCGTGAGAACATTTCCTTCCTACCTTCATATGGTATAAGTACTAACTCTACGAACTACTTTTCCTCCACTCACTTCTTTCCTCCACCAAAACAAAAAAAAGTATTTTTATTTAGAAAGGCATCTTGACACTAAAAATAATCACCAAACTATTTAGCTTCCAACTAGTATCATTATGGTCAAGGTCTAACTGTATAATTGAGAATGCTTTACTTGCTGAGTGAAAAAGAGGACAACAAGAATAAGAAAAAGTATTCTCCATGAAAGAATGGGAATCTCTTGGGACGCCTGGGTGGCTCAGTCAGTTAAGCATCTGCCTTCAGCTCAGGTCATGAGCCTAGGGTCCTGGAATTGAGCCCCACATCGGGCTCCCTGCTCAGCTTGGAGCCTCTTTCTCCCACTCCCCTCCACTTGTGTGCTCTCTCTCTCTCTCTCTAATAAATTAAATCTTTTTTTAAACATTTAAAATTTTTAAAAAAGAATTAGAATCTCTTAAAAATGTGAATGCTTTTAATGTAAAATAGAGTCAACTGAAGGGAGAGATATTAACATTCTGTTAATTGGTCTTAGCCTGGATGCCTGGATTCCACAGAAAATAAAGTCTGAGCCCAAGGTATATATACCACTATTTTATTAAGAAACAAAATCATAGAGAAGCAGACCTGAGCAAAAGGAGAGGGAATAGGGCAGGAAGAGAAGTCAATACAAGGGTACTTTATTGAATGAGCACCAGTGCATTTGACATTGCAGAGAAATCTTTTGAAAGGCTGCATGAACTACTTCTCAAAACAGTTTGGGTGGGGATTTGCCCATCAGCACCCATATTTTCCTGGTCAAAATTTATTCCATAAGGCGATAACTTCCTCACATTCCTGACTTGCACCAACAGGGGAAGCAAGTGATGTTTTGCAGTGCCCTATTCCTCCATGTCTTTGGGGAAGCCCTGCAGTTGGGGATAGGAGGCATACAAATGAGGAGAAATGCTGCTGGGTTGCCTCCGTGTGCAGATAGACAGACCTTACAGAGTTGGTCTCTACAGCAGTGCTGGGTAGCAGTGAGTGACGTGGTGCATAATGTGTCTGATTTGCAATGTCCCCCCATCCCCACTAACCTTGGAGATGCAAGGTAGAAGGAGGAATGCTTCATTAGCAAAAGACGTAAGAGTGACTTAGAGGAGTCAGCCCGCAGTGAACGTGATGTGAGTTAACCATATCACATGTCAGCTGAACAAACACAAAGCAAAACACAAACAATTCCGCCTCAGGCAGTATGAACAAGAGCAGAGTATCCAGAAAAAGGAAGATGCTAATATTGTTCTACTCCGTAACGGTCAGATTACCCACAATTCAGAATCTGATCACAGAAAAGTGGCCACAGCAGCTGGACAAACTATCAATGATGCTAGATAAAGAGTCACAGATAAAGGAATTGGAAGATTTTTATTTGTGGAATAAAAAGGAAATAAATTATGCTGTTTATTTTATATCCTAATACTTGAAGGACTTCAAATGAAAGATAGCTAAGATGCATTCTGTAAGGTACAGCCCCCAGAAATAAAAACAACTGGTGATAGACATTGGAGAGACAAGTTTTAGCAGTAAGAGCTCTTTGGTGAAAGCTGTTGTGTGGGTGCATTGGAGGGAGGTCGAATGATACCAGAGGTATTAGTGTGCCTTGGGAGGACATAGAGAGAGAGCAAGGGATTTTTGAGTCAGAGAATGTGTGTTTGAAGGTAGATCCTAGCATTTCGAACTGGATAATAGTGGATACGTCAACGGAGGTCTCTGAGCCTCAATTCCCTCATTAGATTACTAGAAACACTCTCAGGGTTCATACAAGAATTATAAGATAGAGAGAGAGGAATGAGGAAAGGCTGTTTGAAG